>OY811979.1:1683429-2034713 GCA_963681505.1 Eunapius fragilis | reverse complement strand
TAATTTCAAATGTATTAATGAATGTATATACTTGTGAATGTCTATGTCCGACTCTTCAGCTGTTAACCCTTTTTCTTGTTCTTGTTCACAGTCCGTGGGTGCTTGTGAATAAAGTTGAGAACTCGCTTGTTGAGCTAGTGGTTCATTTACAGGAGTGTCCAGACCATTCCTCAAAGGCTTCCCTGAGATACACTCTCACTTCAACACACAACCATTACTACCTCAACACTCTATCAGTACTTCTCTAGCTGAGAAACGTTTGGCTGTAAGAGAAGGGTTGGCTATTTTGGCTGGATGCCGACCGAGCTTACTAAACTGATCGAAGGACCAGCAAAGGTTGTGTGCATGTGTGTCACTGTGTTTGTGCATGTGTGTGGGGCAATGTGTACGTATGTTTGCATGTGTGTGTATTTGTGTGTGTGTGTGTGTGTGTGGAGAATGAGGGTGTTCAGGAGATATGGTGAGGGTGGGGGAGGGAGACAGAGAATTAGGAGTGAGGTGACTAGCAACATTGCCACACCTATGTCTGTCCCTCTTTCACCCCACCCCCCTCCCTTCATGTGATATGATTTCATCATGTAACTGTTGAACAAACACACAAATTCAATATTTTATTTGTCTTATAACTTGTCCTTTTTTATGTACCACTTAATAACACATTCCATCCCTTTTCTCTTCTCCAGCCCCTATCTCAGAATATTAAAAATCTGGGGGTATCACGTTACTGACGCAGAATATGCTAGGGCCATTCTGCTGAGATGTCACCCATGCTCCCTTCACCTGCTCCAAGCCAAAGTCTTCAGGTTGAAAATATCAGTGGCCATCAGCCGTCCTTAGTATATGTGGTTGTCCAGCTTGGAGAGTCTGATAGAACTGAATAACTGAATTATCACTAGCTATCACATGCTCTAGCTACTTGTAAAGAGATGTACTAGTTTGGAAAACACACTGGGGGTTGCACACAAATTTCGCCTCCCTCATATCACGTGATTAAACGTGACGGGCGTATCCGCCCCCACTTGTAACCTACAAGAAGCTCCATAACATGGTAAATAGAAACTATGCCAGGGCCATAAATCCACCCTAACCCTAACCCTAACCCTGGTAAGTAGTGTAGTACTTTGGGAGATAAAGTACCGGTGATTTGTGTGTGTGTGTGTGTGTGTGTGTGTGTGTGTGTGTGTGTGTGTGTGTGTGTGTGTGTGTGTGTGTGTGTGTGTGTGTGTGTGTGTGTGTGTGTGTGTAGATGTATACATTTTTCTCAATTCAAGGCTGTTGGAGAGCTTAAGGGATTCACTTTGGAATGAATATGACAGCTAACAGAGCGCATCCAGGTCTCCTGCTCTGACTACACTGTTGGTAAGGCTATGTCGTAACTATGTGTGTGGTGTGTGTATGTATGTGTGTGTATGTGCACGTGTGTGTGTATGTGTGTGTAATTTAAGGTCATGTTTTTAATTAAGTTAATAACTATACCAGTGCTTTAATAATGCAGGTTGGCTACCTTTATTAATTGATTGTAAATTAATTTGCAGGTGATTGATGCATTTGAAACGGTCACTAATTCCAGTGGGCAGGTGCGTTAAAATTTTTAAAATAATTACGGCATGATGTGGATGGTTGTTGCACAGGGGTGTGGCTAGGGGGTATGTACGTACACATGCATGTATGTGTATACGTATGTATGCATGTATGTACTTGTGTATGTATGTAGCGGTATGTCAAGCTGGTAATTATTTTTAAAATTGAATTTCAGCGGATTGACATGAAAATGAAGGTCCTCTTGAAGTCAAGTTAACGAGTTAGTTATTGCTTCATAGATGGTAGTACAGACGTGTGTTTGAGCATATGTGTATGTACGTACGTAGGTACACATGTATGGGTACATGTGTCTGCACACATGCGTAGTCTGTGTGCATGACTGCTTAATAATTAAGGTCATGCGTTTAATAAGAAATGGCAGCCTTAATTAGCTCTTAAATTGAGGTCATGTTATTAGTTAAGTTTATAACAAATTGGTTGTAAATGGTATTGCATTAATAGTGATTATTAATTTAGAGGTAATTACTTTTTAATAATTGCAGCATTCATTGGTACTTGTTTTAATAATTTGAGTGCTGGTGAATGAATTATACTTTTAATAAATTTAAGGTCATGTTTTTAATTAAGTTAATAACTATACCAGTGCTTTAATAATGCAGGTTGGCTACCTTTATTAATTGATTGTAAATTAATTTGCAGGTGATTGATGCATTTGAAACGGTCACTAATTCCAGTGGGCGGTTGCGTTAATAATTACAACATGGAGGTGGGTCTGGTAGTTGCATTTGGTGTGTGCATGACAGCTGAATAATGATTTCGTTTCTAATTTATTGTCTTGCATTTGCTTATTTATAGCAGCATTAATAATATGTTGTCAATAATTGTAATTGATCATGAATACACTGTGTTTTAATTGCTACTAGTTATAACTTGTTATTGTTTGTTTTCCCTCCTCAGGAGCTTTGCGCGTGGTGTTCAAGTTTAGAGAGATGGAATGTGACCTGTTGACCCTGTTGTATTGTATTCTGAAGTCGTGTTGTTTGCGTGTAATTATGAGTCATCCACTTATTCTAAGAGGGCCAATTGTTGTTAATAAAGTATAGTCTAATATAATCACTGCACTTCGAGGTCATGACAATCCAGTTTAGCAATAGAGTAGGTGACATCTATGGGAAGCACTGGCTCAAACGATTGGTATCTGACGGTGCAGTTTTAAGACAGGATGTGTTTGCCTAAGCAGACTTACAAGATTAGTCGTAGTAATTATTCATTTATGCATGTGTGTGTATAACCATTATTCATGGGGTTCTAGGCAGTTGTGAAATTATTAAGAGAAAAGATAACTTCACTAAGCGGACCGGTAGTTTATAATACGCTTCCATGCACCCTAGCTAGCGTATAATGCTATTTATATCCGTGCCTTTAGTATAGTGGTTATAACATATAGTGACATTGGATAAGCACATGCACGAATAGTACGAACACACATATATGACACAATACAATTACATATTAGAACGTTGAAAGTTATTGCAGGGGTGTTAATAGTGTCGAGTGGTAGTGGTGTGGTCATCTCCTCCTTGATCCTATATGAAAGAAGTATGTATATAAAATTCAAGCATATACATTACTTATTAGTAGTACTTACCAGCAGCAGGTGGGAAGGGGCATGTGGCATGAGCATACAGCTGCACTATCTCGGGGGCGATGGGTCTATCTGGCGTGATGTATGCAGCCCGGACGTCTTCTGGCACGCACGAATTGCTGCTAAGCAGTAGCCAGAAGACGCCCTTGACCAAGTCGCAATCATGTCCCAGGCGGAGATGGTCCCTTACTGCTAAGGTCATCCAGTACGACAGGCCATAGTTGGCATAGAGCTCTATGGCCTCATTCGAACTGGTGGTGATGTCCACCTTAGCAGTAATGACCATCTCCCGTCCACCATTTCTTGTTTTATAACCACAATTGGACTTGGCGTCAAAAACTTTTTCAGCTACACCAGGCGCATACGTTTCACAACCAGATTCCCTGTCACAGGATGCCACCAGAGCCTTGATCCCATCGCAAAGACCTGCTTGATTCACAAATCTGCCTATATTTTTACCATCATACACCTGGGGATCGTACACGAGGTTATGGGAATCACCCCTTGGGCCACGTGCCGACTCCAGCACATAGTCTGAATCTGGACCATGTGATTGCTCCTGCCTGGTGGCAAAGAAGCACAGGTACTTTTGCGAAGGGATTGTGACATCCTGTCGGCCTGGCGGTGTTGGACGGACCATGAGGCCCGAACCAGCACCTCTTACCAGGCTGGGAAGCACCATTAGGTGACTCTCGTTGAGGATCTTGTCACTGTTGGTCACGCTACATGTCATGGAGGTACCACAACGAAGAGTTACGGAAGGCTCCCCAGCCGCAAATCTCTCCTTCAGTACCCATGGCATAAGATCCTCGTGCCCCATCTCCTGACCAAACTGAAAGACGCCACGAGCCTGGGCCCGGGCAGTCTCCAGAGCCTGGAGGTATCGTTGGGGGGCACCCCGCGTGGGGAACGAGAGGCCGTCTTCTACCCGCCTTACACCAGTCGACACAAACTGGTCAGACGCCTTGTTGCAGGTGTAGAGCTCAACAAGGAGGCGATCACCGTTACGCCCATGGTGAACCCCGTGAGGGACAAGCAACACACGTCCACACGTCGGCCTGCCAACCTGGTTCCTGGCATGCACCAGGGAGAGGTGACCAAACGCTTCGACCTGTGGACGTGCATTGCTCCCCTCTGGGAGTGCGTCTGCGTCTTCCACAGGTGCGATGGTATATTGATGGCCTAGTTCTATCGCATCGTGGAAGACCTCCCTGAAGTACACCAGGTTGCACCTGGGAGTGTTCACCGAGTGAATAGGTATCCCCTTCACTCTGAGGTAACGGATCAGGCCCGGGAAGCGGTCAACAAATATGGAGCCACCATCGCCATCGAAATAGTGAACAGCCTCCGCTGCCAATCCCCCAACTTGCCAAAACACCTCTTGCTCCCCTGAGGCGTAGGAAGGGAGGAGGGTGTTGGTGATTGATGTTGCCACCTCCCCCATCCTTGGCATCAGCGCCCTCATCATGGAGGACGGCACACCAGTGAGTCCCAGTCCTGATGTCACCCTGGTAGCCAAAGTTCTGTAAAAAAAAAAATTTTACACACATCAAAACAAGTCATGCATAGAGTTTTGATGTAATTTTTGTACTAACCTGCAGGCCCCAAGATGTGAAGGTGAGAAACCTTCATAATGGTACTGGAGAAGGCGGAACACCTGCTGCACTCCCCTGCACGGGTAGACCAGCGGGTCCCCGGGGAGAACAGCGAGGTGGGAACAGCACTGTTGACATTTGTACTGTTCCGCACACTGCCGGACAAGACATTGGTATGTCTTGGTCCTCTCCGATTCGATAGCGTTGGTTATGTAGACGTCTACACCATGGCTTTCACCGCGCGAGTCCTTGAGGAGTGTGCCAACGCGGTGATTAGCCATGTTCTCCACGACAGAGGAAAGGTGGTGCAATGCGCGAACCTGTGTGTGTGCGCGTGCGCGCAAAAAAAAGTGTTATAAAAAAATATACATGCATGCGCATGCATAGGTATATAACCTTATTGCACAGTGCAGGAAGGCCTCTTTCACCTCTGTCGTGGAGAGTAGACTCCAGCAGTGCTTCCACCTTCTCCGCCGTGCTACCCAGCCCGAGGTGAAGGGAGGTCCACTCGATGTTAGTGGCGATGAACCTCCCTATCACCTCGGGCGATGCTGCTTTAATTGTGAGGTCCACAGATGACCTGGACACCTCAGGCTCTATTGGGAGGGTAACCTCTTCCGTGGCTCTTTGGACCTGCCAACCAGTGGAAGAGTCCCTCACAACGGAGCCCGAGGTGTCGCAGGTCCGTTTTCTTTTCCTGGCCGCCGCCTCCTGAGGTGTCCTCGTCGTCCCTGCATGGATTAAATTTCGTAACTGAGGGAGGGAGGATATACCGCGCAAACCGGAGACGTGTCGTGGTAGTGGTGGTGGTGCTGGTCGTGGTGGTGGTGGTGGTGGTGGTGGTGGTGGTGGTGGTGGTGGAGACCGCGTTGGTGGTGATGGTGGTGATGATGCCTGGGAAGACAGGCCAGATGGACTTCCTAGATCTGTACATAAAAATGAGTAACCGTGGATATGCGTCGCGCGACTTATTATATATAAAAAAACCTGAGCTGGAAAAAGAGCCCACATAACGCGTCGTCGCAGGAGCACGTGGCCAGACCCTCGCGGGCAAAATGGCATGAATCAACTCTGCCAAATCAGAGAGGAGTCGGGCCACTGAAGGGTCAAGCTGCTGAGCCAGGTATGGTCTGGCTCCGGCGATCGACGCGTTGAGGTTCTTTGCCAAGTCCGCTATGGTGCGCTCCACCGTCGATAGGGCCATCATGTCATATGATGACAACTGATACAGATCTACAAATGAAACGTGACGTTATACATGCATGTGTTCGGGCGACGGCGGGGGTTAGATCCCTTCTGATAGAAAAAAAGGTAGCTGGCTTGTAAATAACAAGCACGAAAGGGTGGTCTATATGCTAAAAAGGAGGTCAGCTTAGTGTACAAGAACACTTATCAAGCTGATTACTAAAAAACCCGACTAATCAGTTTACGTATAGGTGCATGGCCGAACAGTTTCGCCAGCAAAGAGAGAGGTGTAATGTACAACAACAAGAAGTCATGATCTGTTGGGACGGGGGAAAGGAGAAAAGAAAAAAAAAAAAAAAAAAAAGGAAAATTTACAAAGTCAGACGATTACGTAACTAAACAGTTTTAATAAGTGGGGTCGCTCCCGTCTCCGTTTGCCGTCGTAAAAGTAGCTTTTAAAGAGAGAGGGGTTGTCGGCGTGCTAGTCTATATGTACAGATCGGATCATACTAGCACTGCGTAAGGTCAAAACGCATATGGGTCGCCTCGTCCCCTCACTCCGATACGGTCGTTAGGGCGCTTCTAAAGACAGACCGGTTGTGAGTGTCCCACGGTCAGTCTTATATCAAGAGTAAGTTATGGGTCCCGCGAATGGCTGGAGTACGTAGTTTCTAACCGATCCCTGGCTGATGACGTAATTATTACGAATGCACGTCACGTGATCCGGAGGAAGACAGGGTATAGCTAAATAGTAATATGAATACTTAGCGATCGTACGGATGGGTGCTTATATGAACTCCAGGAGGTCATACAAGAATACACGGAGAACGAAACAAAGAAACAAAAAGTCAGTCATATAATTACTCATTACTCAGTTTACGGAGGTGGCCGGACAGTTTCGTATCGTACTGCCATCCATGTTGTCATGAAGTCCGGTGTGCTGGACTATATCTTAATGATCTGTTGAGAGGGTTACCGGATGAAATGATCAAAGTCCGTCGATTACGTAACTCGAGGTTAAATTAACAGGGTCCTTCCCAGTTCCATTGCGCGTGTATAAAGTTGCTTTAAAAGAGAGAGGGTGGTTTGTCGGCGTGGTCGAGGTGTTAAACTTTATGCCATGACCTGTAGAGAGGGGTGTGGTGGGGGGAAAGAGAAAAAAAAAAAAAAAAACTTTCGCTGGCGAATTTTCAAAGTCCGTCGATTACGTAACTCGAGGTTAAATTAACAGGGTCCTTCCCAGTTCCATTGCGCGTGTATAAAGTTGCTTTAAAAGAGAGAGGGGGGTTTGTCGGCGTGCTAGTGTTTATGCACAGAGTGGATTATACTAGCACTGCGTACGGTCAAAACGCATGCATGTATTATAATAATAAATATATAAGGGTCGCCTCGTCCCCTAACTCCGATACGGTCGTTAGGGCGCTTCTAAAGACAGACCGGTTGTGAGTGTCCCACGGTCAGTCATATATAAAGAGTAAGTTATGGGTCCCGCGAATAGCCGGGCCTGACTGGCTGGAGTACGTAGTTTCTAACCGATCCCTGGCTTGTGACGTAATTATTACGAATGCACGTCACGTGATCCGGAGGTATAGCTAAATAGTAATATGAAGAGAGAGGGGGGTTTTTCGGCGTGGTCGAGGTGTTAGCCTTTAGGCCATGATCTGTTGAGAGGGGTGGTGTTGGGGGAAAAAAAAAAAAAAAAAAAAAAAAAAACTCTCGCTGGCGAATTTTCAAAGTCCGTCGATTACGTAACTCGAGGTTAAATTGACAGGGCTCCATTGCGCATGTATAAAGTTGCTTAAAAAGAGAGAAGGGGGTTTGTCGGCGTGCTAGTGTTAATGTAAAGAGTGGATTATACAAGCACTGCGTACGGTCAAAACGCATGCATGTATTATAATAATAAATATATATAAGGGTCGCCTCGTCCCCTAACTCCGATACGGTCGGTCGGGCGGTTCTAAAGACAGACCGGTTGGAAGTGTCCCGCGATCATCAAGAGTATGTAAAAGGTGCCGAGAATAGCCCCGCCTGGCTGCATGCATGCATGCATGCATGCAGCAGGACTGGAGTACGTGATCCTGGCTGATGAAATAATGACGTAATTATTACGAATGACGTACCAATCACGTCACGTGATCCCGAGGAAGACAGAGGGTATAGCTAATAGTAGCTCTGTATATATGGATGTGGGAGGTTATTTTTTTCCCCCTGGGACTGTGAGATTTCGAAAGGTCGCATATATGTGTGGTATAGCCAATATTCATAGTGTTGGGCGGGCTAAAGTAGTGTTCTAAAGACAGACCGGTGCATGGACGTAAGCGGGCTTTATTGATATCAAGAGTAAGCTGCGGAAAGAATTCTATGCAGGCATGAAAAATACAGAGTGTCTTGTAGAGTGTAAGGTCGCCTCGTTCCCTCACTCCGATACGGGCGGTATAGGGCGCTACTAAGACAGACCGGTGGGATGTGTCCCGTCACGGTCTCGGTGAGTATTATATCAAGAGTAAGGATTAAGTTCTGGCTACCTGCAGTAGTACGTAGTTTCTTTATAACGTAAGTATTTCAACCCACCCATACTCATCACGTGATCCCGAGGAAGACGGAGGGTATAGCCAATACCTTCCCCAAGTCATTATTTCACGCTTTCAAGAGCTCTGAATCACATATTAAGTGTCTGCATGTTGAAATCGTCATCCCAATAAGTTCTTTCAACTCCTTTTATGGACGCTCCATACAAACTCCCATACCAAACAGCAGTGCACACCTCACAAACTTTAGACTTCAACGACCGCACTTGAATGCAGCCGGCTAGGTAAACCATATTTCTATCGCAAAATGTTGCTCTGGTCTCCATGATGCCAAGCCCCGGAGGACCAGACCTCGAGAGAGTGACCATATCACTGCATGAAATGTATGGGTGACATAGGTGCCCAGTCCATCGCCTAACTCGGGAAGGATTAGCTCACGCGATCAGCATGTACGTCACCCATACATTTCATGCGGTGATATATGGTCGCTCTGTGATTAAACGGTCATCAGAAGGTACGAGTTGTGTAGTCGTCACCACATGTGTGAGCGGTCGATTAACGTGGTTGCTGGATGCATGGGTATACTATAGCCCGCCCGCGAGCGCTCGACAGAATCTCTATTTGGGGCCGGCAGCGTATACTTTATGCTCCCGGGTGGATTGCGATGGTTCATCTTCACTAAAGCACCCTCCGAGGCCTAGCTAGTACCTACGGTTACGTCACACGCCCCCCTTCCCCTGACTGCAATGATCACGTGATATTATTCATGGGACTAAAATTTTTTTTTGTTATATGGCGATCCGTCGTCGAGCTGCCAAATCGGCCACGCAGTCTCGTGTACTTCTCCCACGTTACACAATGCTTTTATTTTGAGCTACAGACGTACACAGTTGCGGAAAGAACCGACGAATCCGTATTGCGGAGCCAGAAGCGGACGTGTTGCGATTTGGCGCATGCAAGGCGAACGTGCCAAATGGGCACCACAGTCCCTTGTGGTGGTTCCACGCAACGCAATGGGACTTTCTCGAGCAATACACCTATAGCGATGGCCTGTGTGGTATAACCAATATTCACAGTGTTGGGCGGGCAATGTCGTGGTGCCAAGAAAAGGAGGGGGTTAGTGCCCTTGTGATGGAGAGAGAGAGAGAGAGAGAGAGAGAGAGAGAGAGAGAGAGAGAGAGCGGATTATACTTAAACGTATTTATATATATGTAAGGTGCCTCGTCCACTCCGGTAGGGCGGAGCTTCTAAAGACAGACCGGTGGGATGTGTCTCGTCACGGTCTCGGTCAGTATGATATCAAGAGTAAGCTTACTATAGGATTAAGATCTGGCTGCCTGCTGTAGTACGTAGTTTCTTTATTACGTCAACCCACCCATGCTCATCACGTGATCCCGAGGAAGACGGAGGGTATAGCCAATACCTTACCCGAGTCATTATTCCACGCTTTCGATAGCTCTGAATCACATATTAAGTGTCTGCATGTTGAAATCGTCATCCCAATAAGTTCTTTCAACTCCTTTTATGGACGCTCCATACAAACTCCCATACCAAACAGCAGTGCACACCTCACAAACTTTAGACTTCAACGACCGCACTTGAATGCAGCCGGCTAGGTAAACCATATTTCTATCGCAAAGTGTTGCTCTGGTCTCCATGATGCCAAGCCCCGGAGGACCAGACCTCGAGAGAGTGACCATATCACTGCATGAAATGTATGGGTGACATAGGTGCCCAGTCCATCGCCTAACTCGGGAAGGATTAGCTCACGCGATCAGCATGTACGTCACCCATACATTTCATGCGGTGATATATGGTCGCTCTGTGATTAAACGGTCATCAGAAGGTACGAGTTGTGTAGTCGTCACCACATGACATCAAGAGTGAAATGGCGGAACTGCGCGGTTGCAGACAACTCGGTCTATGCACCCGTCTGGTTGGCCAGGTGTGAGCGGTCGATTAACGAGGTAGCTGGATGAGAAGTATAGCCCGCGAGCGCTCGACAGAATCTCTATTTGGGGCCGGCAGCGTATACTTTATGCTCCCGGGTGGATTGCGATGGTTCATCTTCACTGCAGCACCCTCCGAGGCCTAGTAGCTACGGTTATGTCACACGCCCCCCTTCCTCTGGCTGCAATGATCACGTGATATTATTCATGGGACTAAAAAATTTATATATACTTTTGCAGCTAGGCGAACCGTCGTCGAGCTGCCAAATCGGCCACGCAGTCTCGTGTACTTCTCCCACATTGCACTTTTTGAGCTACAAACGTATACAGTTGCGGAGAACCGACGAATCCGTATTGCGGAGCCAGAAGCCGACGGTATGCGATTTGGCGCATGCTAGGCGAACGGTCGTGGACCTGCCAAATGGGCACCACAGTCAGTCTCTTGCGGTGGTTACGGTAGACAAGCGCGGGGATTTGCGATATATAACCAATATTCATATAGCTTTTAATTATACATGCGCGCTGCTGCGTGCATGCACGCGTGTACATGTCCTGGAGCCGAGTGGAGTGACGACAGCGGGTTCATATACAGTGCTCTTATAGTATCTTATGATTGCCTGGCGGGGGGGGGGGGGGGGGGGGGGGGGGGGGGGACACGCATCACGTCATCAAACAATGACGGGTCTGGGCACTTGATCAGAGAAAGGGCACAAGTCAGTTTTGCGGAGGGGAAGCGCGCACGGTGTTCTCAACATCGTGGGCCCCTCCAGAGGTGGCAGGGTTGACGGGAGAAGCTTTTATTTCGTTTTTTATCCACTCCACTAGCCTTCAAATGTCTACTTTTGTGGATTTGTCGGCTACCCACCGTAGTCGCCTTGGGCTTTGCCATCTCACAACGCCGAGCGCACCGAGCCTGGGTATACGCTTCCCAGCTTTTCCGACCCCCGCCCCGCGGCTGTGATTTACCTGCGTCGTCGTGTCGCGTAACATCTGAGGACCGGGGCTCTACAAAGTCGGGCATCCAAGCTCTTTTGGCCTATACCGATGTATGGAGTGGGCGGTAACAGTTCCACTGAATGGAACTGTTACCGCCCACTCCATACATCGGTATAGGCCAAAAGAGCTTGGATGCCCGACTTGGGCAAGTGCGGGTCCTCAGGGGATAATTGCTGTACCCACCTGCTTAAATCTCAGCTGTGGGGCGATGGTAGTGCTACCAGGAAATGGTAAAGCCGTGCCCGTGGGCCACTCGCTACCCCATTGGTACAACCCAACACAAGTATGGATAGAGGATGGGGTTGCCATAGACACCGAATGAAACCTACACAAACGTACACTTTTGAGCCCAAATGATTACGGATACGAATAGGAATGCACGTGCAGTGCTGTTCTAGCCTCTTATACTTGTTTGGAAAACACGCTGGGGGTTGCACAAATCAAATCCACACATTTGGCTCTCCTAGTATCACGTGATTAAGCCCTTAACAAGAAGCCTCCGTATATACCAATTATTTTTGTGTGATAGCTGAATTTAGTGTGCGCCCGTGACCAGGAATTAGGAAATTAGGAAGAACTTCACCCTAACCCCTAACCGAAAAGCCGTGACTATTTCGGCATAGTGAGTTTTAGGGGAGCGTGGGCGTAGTGCATATCGTTCTGCACATCGTCAGGCGCAAACAAGCCACTGTCATCTATTACGCTTCTAAATATGCGTGCCTTCTCTCTCTCTCTCTCTCTCTCTCTCTCACACACACACACACACACACTCTCTCTCTCTCTCTCTCTCTCTCTCAATCACGTGAGCCATGATAATTGCTATTATTAACAGTAATATATTATACAACAGCTGGATTTAGTGCGCACCCATGACCATTTTTTTAGGCATCATGTTGCTTTAAACATTCCCGTACGTGAGTTACTTTTGGGGGAGCGCATGTGTAGTGTGCCACATTCTTGTTGCCATCGTGACAGCTGACAAAGAGGTGTTTCGGAATTTCGGAAAACCGGTGGACACCGAAGTACCTGCACGTGAGTGTGTGTGTGTGTGTGTGTGCGTGTGTGCGTGTGTGTGCGCGCGCTAGCGCGCACATGCGTATGATTGCTATGGTGTTACAAGGTGCAGGTAATTAATTAATCCCCTCTCTCTCCACGTGGTAGCTGTGCTTCCCCCCGGACCTGTCCTCATGGGAGCTATGCTTTTCCTCTCCACATGGGAGCTATGCTTCCCCTGTTCACCTGGGAGCTATGCTTGTGTGTGTGCGTGTTTATGTTTATTTACTATCTACGTCAGAGTATGTCATAGCTAGCCATCCAGCCATCTGCAGCTAGCCATCCATCTGTGTGTGTGTGTGTGTGTGTGTGTGTGTGTGTGTGTGTGTGTGTGTGTGTGTGCGTGTGTGCACTAATAAGAATTGACCATTTTCTCACAATTACAGCTGATATGAATTGAGCCTGTTGAGAAATGATTATCCAACTACGCTGTGAACCCTGATAGGTACGTACTGCTGAGTGTGTGTGTGTGTGTGTGTGTGTGTGTGTGTGTGTGTGTGTGTGTGTGTGTGTGTGTGTGTGTGTGCGTTTGGATGTGTGTGTGTGGGAGCTATGCTTCCTCTGTCCACATGGGAGCTATGCTTCCCCTGTTCGCATGGACCAGCAAAGGTTGTGTGCATGTGTGTCACTGTGTTTGTGCATGTGTGTGGGGCAATGTGTACGTATGTTTGCATGTGTGTGTATTTGTGTGTGTGTGTGTGGAGAATGAGGGTGTTCAGGAGATATGGTGAGGGTGGGGGAGGGAGACAGAGAATTAGGAGTGAGGTGACTAGCAACATTGCCACACCTATGTCTGTCCCTCTTTCACCCCACCCCCCTCCCTTCATGTGATATGATTTCATCATGTAACTGTTGAACAAACACACAAATTCAATATTTTATTTGTCTTATAACTTGTCCTTTTTTATGTACCACTTAATAACACATTCCATCCCTTTTCTATTCTCCAGCCCCTATCTCAGAATATTAAAAATCTGGGGGTATCACGTTACTGACGCAGAATAAGCTAGGGCCTTTCTGCTGAGATGTCACCCATGCTCCCTTCACCTGCTCCAAGCCAAAGTCTTCAGGTTGAAAATATCAGTGGCCATCAGCCGTCCTTAGTATATGTGGTTGTCCAGCTTGGAGAGTCTGGCTGTTTATCTCACAGATGGATGAGCTTAGGCTGAGCTGGGATGTAAAAGAGGACCCAGGAGAAAGCACTCGTGGTGAGTATAACACTTCGTCAAGGTCTGGCTGTGCTTCCAGATCACTCTCCAGCTTGGAGAGTCTGATAGAACTGAATAACTGAATTATCACTAGCTATCACATGCTCTAGCTACTTGTAAAGAGATGTACTAGTTTGGAAAACACACTGGGGGTTGCACACAAATTTCGCCTCCCTCATATCACGTGCTTAAACGTGACGGGCGTATCCGCCCCCACTTGTAACCTACAAGAAGCTCCATAACATGGTAAATAGAAACTATGCCAGGGCCATAAATCCACCCTAACCCTAACCTCGGGCTGGTAGAATAGGTAATAACACCTTATTTCCAATTGGAAAGGTTTAGAGGTGGGATGTGTGCGCACTGGGGGTGTTGAGGGGGATGTGTACATACCTATGGGTGTGCACTGCTGGTGTTGAGGGGGATGTGTACATAGCTATGTGTGTGCACTGCTGGTGTTGAGGGGGATGTGTACATACCTATGGGTGTGCACTGCTGGTGTTGAGGGGGATGTGTACATACCTATGGGTGTGCACTGCTGGTGTTGAGGGGGATGTGTACATAGCTATGTGTGTGCGCTGGGGGGTGTTGAGGGGATGTGGGTGTGCGCAGGGGGGTGTTGAGGGGATGTGTACATACCTATGGCTGTGCACTGGGAGTGTTGAGGGGGATGTGTACATAGCTATGGGTGTGCACTGGGGGTGTTGAAGGGGATGTGTGCATACCTATGGGTGTGCGCTGGGGGGGGGGGGGGGGGGAAGGGGATGTGTACATACCTATGGGTGTGCACTGGGGGTGTTGAGGGGGATGTGTACATACCTATGGGTGTGCGCTGGGGGTGTTGAGGGTGATGTGTGCATACCTATGGGTGTGCACTGGGGGTGTTGAGGCGGATGTGTGCATAGCTATGGGTGTGCGTAGGGGGTGTTGAGGGGGATGTGTGCATACCTATGAGTGTGCACTGGGGGTGTTGAGGGGATGTGTACATACCTATGGGTGTGCACTGGGGGTGTTGAGGGTGATGTGTGCATAGCTATGGGTGTGCGTAGGGGGTGTTGAGGGGGATGTGTGCATACCTATGAGTGTGCACTGCTGGTGTTGAGGGGATGTGTACATACGTATGGGTGTGCACTGGGGGTGTTGAGGGGGATGTGTGCATAGCTATGGGTGTGCACTGGGGGGTGTTGAGGGGATGTGTACATACCTATGGCTGTGCACTGGGAGTGTTGAGGGGGATGTGTACATAGCTATGGGTGTGCACTGGGGGTGTTGAAGGGGATGTGTGCATACCTATGGGTGTGCACTGGGGGTGTTGAGGGGATGTGTACATACCTAAGGGTGTGCACTGGGAGTATTGAGGGGGATGTGTACATAGCTATGTGTGTGCACTGGGGGTGTTGAGGGGGATGTGTGCATACCTATGGGTGTGCGCTGGGGGGGGGGGGGAAGGGGATGTGTACATACCTATGGGTGTGCACTGGGGGTGTTGAGGGGGATGTGTGCATAGCTATGGGTGTGCGCTGGGGGGTGTTGAGGGGATGTGTACATACCTATGGGTGTGCACTGGGGGTGTTGAGGGGGATGTGTGCATAGCTATGTGTGTGCACTGGGGGTCTTGAGGGGGATGTGTACATACCTATAGGTGTGCGCTGGGGGTGTTGAGGCGGATGTGTGCATAGCTATGGGTGTGCGTAGGGGGTGTTGAGGGGGATGTGTGCATACCTATGATTGTGCACTGGGGGTGTTAAAGGGATGTGTACATACCTATGGGTGTGCGTAGGGGGTGTTGAGGGGGATGTGTGCATACCTATGGGTGTGCACTGGGGGTGTTGAGGGGATGTGTACATACCTATGGGTGTGCACTGGGGGTGTTGAGGGGGTTGTGTGCACTAATAAGAATTGACCATTTTCTCACAATTACAGCTAATATGAATTGAGCCTGTTGATAAATGATTATCCAACTACGCTGTGATCACCCTGGTAGGTCCTACCATCCGCCTGTCATATGTTCTTGCCTGTTGTACGTCGCCATTGAATATAAATGGTACTCACGTGAGCAGCCTAATTGCGATCTACCCAGATCAACCGATCAACAATAAACCTACGCATTAACAAAACCGTTAAGATTCATAATTTCAAATGTATTAATGAATGTATATACTTGTGAATGTCTATGTCCGACTCTTCAGCTGTTAACCCTTTTTCTTGTTCTTGTTCACAGTCCGTGGGTGCTTGTGAATAAAGTTGAGAACTCGCTTGTTGAGCTAGTGGTTCATTTACAGGAGTGTCCAGACCATTCCTCAAAGGCTTCCCTGAGATACACTCTCACTTCAACACACAACCATTACTACCTCAACACTCTATCAGTACTTCTCTAGCTGAGAAACGTTTGGCTGTAAGAGAAGGGTTGGCTATTTTGGCTGGATGCCGACCGAGCTTACTAAACTGATCGAAGGACCAGCAAAGGTTGTGTGCATGTGTGTCACTGTGTTTGTGCATGTGTGTGGGGCAATGTGTACGTATGTTTGCATGTGTGTGTATTTGTGTGTGTGTGTGTGTGTGGAGAATGAGGGTGTTCAGGAGATATGGTGAGGGTGGGGGAGGGAGACAGAGAATTAGGAGTGAGGTGACTAGCAACATTGCCACACCTATGTCTGTCCCTCTTTCACCCCACCCCCCTCCCTTCATGTGATATGATTTCATCATGTAACTGTTGAACAAACACACAAATTCAATATTTTATTTGTCTTATAACTTGTCCTTTTTTATGTACCACTTAATAACACATTCCATCCCTTTTCTCTTCTCCAGCCCCTATCTCAGAATATTAAAAATCTGGGGGTATCACGTTACTGACGCAGAATATGCTAGGGCCATTCTGCTGAGATGTCACCCATGCTCCCTTCACCTGCTCCAAGCCAAAGTCTTCAGGTTGAAAATATCAGTGGCCATCAGCCGTCCTTAGTATATGTGGTTGTCCAGCTTGGAGAGTCTGATAGAACTGAATAACTGAATTATCACTAGCTATCACATGCTCTAGCTACTTGTAAAGAGATGTACTAGTTTGGAAAACACACTGGGGGTTGCACACAAATTTCGCCTCCCTCATATCACGTGATTAAACGTGACGGGCGTATCCGCCCCCACTTGTAACCTACAAGAAGCTCCATAACATGGTAAATAGAAACTATGCCAGGGCCATAAATCCACCCTAACCCTAACCCTAAGTAGTGGTAGTGGTAGTGGGATTGGTAGTGGGATTGGTAGTGGTGGTGGTAGTGGGATTGGTAGTGGGATTGGTAGTGGTAGTGGTAGAGATAGTGGGATTGGTAGTGGTAGTGGTAGTGGTAGTAGTAGTGGGTTTGGTAGTGGGATAGGTAGTGGGATTGGTAATGGCAATTGTAGTGGTAGTGGGATTGGTAGGGGAATTACAAGTGGTAGTGGTAGTGGGATTGGTAGTGGTTGTGCTAGTGGGATTGGTAGTGGGATTGGTAATGGTAGTGGTAGTGGTAGTGGGAATGGTGGTGATAGTGGTAGAGGTAGTGGGATTGGTAGTGGGATTTGTAGTTGGATTGGTAGTGGTAGTGGTAGAGGTAGTGGGATTGGTAGTTGTATTGGTAGTGGCATTGGTAGTGGGGTTGGTAGTGGTAGTGGTAGTCGTAGTGGGATTGGTAGTGGTAGCGGTAGTGGGAGTGGGATTGGCAGTGGGATTGGTAGTGGTAGTGGTAGTGGGATTGGAAGTGGTAATGGTAGTGGGATTGGTAGTGGGATTGGTAGTGGGATTGATAGTGGTATTGGGATTGGTAGTGGGATTGGTAGTGGTAGTGGTAATGGGATTGGTAGTGGTAGTGGGATTGGTAGTGGGATTGGTAGTGGTAGTGGTAGTGGTAGTGGAATTGGTAGTGGGATTGGTAATGGAAGTGGTAGTGGTAGTGGAATTGGTAGTGATAGTGATAGAGGTAGTGGGATTGATAGTGGTGGTGGTAGTGGGATTGGTAGTGGGATTGGTAGTGGTAGTGGGATTGGTAGTGGTAGTGGTAGTAGTAGTGGGATTGGTAGTGGTAGTGGGATTGGTAGTGGGGCAGCCCAGGTGAAAACCGTACTTTGTACTCGTCTATTAAACGCTCATCGAGGATGTTGGTAAGTGCTACCCACAGCATCACTTTCTACCGCGTGCTATTTACAACCTTCGTTCACATCTGCCGTGCCCCATGTTAATAGTATACTTACATCATTCGCTTACATAGCCACGGGTACGCATACATTGCCACGGGGCAAGCTTACGTTGTCACGGGAGCACTTGTATTCACTTACATCGCTTACATAGCCACGGGTACGCTTACACTAGCCTAAATACCCGCGGGGCAAGGTTTCGTAGTCGCGTGCACACTTACAAATGCCTTTCAAACATACTCTAGCCTTTAGAATAGACATGGGTACCCTCGTTCAAATCCATGCATACTACGCCGTCAGCGTTCTAGGTCACGGGCACACATAAACAAGCTATCATTACAATGGGAAAAGCTTAGAGTCACGACACCACTTATGCCTTGAGTTTGTTTGGCTGCCAATTGAAAATCAATTGATTTAATACATTGTATGGTCCGGGCACGACTAAAATTATTTGTTTATCATCTTGCCCAGTGTTGCACTGTGCTACGAATCCTTGTGGTTAGCACCAGGTATATTTGTATGGTTGCTCTGAACAGAGCAGTAATTGTTTAGCACGAATGTCATTTACGGGTGTCTATTTTACTAACATCAAGGCTTGACGTAGTGTACAATAGGTTCAAAGCGCGACTGCATTATGATGTGTTGTTGGAAGATTGCGTTGTGCTCTGGCGTATCGTAAGCACCATATAGGACCAATTGCTGCATCAAGTAGACCTCTAGTTACGAGGCAGACCATCCAGCGCAAACACACTGCACACACACTCCTCACAGATATAAGCTTTGCCCCTCACTCACCTTATAAAAATCCTTGCGTCACTACAATAAGCAACCTGTACGATATGTACCAATCTAATCCTTAAAATTTGAATTTGAAATAGTTACTTATTAATTATTCCTTTTAATGCACTTTGTAGCGATTGGCCTCAATAGCAGAGCTGAGCTGTTTAAACAGGTACGAAGGGTGGGATATACGTGCCGCACATTTCTGAAGGTGCAACAGGGGTACGCGGGAGAGTGTACGACCTATTCCGGAATACAATGCGTGAGTCCCTTTATGTACAACCACTGGATACTTTGAAATTTGCCATAGCCTTGCCTTACACCTTTCATCCTTTAGAAATGTGTGGCACAGGAGCGAGGACAGACTGCCCACGCAAGACCGAACTTTGTTCTCGTCTATTGAACTTCCATCGATGTACGTTCCTAATTACTTTTTTGTATAGCGTCCGCACATTTGGCCGTTGATACAAGTTTTTTCTATTAACTAAGCTTCCCACACGACTGGCGTGCCACCTACGAGCTTAATTCACATCTGCTAGGCCACGTTCAATATTATATCTCTAAGCCGTGCGATTCAAACGCACTACCGTACCTACCTTGTCACCTAAATTAAGTCGTTGTCCATGAATTAACCAGGCTTCACTTACACGTGTGGCGTGTCTTTTACCAACTAGCTTGACACCTGCAGTGCCATGTATAATTTGAACACACGTATGCAGCGGTAGTAAAAAGCACTACAGTACCTGCATATGGCCTTGTCACTTAGGTAAGGTTACATGTGCCACGATGGGCTTGTTAGAACATCTTGATGCACTATGGGAAGGACCAACCACCCGCCAACCCACCCAACAGACTTACAAATTTTCCTTGCATAAATTGTATAGAAGTGCACATACTGGAACTACATCATTTTAAGTGTACACTGTATTACATGTCCTTAGTATGTGAAGAAACATCGCACTGCAAATTAAAACTATTAGTCATACATACTGACATACTTGACTCCTGCAGGAGTCATACATTGAAATACTTGACTCCTGCAGGAGTCATGCAAGTATAGAGTTGACTCCTGCAAGAGTCATACATAATGATATATTTGACTCCTGCAGGAGTCATACATTGAAATACTTGAGTCATACATTGAAATACTTGACTCCTGCAGGAGTCATTGATACTGACATACTTGACTCCTGCAGGTGTCATGCATGGAGATCCTTGACTCCTGCAAGAGTCATACATATTGACATTCTTGACTCCTGTAGGAGTCATTCATTGATATACTTCACTCCTGCAGGAGTCATACATTGAAATACTTGACTCCTGCAGGAGTCATTCATAGTGACATATTTGACTCAGGCTGGTGTCATACATACTGACATACTTGACTCCTGCAGGAGTCATACATGGAGATTTTTCACTCCTGTAGGAGTCATGCATGGAGATACTTGACTCCTGTAGAAGTCATACATATTGACATCCTTGACTCCTGCAGGAGTCATACATTGAAATACTTGACTCCTGCAGGAGTCTTGCATAGTGACATACTTGACTCCTGCAGGAGTCATACAATGAGATACTTGACTCCTGCGGGAGTCATACAAATTGACATATTTTACTCCTGCAGGAGTCATTCATTGAAATATTTGACTCCTGCAGTACTCATGCATACTGACAAACTTGACTCTTGTAGGAGTCATACATTGAAATACTTGACTCCTGTAGGAGTCATTGATAGTGACATATTTGACTCCTGAAGCAGTCATCCCATCTGACATACTTTGTGATGTCTGATACACAACTAAATCCAAAACCGGGATTATGGAATGTCAATTACAACGTGCACTCAACTTAAATAGTCCAATTAATGCAATCACTGCGCATGCTCCTACTAAGTCCAGTTCTTCACATATCTTTTCCCCTAAGAAAAACCCGCTTGATATTTTTCAACTTGCTTCTTGTTTCTCCTAGGTCTTCCTTCGGGTTCTCGTACATCCGGTACCTGCCTATTTGGTCCCCCTCCTTGCTCTGCCTCCTCTAGTACTGCATCATAGTCATCCAGTCTTACCTCTACTCCAACTTGTCTGGGTACTTCGTCGTGTTGTCTTGTTTCCTGTTCATTCTCGTTTGCTGTTCCAGTGACTTCCTCTGTCGGAATCCACTCCTCCAAGCACCCAGTACTGCGTTTCCGTATCTGATCCTGATGTCTCCAAAGCCACCTAATATCTCGGCAGCCAATCGGCCGCGTACGGGGTTCTCACCCTCTATGACGCGCCATTCCAGGTCAACTTTGGCCGACCGACTACCGAGCGCAGGTGCCTCTCTCGGCTACAATTCGCCGGCTGTTCGCCGGAGATTTAAGGCTCGAGCTATTCCCGCTTCACTCGCCGTTACTGGGGGAATCCCTGTTGGTTTCTTTTCCTCCGCTTATTGATATGCTTAAATTCAGCGGGTAGTCACGCCTGAGCTGAGGTCCAGTTTTGAAAACATCTTCCCTCCTGCCTAGGTGGCTAAAAAATCCAATATTTTTGGAATAGGATATCTATCTACTTCCAAAGCTGGGTTTATTGTTAACTGGAAATCACCACAAATCCTAATCTTTTTATCTGTCTTCACCACTGGCACTATTGGGGCTGCCCATTCTGCTATTTCCACTGGCTCTAAAATACCCTCCCTGGTCAGTCTATCCAACTCTTCTTCCACCTGTCCCTTCAAAGCATATGGCACCGGGCGAGCCTTACAAAACTTAGGCACTATCCCATCTTTTATCACCAGTTTTGCTTTCAACAGCAACCTTTTTTGGATTCTTTCATCATTTACTCCACACACGAGCCTGTCTCTTAACATTTCTGACAGCGCTTGCCCAAAATTACATCTTCTCGCCCGAATAGGCAGGTACCGGATGTACGGGAACCCGATGGAAGACCTAGGAGAAACAAGAAGCAAGTTGAAAAATATCAAGCGGGTTTTTCTTAGGGGAAAAGATATGTGAAGAACTGGACTTAGTAGGAGCATGCGCAGTGATTGCATTAATTGGACTATTTAAGTTGAGTGCACGTTGTAATTGACATTCCATAATCCCGGTTTTGGATTTAGTTGTGTATCAGACATCACATATTTGACTTCTGCAGGAGTCATGCAAATATATAGTTGACTCCAGCAGGAGTCATACATTCTGACATATTAGACTCCAGCAGCAGTCATCCAATCTGACATACTTGACTCCTGCAGGAGTCATGCAAATATATAGTTGACTCCTGCAGGAGTCATACATATTGACATACTTGACTCCTGCAGGACTCATACTTTCTAACATACTTGACTCCTGCAGGAGTCATACATGGAGATTGCTCACACCTTCAGGAGTCATACAAATTGACATATGACTCCTGCAGGAGTCATTGATACTGACATATTTGACTCCTGCAGGAGTCATGCATGGAGATACTTGACTCTTGCAGGAGTCATACGTATTGACATAATTGACTCCAGCAGGAGTCATACATTGAAATACTTCAATCCTGCAGGAGTCATACATTGAGATACTTGACTCCTGCAGGAGTCATTGATACTGACATACTTGACTCCTGCAGGTTTCATGTATGGAGATCCTTGACTCCTGCAAGAGTCATACATATTGACATTCTTGACTCCTGCAGGAGTCATTCAATGAAATACTTCACTCCTGCAGGAGTCATATATTGAAATACGTGACTCCTGCAGGAGTCATTGATAGTGACATATATTACTCCTGCAGGAGTCATACATGGAGATTGCTCACTCCTGCAGGAGTCATAATTGGTAGTGGTAGTGGGATTGGTAGTGGTAGTGGTAGTGGGATTGGTAGTGGGATTGGTAGTGGTGGTGGTAGTGGGATTGGTAGTGGGATTGGTAGTGGTAGTGGTAGAGATAGTGGGATTGGTAGTGGTAGTGGTAGTGGTAGTGGGTTTGGTAGTGGGATAGGTAGTGGGATTGGTAATGGCAATTGTAGTGGTAGTGGGATTGGTAGGGGAATTACAAGTGGTAGTGGTAGTGGGATTGGTAGTGGTTGTGCTTGTGGGATTGGTAGTGGGATTGGTAATGGTAGTGGTAGTGGTAGTGGGAATGGTGGTGATAGTGGTAGAGGTAGTGGGATTGGTAGTGGGATTTGTAGTTGGATTGGTAGTGGTAGTGGTAGAGGTAGTGGGATTGGTAGTTGTATTGGTAGTGGCATTGGTAGTGGGGTTGGTAGTGGTAGTGGTAGTCGTAGTGGGATTGGTAGTGGTAGCGGTAGTGGGAGTGGGATTGGCAGTGGGATTGGTAGTGGTAGTGGTAGTGGGATTGGAAGTGGTAATGGTAGTGGGATTGGTAGTGGGATTGGTAGTGGGATTGATAGTGGTATTGGGATTGGTAGTGGGATTGGTAGTGGTAGTGGTAATGGGATTGGTAGTGGTAGTGGGATTGGTAGTGGGATTGGTAGTGGTAGTGGTAGTGGTAGTGGAATTGGTAGTGGGATTGGTAATGGAAGTGGTAGTGGTAGTGGAATTGGTAGTGATAGTGATAGAGGTAGTGGGATTGATAGTGGTGGTGGTAGTGGGATTGGTAGTGGGATTGGTAGTGGTAGTGGGATTGGTAGTGGTAGTGGTAGTAGTAGTGGGATTGGTAGTGGTAGTGGGATTGGTAGTGGGGCAGCCCAGGTGAAAACCGTACTTTGTACTCGTCTATTAAACGCTCGTCGAGGATGTTGGTAAGTGCTACCCACAGCATCACTTTCTACCGCGTGCTATTTACAACCTTCGTTCACATCTGCCGTGCCCCATGTTAATAGTATACTTACATCATTAGCTTACATAGCCACGGGTACGCATACATTGCCACGGGGCAAGCTTACGTTGTCACGGGAGCACTTGTATTCACTTACATCGCTTACATAGCCACGGGTACGCTTACACTAGCCTAAATACCCGCGGGGCAAGCTTTCGTAGTCGCGTGCACACTTGCAAATGCCTTTCAAACATACTCTAGCTATTAGAATAGACATGGGTACCCTCGTTCAAATCCATGCATACTACGCCGTCAGCGTTCTAGGTCACGGGCACACATAAACAAGCTATCATTACAATGGGAAAAGCTTAGAGTCACGACACCACTTATGCCTTGAGTTTGTTTGGCTGCCAATTGAAAATCAATTGATTTAATACATTGTATGGTCCGGGCACGACTAAAATTATTTGTTTATCATCTTGCCCAGTGTTGCACTGTGCTACGAATCCTTGTGGTTAGCACCAGGTATATTTGTATGGTTGCTCTGAACAGAGCAGTAATTGTTTAGCACGAATGTCATTTACGGGTGTCTATTTTACTAACATCAAGGCTTGACGTAGTTGTACAATAGGTTCAAAGCGCGACTGCATTATGATGTGTTGTTGGAAGATTGCGTTGTGCTCTGTCGTATCGTAAGCACCATATAGGACCAATTGCTGCATCAAGTAGACCTCTAGTTACGAGGCAGACCATCCAGCGCAAACACACTGCACACACACTCCTCACAGATATAAGCTTTGCCCCTCACTCACCTTTTAAAAATCCTTGCGTCACTACAATAAGCAACCTGTACGCTATGTACCAATCTAATCCTTAAAATTTGAATTTGAAATAGTTACTTATTAATTATTCCTTTTAATGCACTTTGTAGCGATTGGCCTCAATAGCAGAGCTGAGCTGTTTAAACAGGTACGAAGGGTGGGATATACGTGCCGCACATTTCTGAAGGTGCAACAGGGGTACGCGGGAGAGTGTACGACCTATTCCGGAATACAATGCGTGAGTCCCTTTATGTACAACCACTGGATACTTTGAAATTTGCCATAGCCTTGCCTTACACCTTTCATCCTTTAGAAATGTGTGGCACAGGAGCGAGGACAGACTGCCCACGCAAGACCGAACTTTGTTCTCGTCTATTGAACTTCCATCAATGTACGTTCCTAATTACTTTTTTGTATAGCGTCCGCACATTTGGCCGTTGATACAAGTTTTTTCTATTAACTAAGCTTCCCACACGACTGGCGTGCCACCTACGAGCTTAATTCACATCTGCTAGGCCACGTTCAATATTATATCTCTAAGCCGTGCGATTCAAACGCACTACCGTACCTACCTTGTCACCTAAATTAAGTCGTTGTCCATGAATTAACCAGGCTTCACTTACACGTGTGGCGTGTCTTTTACCAGCTAGCTTGACACCTGCAGTGCCATGTATAATTTGAACACACGTATGCAGCGGTAGTAAAAAGCACTACAGTACCTGCATATGGCCTTGTCACTTAGGTAAGGTTACATGTGCCACGATGGGCTTGTTAGAACATCTTGATGCACTATGGGAAGGACCAACCACCCGCCAACCCACCCAACAGACTTACAAATTTTCCTTGCATAAATTGTATAGAAGTGCACATACTGGAACTACATCATTTTAAGTGTACACTGTATTACATGTCCTTAGTATGTGAAGAAACATCGCACTGCAAATTAAAACTATTAGTCATACATACTGACATACTTGACTCCTGCAGGAGTCATACATTGAAATACATGACTCCTGCAGGAGTCATGCAAGTATAGAGTTGACTCCTGCAAGAGTCATACATAATGATATATTTGACTCCTGCAGGAGTCATACATTGAAATACTTGAGTCATACATTGAAATACTTGACTCCTGCAGGAGTCATTGATACTGACATACTTGACTCCTGCAGGTGTCATGCATGGAGATCCTTGACTCCTGCAAGAGTCATACATATTGACATTCTTGACTCCTGTAGGAGTCATTCATTGAAATACTTCACTCCTGCAGGAGTCATACATTGAAATACTTGACTCCTGCAGGTGTCATGCATGGAGATCCTTGACTCCTGCAAGAGTCATACATATTGACATTCTTGACTCCAGTAGGAGTCATTCATTGAAATACTTCACTCCTGCAGGAGTCATACATTGAAATACTTGACTCCTGCAGGAGTCATTCATAGTGACATATTTGACTCAGGCTGGTGTCATACATACTGACATACTTGACTCCTGCAGGAGTCATACATGGAGATTTTTCACTCCTGTAGGAGTCATGCATGGAGATACTTGACTCCTGCAGAAGTCATACATATTGACATCCTTGACTCCTGCAGGAGTCATACATTGAAATACTTGACTCCTGCAGGAGTCTTGCATAGTGACATACTTGACTCCTGCAGGAGTCATACAATGAGATACTTGACTCCTGCAGGAGTCATACAAATTGACATATTTTACTCCTGCAGGAGTCATTCATTGAAATATTTGACTCCTGCAGTACTCATGCATACTGACAAACTTGACTCTTGTAGGAGTCATACATTGAAATACTTGACTCCTGTAGGAGTCATTGATAGTGACATATTTGACTCCTGAAGCAATCATCCCATCTGACATACTTTGTGATGTCTGATACACAACTAAATCCAAAACCGGGATTATGGAATGTCAATTACAACGTGCACTCAACTTAAATAGTCCAATTAATGCAATCACTGCGCATGCTCCTACTAAGTCCAGTTCTTCACATATCTTTTCCCCTAAGAAAAACCCGCTTGATATTTTTCAACTTGCTTCTTGTTTCTCCTAGGTCTTCCTTCGGGTTCCCGTACATCCGGTACCTGCCTATTCGGTCCCCCTCCTTGCTCTGCCTCCTCTAGTACTGCATCATAGTCATCCAGTCTTTCCTCTACTCCAACTTGTCTGGGTACTTCGTCGTGTTGTCTTGTTTCCTGTTCATTCTCGTTTGCTGTTCCAGTGACTTCCTCTGTCGGAATCCACTCCTCCAAGCACCCAGTACTGCGTTTCCGTATCTGATCCTGATGTCTCCAAAGCCACCTAATATCTCGGCAGCCAATCGGCCGCGTACGGGGTTCTCACCCTCTATGACGCGCCATTCCAGGTCAACTTTGGCCGACCGACTACCGAGCGCTGCTGCCTCTCTCGGCTACAATTCGCCGGCTGTTCGCCGGAGATTTAAGGCTCGAGCTATTCCCGCTTCACTCGCCGTATATGGGGGAATCCCTGTTGGTTTCTTTTCCTCCGCTTATTGATATGCTTAAATTCAGCGGGTAGTCACGCCTGAGCTGAGGTCCAGTTTTGAAAACATCTTCCCTCCTGGTAAGGTGGCTAACAAATCCCTCTATTTTTGGAATAGGATATCTATCTACTTCCAAAGCTGGGTTTATTGTTAACCGGAAATCACCACAAATCCTAATCTTTTTATCTGTCTTCACCACTGGCACTATTGGGGCTGCCCATTCTGCTATTTCCACTGGCTCTAAAATACCCTCCCTGGTCAGTCTATCCAACTCTTCTTCCACCTGTCCCTTCAAAGCATATGGCACCGGGCGAGCCTTACAAAACTTAGGCACTATCCCATCTTTTATCACCAGTTTTGCTTTCAACAGCAACCTTTTTTGGATTCTTTCATCATTTACTCCACACACGAGCCTGTCTCTTAACATTTCTGACAGCGCTTGCCCAAAATTATACCTTCTCGCCCGAATAGGCAGGTACCGGATGTACGGGAACCCGAAGGAAGACCTAGGAGAAACAAGAAGCAAGTTGAAAAATATCAAGCGGGTTTTTCTTAGGGGAAAAGATATGTGAAGAACTGGACTTAGTAGGAGCATGCGCAGTGATTGCATAAATTGGACTATTTAAGTTGAGTGCACGTTGTAATTGACATTCCATAATCCCGGTTTTGGATTTAGTTGTGTATCAGACATCACATATTTGACTTCTGCAGGAGTCATGCAAATATATAGTTGACTCCAGCAGGAGTCATACATTCTGACATATTAGACTCCAGCAGCAGTCATCCAATCCGACATACTTGACTCCTGCAGGAGTCATGCAAATATATAGTTGACTCCTGCAGGAGTCATACATATTGACATACTTGACTCCTGCAGGACTCATACATTCTAACATACTTGACTCCTGCAGGAGTCATACATGGAGATTGCTCACACCTTCAGGAGTCATACAAATTGACATATGACTTCTGCAGGAGTCATTGATACTGACATACTTGACTCCTGCAGGAGTCATGCATGGAGATACTTGACTCTTGCAGGAGTCATACGTATTGACATAATTGACTCCAGCGGGAGTCATACATTGAAATACTTCAATCCTGCAGGAGTCATACATTGAGATACTTGACTCCTGCAGGAGTCATTGATACTGACATACTTGACTCCTGCAGGTTTCATGTATGGAGATCCTTGACTCCTGCAAGAGTCATACATATTGACATTCTTGACTCCTGCAGGAGTCATTCAATGAAATACTTCACTCCTGCAGGAGTCATATATTGAAATACGTGACTCCTGCAGGAGTCATTGATAGTGACATATATTACTCCTGCAGGAGTCATACATGGAGATTGCTCACTCCTGCAGGAGTCATACATATTGACATATGGCTCCTGTAGTAGTCATTGATACTGACATACTTGACTCCTTCAGGAGTCATACATGGAGATACTTGACTCCTGCAGGAGTCATACATATTGATATACTTGACTCCTGCAGGAGTCATACATTGAAATACTTGACTCCTGCAGGAGTCAGACATATTGACATACTTGACTCCTGCAGGAGTCTTGCTCGGAGATACTTGACTCCTGCAGGAGTCATACATTGAGATACTTGACTCCTGCAGGAGTCTTGCATACTGACATACTTGACTCCTGCTGCAGGAGACATGCAAATATATAGTTGACTCCTGCAGGAATCATGCATACTGACATACTTGACTCCTGCAGGAGTCATACATATTGAAATACTTGACTCCTGCAGGAGTCATACATTGAAATGCTTGACTCCTGCAGGAGTCAGACATATTGACATACTTGACTCCTCCAGAGTCATAATTGAAATACTTGACTCCTGCAGGAGTCATACATTGAAATTCTTGAGAGACATACTTGACTCCTGCAGGAGTCATACATACTGACATACTTGACTCCTGCAGGAGTCATGCATGGAGATACTTGACTCTTGCAGGAGTCATACATTGAGATACTTGACTCCTGCAGGAGTCTTGCATACTGACATACTTGACTCCTGCAGGAGTCATGCATGGAGATAAATGACTCGTGGAGGAGTCATACATATTGACATACTTTACTCCTGCAGGAGTCATTCATTGAATAATTTGACTCCTGCTGGAGTCATGCGTACTGACGAATTTGACTCTGGTAGGAGTCATACATTGAAATACTTGACTCCAGCAGGAGTCATTCTTTGTAACATATTTGACTCCTACAGCAGTCATACAAACGGACGTACTTGACTCCTACAGGAGTCATGCAAATAAATAGTTCACTCCTACAGGAGTCATTCATATTGACATACTTGACTCCTGCAGGACTCATACTCTTGCAGGAGTCATACATGGAGATTGCTCACTCCTGCGGGAGTCATACAAATTGACATATGACTCCTGCAGGAGTCATTCATACTGACATTTATGACTCCTGCAGGAGTCATGCATGGAGATACTTGACTCTTGCAGGAGTCATTCATAATGACATATTTGACTCCTGCAGTAGTCATACATTGACTCCTGCAGGAGTCATGCAAATAAATAGTTGACTCCTGCAGGAGTCATACATACTGACATACTTGACTCCTGCAGGAGTCATACATTGAAATACTTGACTCCTGCAGGAGTCATGCAAGTATAGACTTGACTCCTGCAATAGTCATACATAATGATATATTTGACTCCTTCAGGAGTCATACATTGAAATACTTGAGTCATACATTGAAATACTTGACTCCTGCAGGAGTCATTTATACTGACATACTTGACTCCTGCAGGTGTCATGCACGGAGACCCTTGACTCCTGCAAGAGTCATTCATATTGACATTCTTGACTACTGCAGAAGTCATTCATTGAAATACTTGACTCCAGCGGGAGTCATACATTGAAATACTTCAATCCTGCAGGAGTCATACATTGAGATACTTGACTCCTGCAGAAGTCATACATATTGACATCTAAGTATAGAGTTGACTCCTGCAATAGTCATACATAATGATATATTTGACTCCTGCAGGAGTCATACATTGAAATACTTGAGTCATACATTGAAATACATGACTCCTGCAGGAGTCATGCATGGAGATACTTGACTCTTGCAGGAGTCATACGTATTGACATAATTGACTCCAGCGGGAGTCATACATTGAAATACTTCAATCCTGCAGGAGTCATACATTGAGATACTTGACTCCTGCAGGAGTCATTGATACTGACATACTTGACTCCTGCAGGTTTCATGTATGGAGATCCTTGACTCCTGCAAGAGTCATACATATTGACATTCTTGACTCCTGCAGGAGTCATTCAATGAAATACTTCACTCCTGCAGGAGTCATATATTGAAATACGTGACTCCTGCAGGAGTCATTGATAGTGACATATATTACTCCTGCAGGAGTCATACATGGAGATTGCTCACTCCTGCAGGAGTCATACATATTGACATATGGCTCCTGTAGTAGTCATTGATACTGACATACTTGACTCCTTCAGGAGTCATACATGGAGATACTTGACTCCTGCAGGAGTCATACATATTGATATACTTGACTCCTGCAGGAGTCATACATTGAAATACTTGACTCCTGCAGGAGTCAGACATATTGACATACTTGACTCCTGTAGGAGTCTTGCTCGGAGATACTTGACTCCTGCAGGAGTCATACATTGAGATACTTGACTCCTGCAGGAGTCTTGCATACTGACATACTTGACTCCTGCTGCAGGAGACATGCAAATATATAGTTGACTCCTGCAGGAATCATGCATACTGACATACTTGACTCCTGCAGGAGTCATACATATTGAAATACTTGACTCCTGCAGGAGTCATACATTGAAATGCTTGACTCCTGCAGGAGTCAGACATATTGACATACTTGACTCCTGCAGAGTCATAATTGAAATACTTGACTCCTGCAGGAGTCATACATTGAAATTCTTGAGAGACATACTTGACTCCTGCAGGAGTCATACATACTGACATACTTGACTCCTGCAGGAGTCATGCATGGAGATACTTGACTCTTGCAGGAGTCATACATTGAGATACTTGACTCCTGCAGGAGTCTTGCATACTGACATACTTGACTCCTGCAGGAGTCATGCATGGAGATAAATGACTCGTGGAGGAGTCATACATATTGACATACTTTACTCCTGCAGGAGTCATTCATTGAATTATTTGACTCCTGCTGGAGTCATGCGTACTGACGAATTTGACTCTGGTAGGAGTCATACATTGAAATACTTGACTCCAGCAGGAGTCATTCTTTGTAACATATTTGACTCCTACAGCAGTCATACAAACGGACGTACTTGACTCCTACAGGAGTCATGCAAATAAATAGTTGACTCCTACAGGAGTCATTCATATTGACATACTTGACTCCTGCAGGACTCATACTCTTGCAGGAGTCATACATGGAGATTGCTCACTCCTGCGGGAGTCATACAAATTGACATATGACTCCTGCAGGAGTCATTCATACTGACATTTATGACTCCTGCAGGAGTCATGCATGGAGATACTTGACTCTTGCAGGAGTCATTCATAATGACATATTTGACTCCTGCAGAAGTCATACATTGACTCCTGCAGGAGTCATGCAAATAAATAGTTGACTCCTGCAGGAGTCATACATACTGACATACTTGACTCCTGCAGGAGTCATACATTGAAATACTTGACTCCTGCAGGAGTCATGCAAGTATAGACTTGACTCCTGCAATAGTCATACATAATGATATATTTGACTCCTTCAGGAGTCATACATTGAAATACTTGAGTCATACATTGAAATACTTGACTCCTGCAGGAGTCATTTATACTGACATACTTGACTCCTGCAGGTGTCATGCACGGAGACCCTTGACTCCTGCAAGAGTCATACATATTGACATTCTTGACTACTGCAGGAGTCATTCATTGAAATACTTCACTCTTGCAGGAGTCATTCATAATGACATATTTGACTCCCGCAGTAGTCATACATTGACTCCTGCAGGAGTCATGCAAATAAATAGTTGACTCCTGCAGGAGTCATACATACTGACATACTTGACTCCTGCAGGAGTCATGCAAGTATAGACTTGACTCCTGCAATAGTCATACATAATGATATATTTGACTCCTTCAGGAGTCATACATTGAAATACTTGAGTCATACATTGAAATACTTGACTCCTGCAGGAGTCATTGATACTGACATACTTGACTCCTGCAGGTGTCATGCACGGAGACCCTTGACTCCTGCAAGAGTCATACATATTGACATTCTTGACTACTGCAGGAGTCATTCATTGAAATACTTCACTCCGGCAGGAGTCATTCATTGAAATACTTCACTCCTGCAGGAGTCATTCATTGAAATACTTCACTCCTGCAGGAGTCATTCATAGTGACATATTTGACTCCTGCAGGAGTCATACATGGAGATTTTTCACTCCTGTAGGAGTCATGCATTGAGATACTTGACTCCTGCAGAAGTCATACATATTGACATCTAAGTATAGAGTTGACTCCTGCAATAGTCATACATAATGATATATTTGACTCCTGCAGGAGTCATACATTGAAATACTTGAGTCATACATTGAAATACTTGACTCCTGCAGGAGTCATTGATACTGACATACTAGACTCCTGCAGGTTTCATGTATGGTGATCCTTGACTCCTGCAAGAGTCATATATATTGACATTCTTGACTCCTGCAGGCGTCATTCAATGAAATACTTCACTCCTGCAGGAGTCATATATTGAAATACGTGACTCCTGCAGGAGTCATTCATAGTGACATATTTTACTCCTGCAGGAGTCATACATGGAGATTGCTCACTCCTGCAGGAGTCATACATATTGACATATGGCTCCTGTAGTAGTCATTGATACTGACAAACTTGACTCCTTCAGGAGTCATACATGGAGATACTTGACTCCTGCAGGAGTCATACATATTGATATACTTGACTTCTGCAGTAATCATACATTGAAATACTTGACTCCTGCAGGAATTAGACATATTGACATACTTGACTCCCCCAGGAGTCATGCTTGGAGGTACTTGACTCATGCAGGAGTCATACATTGAGATACTTGACTCCTGCAGGAGTCTTGCATACTGACATACTTGACTCCTGCAGGAGTCATTCATTGTAACATATTTGACTCTTGCAGCAGTCATTCAAACTGACTTACTTGACTCCTGCAGGAGTCATGCAAATACATAGTTGACACCTACAGGAGTCATACATATTGACATACTTGACTCCTGCAGGACTCATACATTTTGACATACTTGACTCCTGCAGGAGTCATACATGGAAATTGCTGACTCCTGCAGGAGTCATACAAATTGACATATGACTCCAGCAGGAGTCATTCATACTGACCTACTTGACTCCTGCAGGAGTCATGCATGGAGATACTTGACTCCTGCAGGAGTCATACATACTGACATACTTGACTCCTTCAGGAGTCATGCATGGAGACACTTGACTCCTGCAGGAGTCATACATTGAGATACTTGACTCCTGCAGGAGTGTTCCATACTGACATACTTGACTCCTGCAGGAGTCATGCATGGAGATAATGACTCGTGGAGGAGTCATACATATTGACATACTTTACTCCTGCAGGAGTCATTCATTGAATTATTTGACTCCTGCTGGAGTCATGCGTACTGACGAATTTGACTCTGGTAGGAGTCATACATTGAAATACTTGATTCCAGCAGGAGTCATTCTTTGTAACATATTTGACTCCTACAGCAGTCATACAAACGGACGTACTTGACTCCTACAGGAGTCATGCAAATAAATAGTTGACTCCTACAGGAGTCATTCATATTGACATACTTGACTCCTGCAGGACTCATACTCTTGCAGGAGTCATACATGGAGATTGCTCACTCCTGCGGGAGTCATACAAATTGACATATGACTCCTGCAGGAGTCATTCATACTGACATTTATGACTCCTGCAGGAGTCATGCATGGAGATACTTGACTCTTGCAGGAGTCATTCATAATGACATATTTGACTCCTGCAGTAGTCATACATTGACTCCTGCAGGAGTCATGCAAATAAATAGTTGACTCCTGCAGGAGTCATACATACTGACATACTTGACTCCTGCAGGAGTCATACATTGAAATACTTGACTCCTGCAGGAGTCATGCAAGTATAGACTTGACTCCTGCAATAGTCATACATAATGATATATTTGACTCCTTCAGGAGTCATACATTGAAATACTTGAGTCATACATTGAAATACTTGACTCCTGCAGGAGTCATTTATACTGACATACTTGACTCCTGCAGGTGTCATGCACGGAGACCCTTGACTCCTGCAAGAGTCATACATATTGACATTCTTGACTACTGCAGGAGTCATTCATTGAAATACTTCACTCTTGCAGGAGTCATTCATAATGACATATTTGACTCCTGCAGTAGTCATACATTGACTCCTGCAAGAGTCATGCAAATAAATAGTTGACTCCTGCAGGAGTCATACATACTGACACACTTGACTCCTGCAGGAGTCATGCAAGTATAGACTTGACTCCTGCAATAGTCATACATAATGATATATTTGACTCCTTCAGGAGTCATACATTGAAATACTTGAGTCATACATTGAAATACTTGACTCCTGCAGGAGTCATTGATACTGACATACTTGACTCCTGCAGGTGTCATGCACGGAGACCCTTGACTCCTGCAAGAGTCATACATATTGACATTCTTGACTACTGCAGGAGTCATTCATTGAAAAACTTCACTCCGGCAGGAGTCATTCATTGAAATACATCACTCCTGCAGGAGTCATTTATTGAATTATTTGACTCCTGCTGGAGTCATGCGTACTGACGAATTTGACTCTGGTAGGAGTCATACATTGAAATACTTGACTCCAGCAGGAGTAATTCTTTGTAAACATATTTGACTCCTACAGCAGTCATACAAACGGACGTACTTGACTCCTACAGGAGTCATGCAAATAAATAGTTGACTCCTACAGGAGTCATTCATATTGACATACTTGACTCCTGCAGGACTCATACTCTTGCAGGAGTCATACATGGAGATTGCTCACTCCTGCGGGAGTCATACAAATTGACATATGACTCCTGCAGGAGTCATTCATACTGACATTTATGACTCCTGCAGGAGTCATGCATGGAGATACTTGACTCTTGCAGGAGTCATTCATAATGACATATTTGACTCCTGCAGTAGTCATACATTGACTCCTGCAGGAGTCATGCAAATAAATAGTTGACTCCTGCAGGAGTCATACATACTGACATACATGACTCCTGCAGGAGTCATACATACTGACATACTTGACTCCTGCAGGAGTCATACATTGAAATACTTGACTCCTGCAGGAGTCATGCAAGTATAGACTTGACTCCTGCAATAGTCATACATAATGATATATTTGACTCCTTCAGGAGTCATACATTGAAATACTTGAGTCATACATTGAAATACTTGACTCCTGCAGGAGTCATTTATACTGACATACTTGACTCCTGCAGGTGTCATGCACGGAGACCCTTGACTCCTGCAAGAGTCATTCATATTGACATTCTTGACTACTGCAGGAGTCATTCATTGAAATACTTCACTCTTGCAGGAGTCATTCATAATGACATATTTGACTCCTGCAGTAGTCATACATTGACTCCTGCAGGAGTCATGCAAATAAATAGTTGACTCCTGCAGGAGTCATACATACTGACATACTTGACTCCTGCAGGAGTCATGCAAGTATAGACTTGACTCCTGCAGGAGTCATTTATACTGACATACTTGACTCCTGCAGGTGTCATGCACGGAGACCCTTGACTCCTGCAAGAGTCATTCATATTGACATTCTTGACTACTGCAGGAGTCATTCATTGAAATACTTCACTCCGGTAGGAGTCATTCATTGAAATACTTCACTCCTGCAGGAGTCATTCATTGAAATACTTCACTCCTGCAGGAGTCATTCATAGTGACATATTTGACTCCTGCAGGAGTCATACATGGAGATTTTTCACTCCTGTAGGAGTCATGCATTGATATACTTGACTCCTGCAGAAGTCATACATATTGACATCTAAGTATAGAGTTGACTCCTGCAATAGTCATACATAATGATATATTTGACTCCTGCAGGAGTCATACATTGAAATACTTGAGTCATACATTGAAATACTTGACTCCTGCAGGAGTCATTGATACTGACATACTAGACTCCTGCAGGTTTCATGTATGGTGATCCTTGACTCCTGCAAGAGTCATATATATTGACATTCTTGACTCCTGCAGGCGTCATTCAATGAAGTACTTCACTCCTGCAGGAGTCATATATTGAAATACGTGACTCCTGCAGGAGTCATTCATAGTGACATATTTTACTCCTGCAGGAGTCATACATGGAGATTGCTCACTCCTGCAGGAGTCATACATATTGACATATGGCTCCTGTAGTAGTCATTGATACTGACAAACTTGACTCCTTCAGGAGTCATACATGGAGATACTTGACTCCTGCAGGAGTCATACATATTGATATACTTGACTTCTGCAGTAGTCATACATTGAAATACTTGACTCCTTCAGGAATTAGACATATTGACATACTTGACTCCCCCAAGAGTCATGCTTGGAGATACTTGACTCCTGCAGGAGTCATACATTGAGATACTTGACTCCTGCAGGAGTCTTGCATACTGACATACTTGACTCCTGCAGGAGTCATTCATTGTAACATATTTGACTCTTGCAGCAGTCATACAAACTGACTTACTTGACTCCTGCAGGAGTCATGCAAATACATAGTTGACACCTACAGGAGTCATACATATTTACATACTTGACTCCGGCAGGACTCATACATTATGACATACTTGACTCCTGCAGGAGTCATACATGGAAATTGCTGACTCCTGCAGGAGTCATACAAATTGACAAATGACTCCAGCAGGAGTCATTCATACTGACCTACTTGACTCCTGCAGGAGTCATGCATGGAGATACTTGACTCCTGCAGGAGTCATACATACTGACATACTTGACTCCTTCAGGAGTCATGCATGGAGACACTTGACTCCTGCAGGAGTCATACATTGAGATACTTGACTCCTGCAGGAGTGTTCCATACTGACATACTTGACTCCTGCAGGAGTCATGCATGGAGATAATTGACTACTGGAGGAGTCATACATATTGACATACTTTACTCCTGCAGGAGTCATTCATTGAATTATTTGACTCCTGCTGGAGTCATGCGTACTGACGAATTTGACTCTGGTAGGAGTCATACATTGAAATACTTGACTCCAGCAGGAGTCATTCTTTGTAACATATTTGACTCCTACAGCAGTCATACAAACGGACGTACTTGACTCCTACAGGAGTCATGCAAATAAATAGTTGACTCCTACAGGAGTCATTCATATTGACATACTTGACTCCTGCAGGACTCATACTCTTGCAGGAGTCATACATGGAGATTGCTCACTCCTGCGGGAGTCATACAAATTGACATATGACTCCTGCAGGAGTCATTCATACTGACATTTATGACTCTTGCAGGAGTCATGCATGGAGATACTTGACTCTTGCAGGAGTCATTCATAATGACATATTTGACTCCTGCAGTAGTCATACATTGACTCCTGCAGGAGTCATGCAAATAAATAGTTGACTCCTGCAGGAGTCATACATACTGACATACTTGACTCCTGCAGGAGTCATACATTGAAATACTTGACTCCTGCAGGAGTCATGCAAGTATAGACTTGACTCCTGCAATAGTCATACATAATGATATATTTGACTCCTTCAGGAGTCATACATTGAAATACTTGAGTCATACATTGAAATACTTGACTCCTGCAGGAGTCATTTATACTGACATACTTGACTCCTGCAGGTGTCATGCACGGAGACCCTTGACTCCTGCAAGAGTCATACATATTGACATTCTTGACTACTGCAGGAGTCATTCATTGAAATACTTCACTCTTGCAGGAGTCATTCATAATGACATATTTGACTCCTGCAGTAGTCATACATTGACTCCTGCAAGAGTCATGCAAATAAATAGTTGACTCCTGCATGAGTCATACATACTGACACACTTGACTCCTGCAGGAGTCATGCAAGTATAGACTTGACTCCTGCAATAGTCATACATAATGATATATTTGACTCCTTCAGGAGTCATACATTGAAATACTTGAGTCATACATTGAAATACTTGACTCCTGCAGGAGTCATTGATACTGACATACTTGACTCCTGCAGGTGTCATGCACGGAGACCCTTGACTCCTGCAAGAGTCATACATATTGACATTCTTGACTACTGCAGGAGTCATTCATTGAAATACTTCACTCCGGCAGGAGTCATTCATTGAAATTCTTCACTCCTGCTGGAGTCATTTATTGAATTATTTGACTCCTGCTGGAGTCATGCGTACTGACGAAATTGACTCTGGTAGGAGTCATACATTGAAATACTTGACTCCAGCAGGAGTAATTCTTTGTAACATATTTGACTCCTACAGCAGTCATACAAACGGACGTACTTGACTCCTACAGGAGTCATGCAAATAAATAGTTGACTCCTACAGGAGTCATTCATATTGACATACTTGACTCCTGCAGGACTCATACTCTTGCAGGAGTCATACATGGAGATTGCTCACTCCTGCGGGAGTCATACAAATTGACATATGACTCCTGCAGGAGTCATTCATACTGACATTTATGACTCCTGCAGGAGTCATGCATGGAGATACTTGACTCTTGCAGGAGTCATTCATAATGACATATATGACTCCTGCAGTAGTCATACATTGACTCCTGCAGGAGTCATGCAAATAAATAGTTGACTCCTGCAGGAGTCATACATACTGACATACTTGACTCCTGCAGGAGTCATACATTGAAATACTTGACTCCTGCAGGAGTCATGCAAGTATAGACTTGACTCCTGCAATAGTCATACATAATGATATATTTGACTCCTTCAGGAGTCATACATTGAAATACTTGAGTCATACATTGAAATACTTGACTCCTGCAGGAGTCATTTATACTGACATACTTGACTCCTGCAGGTGTCATGCACGGAGACCCTTGACTCCTGCAAGAGTCATTCATATTGACATTCTTGACTACTGCAGGAGTCATTCATTGAAAAACTTCACTCTTGCAGGAGTCATTCATAATGACATATTTGACTCCTGCAGTAGTCATACATTGACTCCTGCAGGAGTCATGCAAATAAATAGTTGACTCCTGCAGGAGTCATACATACTGACATACTTGACTCCTGCAGGAGTCATGCAAGTATAGACTTGACTCCTGCAATAGTCATACATAATGATATATTTGACTCCTTCAGGAGTCATACATTGAAATACTTGAGTCATACATTGAAATACTTGACTCCTGCAGGAGTCATTGATACTGACATACTTGACTCCTGCAGGTGTCATGCACGGAGACCCTTGACTCCTGCAAGAGTCATACATATTGACATTCTTGACTACTGCAGGAGTCATTCATTGAAATACTTCACTCCGGTAGGAGTCATTCATTGAAATACATCACTCCTGCAGGAGTCTTTCATTGAAATACTTCACTCCTGCAGGAGTCATTCATAGTGACATATTTGACTCCTGCAGGAGTCATACATGGAGATTTTTCACTCCTGTAGGAGTCATGCATTGAGATACTTGACTCCTGCAGAAGTCATACATATTGACATCTAAGTATACAGTTGACTCCTGCAATAGTCATACATAATGATATATTTGACTCCTGCAGGAGTCATACATTGAAATACTTGAGTCATACATTGAAATACTTGACTCCTGCAGGAGTCATAGATACTGACATACTAGACTCCTGCAGGTTTCATGTATGGTGATCCTTGACTCCTGCAAGAGTCATATATATTGACATTCTTGACTCCTGCAGGCGTCATTCAATGAAATACTTCACTCCTGCAGGAGTCATATATTGAAATACGTGACTCCTGCAGGAGTCATTCATAGTGACATATTTTACTCCTGCAGGAGTCATACATGGAGATTGCTCACTCCTGCAGGAGTCATACATATTGACATATGGCTCCTGTAGTAGTCATTGATACTGACAAACTTGACTCCTTCAGGAGTCATACATGGAGATACTTGACTCCTGCAGGAGTCATACATATTGATATACTTGACTTCTGCAGTAGTCATACATTGAAATACTTGACTCCTGCAGGAATTAGACATATTGACATACTTGACTCCCCCAGGAGTCATGCTTGGAGATACTTGACTCCTGCAGGAGTCATACATTGAGATACTTGACTCCTGCAGGAGTCTTGCATACTGACATACTTGACTCCTGCAGGAGTCATTCATTGTAACATATTTGACTCTTGCAGCAGTCATACAAACTGACTTACTTGACTCCTGCAGGAGTCATGCAAATACATAGTTGACACCTACAGGAGTCATACATATTTACATACTTGACTCCGGCAGGACTCATACATTATGACATACTTGACTCCTGCAGGAGTCATACATGGAAATTGCTGACTCCTGCAGGAGTCATACAAATTGACAAATGACTCCAGCAGGAGTCATTCATACTGACCTACTTGACTCCTGCAGGAGTCATGCATGGAGATACTTGACTCCTGCAGGAGTCATACATACTGACATACTTGACTCCTTCAGGAGTCATGCATGGAGACACTTGACTCCTGCAGGAGTCATACATTGAGATACTTGACTCCTGCAGGAGTGTTCCATACTGACATACTTGACTCCTGCAGGAGTCATGCATGGAGATAACTGACTACTGGAGGAGTCATACATATTGACATACTTTACTACTGCAGGAGTCATTCATTGAAATATTTGACTCCTGCTGGAGTCATGCATACTGACAAACTTGACTCTTGTAGGAGTCATACATTGAAATACTTGACTCCTGCAGGAGTCATTCATATTAGACTCCTGCACAAGTCATCCAAACTGACATACTTGACTCCTGCAGGAGTCATTCATAGTGACATATTTTACTCCTGCAGTAGTCATACATGGAGATTGCTCACTCCTGCAGGAGTCATACATATTGACATATGGCTCCTGTAGTAGTCATTGATACTGACATACTTGACTCCTTCATGAGTCATACATGGAGATACTTGACTCCTGCAGGAGTCATACATATTGATACACTTGACTCCTGCAGGAGTCATACATTGAAATACTTGACTCCTGCAGGAGTCAGACATAATGACATACTTGACTCCTGCAGGAGTCATGCTTGGAGATACTTGACTCCTGCAGGAGTCATACATTGAGATACTTGACTCCTGCAGGAGTATTCCATACTGACATACTTGACTCCTGCAGGAATCATGCAAATATATAGTTGACTCCTGCAGGAGTCATGCATACTGACATACTTTACTCCTGCAGCATACATATTGAAATACTTGACTCCTGCAGGAGTCATACATTGAAATACTTGACTCCTGCAGGAGTCAGACATATTGACATACTTGACTCCTGCAAGAGTCATAATTGAAATACTTGACTCCTGCAGGAGTCATACATTGAAATTCTTGAGAGACATACTTGACTCCTGCAGGAGTCATACGTACTGACATACTTGACTCCTGCAGGAGTCATTCATGGAGATACTTGACTCCTGCAGGAGTCTTACATTGAGCTACTTGACTCCTGCAGGAGTCTTGCATACTGACATTCTTGACTCCTGCAGGAGTCATGGTAACATATTTGACTCCTGCAGCAGTCATACAAACTGACTTACTTGACTCCTGCAGGAGTCATGCAAATATATAGTTGACACCTACAGGAGTCATATGTATTGACATACTTGACTCCTGCAGGACACATACATTCTGACATACTTGACTCCTGCAGGAGTCATTCATGGAGATACTTGACTCCTGCAGGAGTCATACATTGAGCTACTTGACTCCTGCAGGAGTCTTGCATACTGACATACTTGACTCCTGCAGGAGTCATGCATGGAGATAATTGACTACTGGAGGAGTCATACATATTGACATACTTTACTCCTGCAGGAGTCATTCATTGAAATATTTGACTCCTGCTGGAGTCATGCATACTGACAAACTTGACTCTTGTAGGAGTCATAGATTGAAATACTTGACTCCTGCAGGAGTCATTCATTTTGACATATTAGACTCCTGCACAAGTCATCAAATCTGACATACTTGACTTCTGCAGTAGTCATTCATAGTGACATATTTTACTCCTGCAGGAGTCATACATGGAGATTGCTCACTCCTGCAGGAATCATACATATTGACATCTGGCTCCTGTAGTAGTCATTGATACTGACATACTTGACTCCTTCAGGAGTCATACATGGAGATACTTGACTCCTGCAGGAGTCATACATATTGAAATACTTGACTCCTGCAAGAGTCATACATTGAAATACTTGACTCTTGCAGGAGTCAGACATAATGACATACTTGACTCCTGCAGGTGTCATGCTTGGTGATACTTGACTCCTGCATGAGTCATACATTGAGATACTTGACTCCTGCAGGAGTCTTGCATACTGACATACTTGACTCCTGCAGGAATCATGCAAATATATAGTTCACTCCTGCAGGAGTCATGCATACTGACATACTTTACTCCTGCAGCATACATATTGCAATACTTGACTCCTGCAGGAGTCATACATTGAAATACTTGACTCCTGCAGGAGTCAGACATATTGACATACTTGACTCCTGCAAGAGTCATAAATGAAATGCTTGACTCCTGCAGGAGTCATACATTGAAATTCTTGAGGGACATACTTGACTCCTGCAGGAGTCATAGATACTGACATACTTGACTCCTGCTGGAGTCATGCATGGAGATACTTGACTCCAGCCGGAGTCATACATTGAGATTCTTGACTCCTGCAGGAGTCTTGCATACTGACATACTTGACTCCTGCAGGAGTCATGCATGGAGATAAATGACTCCTGGAGGAGTCATACATATTGACATACTTAACTCCTGCAGGAGTCATTCAAATATATATTTGACTCCTGCCGGAGTCATGCATTCTGACAAACTTGACTCTTGTAGGAGTCATACATTGAAATACTTGACTCCTGCTGGAGTCATTCATTGTAACATATTTGACTCCTGCAGCAGTCATTCAAACTGACATACTTGACTCCTGCAGGAGTCATGCAAATAAAAAGTTGACTCTTACAGGAGTCATACATATTGACATGCTTGACTCTTGCAGGACTCATACTCCTGCAGGAGTCATGCATGGAGATTGCTCACTCCTGCAGGAGTCATAAATATTGACATATGGCTCCTGTAGTAGTCAATGATACTGACATACTTGACTCCTTCAGGAGTCATACATTGAAACACTTCACTCCAGCAGGAGTCATACATTGAAATACTTGACTCCTGCAGGAGTCATTCATAGTGACATACTTGACTCCTGCAGGAGTCATACATACTGACATACTTGACTCCTGCAGGAGTTATACATTGAGATACTTGACTCCTGCAGGAGTCGTGCATACTGACATACTTGACTCCTTCTGGAGTCAAACATACTGACATACTTAACTCCTGCAGGCGTCATGCACGGAGACCCTTGACTCCTGCAAGAGTCATACATATTGACATTCTTGACTACTGCAGGAGTCATTCATTGTAATACTTCACTCCGGCAGGAGTCATTCATTGAAATACTTCACTCCTGCAGGAGTCATTCATTGAAATACTTCACTCTTGCAGGAGTCATTCATAATGACATATTTGACTCCTGCAGTAGTCATACATTGACTCCTGCAGGAGTCATGCAAATAAATAGTTGACTCCTGCAGGAGTCATACATACTGACATACTTGACTCCTGCAGGAGTCATGCAAGTATAGACTTGACTCCTGCAATAGTCATACATAATGATATATTTGACTCCTTCAGGAGTCATACATTGAAACACTTGAGTCATACATTGAAATACTTGACTCCTGCAGGAGTCATTGATACTGACATACTTGACTCCTGCAGGTGTCATGCACGGAGACCCTTGACTCCTGCATATTGACGTTCTTGACTACTGCAGGAGTCATTCATTGAAATACTTCACTCCGGCAGGAGTCATTCATTGAAATACTTCACTCCTGCAGGAGTCATTCATAGAAATACTTCACTCCTGCAGGAGTCATTCATAGTGACATATTTGACTCCTGCAGGAGTCATACATGGAGATTTTTCACTCCTGTAGGAGTCATGCATGGAGATACTTGACTCCTGCAGAAGTCATACGTATTGACATCTAAGTATAGAGTTGACTCCTGCAATAGTCATACATAATGATATATTTGACTCCTGCAGGAGTCTTACATTGAAATACTTGAGTCATACATTGAAATACTTGACTCCTGCAGGAGTCATTCATATTGACATACTAGACTCCTGCAGGTTTCATGTATGGAGATCCTTGACTCCTGCAAGAGTCATATATATTGACATTCTTGACTCCTGCAGGCGTCATTCAATGAAATACTTCACTCCTGCAGGAGTCATATATTGAAATACGTGACTCCTGCAGGAGTCATTCATAGTGACATATTTTACTCCTGCAGGAGTCATACATGGAGATTGCTCACTCCTGCAGGAGTCATACATATTGACATATGGCTCCTGTAGTAGTCATTGATACTGACAAACTTGACTCCTTCAGGAGTCATACATGGAGATACTTGACTCCTGTAGGAGTCATACATATTGATATACTTGACTTCTGCAGTAGTCATACATTGAAATACTTGACTCCTGCAGGAATTAGACATATTGACATACTTGACTCCCCCAGGAGTCATGCTTGGAGATACTTGACTCCAGCAGGAGTCATACATTGAGATACTTGACTCCTGCAGGAGTCTTGCATACTGACATACTTGACTCCTGCAGGAGTCATTCATTGTAACATATTTGACTCTTGCAGCAGTCATAAAACTGACTTACTTGACTACTGCAGGAGTCATGCAAATATATAGTTGACACCTACAGGAGTCATACATATTGACATACTTGACTCCTGCAGGACTCATACATTTTGACATACTTGACTCCAGCAGGAGTCATACATGGAAATTGCTGACTCCTGCAGGAGTCATACAAATTGACATATGACTCCAGCAGGAGTCATTCATACTGACCTACTTGACTCCTGCAGGAGTCATGCATGGAGATACTTGACTCCTGCAGGAGTCATACATACTGACATACTTGACTCCTTCAGGAGTCATGCATGGAGACACTTGACTCCTGCAGGAGTCATACATTGAGATACTTGACTCCTGCAGGAGTGTTACATACTGACATACTTGACTCCTGCAGGAGTCATGCATGGAGATAATTGACTCCTGCAGGAGTCATGCAAATATATAGTTGACTCCTGCAGGAGTCATACATATTGACATACTTGACTCCTGCAGGACTCATACATTCTAACATACTTGACTCCTGCAGGAGTCATACATGGAGATTGCTCACACCTTCAGGAGTCATACAAATTGACATATGACTTCTGCAGGAGTCATTGATACTGACATACTTGACTCCTGCAGGAGTCATGCATGGAGATACTTGACTCTTGCAGGAGTCATACGTATTGACATAATTGACTCCAGCGGGAGTCATACATTGAAATACTTCAATCCTGCAGGAGTCATACATTGAGATACTTGACTCCTGCAGGAGTCATTGATACTGACATACTTGACTCCTGCAGGTTTCATGTATGGAGATCCTTGACTCCTGCAAGAGTCATACATATTGACATTCTTGACTCCTTCAGGAGTCATTCAATGAAATACTTCACTCCTGCAGGAGTCATATATTGAAATACGTGACTCCTGCAGGAGTCATTGATAGTGACATATATTACTCCTGCAGGAGTCATACATGGAGATTGCTCACTCCTGCAGGAGTCATACATATTGACATATGGCTCCTGTAGTAGTCATTGATACTGACATACTTGACTCCTTCAGGAGTCATACATGGAGATACTTGACTCCTGCAGGAGTCATACATATTGATATACTTGACTCCTGCAGGAGTCATACATTGAAATACTTGACTCCTGCAGGAGTCAGACATATTGACATACTTGACTCCTGCAGGAGTCTTGCTCGGAGATACTTGACTCCTGCAGGAGTCATACATTGAGATACTTGACTCCTGCAGGAGTCTTGCATACTGACATACTTGACTCCTGCTGCAGGAGACATGCAAATATATAGTTGACTCCTGCAGGAATCATGCATACTGACATACTTGACTCCTGCAGGAGTCATACATATTGAAATACTTGACTCCTGCAGGAGTCATACATTGAAATGCTTGACTCCTGCAGGAGTCAGACATATTGACATACTTGACTCCTGCAGAGTCATAATTGAAATACTTGACTCCTGCAGGAGTCATACATTGAAATTCTTGAGAGACATACTTGACTCCTGCAGGAGTCATACATACTGACATACTTGACTCCTGCAGGAGTCATGCATGGAGATACTTGACTCTTGCAGGAGTCATACATTGAGATACTTGACTCCTGCAGGAGTCTTGCATACTGACATACTTGACTCCTGCAGGAGTCATGCATGGAGATAAATGACTCGTGGAAGAGTCATACATATTGACATACTTTACTCCTGCAGGAGTCATTCATTGAATAATTTGACTCCTGCTGGAGTCATGCGTACTGACGAATTTGACTCTGGTAGGAGTCATACATTGAAATACTTGACTCCAGCAGGAGTCATTCTTTGTAACATATTTGACTCCTACAGCAGTCATACAAACGGACGTACTTGACTCCTACAGGAGTCATGCAAATAAATAGTTCACTCCTACAGGAGTCATTCATATTGACATACTTGACTCCTGCAGGACTCATACTCTTGCAGGAGTCATACATGGAGATTGCTCACTCCTGCGGGAGTCATACAAATTGACATATGACTCCTGCAGGAGTCATTCATACTGACATTTATGACTCCTGCAGGAGTCATGCATGGAGATACTTGACTCTTGCAGGAGTCATTCATAATGACATATTTGACTCCTGCAGTAGTCATACATTGACTCCTGCAGGAGTCATGCAAATAAATAGTTGACTCCTGCAGGAGTCATACATACTGACATACTTGACTCCTGCAGGAGTCATACATTGAAATACTTGACTCCTGCAGGAGTCATGCAAGTATAGACTTGACTCCTGCAATAGTCATACATAATGATATATTTGACTCCTTCAGGAGTCATACATTGAAATACTTGAGTCATACATTGAAATACTTGACTCCTGCAGGAGTCATTTATACTGACATACTTGACTCCTGCAGGTGTCATGCACGGAGACCCTTGACTCCTGCAAGAGTCATTCATATTGACATTCTTGACTACTGCAGAAGTCATTCATTGAAATACTTGACTCCAGCGGGAGTCATACATTGAAATACTTCAATCCTGCAGGAGTCATACATTGAGATACTTGACTCCTGCAGAAGTCATACATATTGACATCTAAGTATAGAGTTGACTCCTGCAATAGTCATACATAATGATATATTTGACTCCTGCAGGAGTCATACATTGAAATACTTGAGTCATACATTGAAATACATGACTCCTGCAGGAGTCATGCATGGAGATACTTGACTCTTGCAGGAGTCATACGTATTGACATAATTGACTCCAGCGGGAGTCATACATTGAAATACTTCAATCCTGCAGGAGTCATACATTGAGATACTTGACTCCTGCAGGAGTCATTGATACTGACATACTTGACTCCTGCAGGTTTCATGTATGGAGATCCTTGACTCCTGCAAGAGTCATACATATTGACATTCTTGACTCCTGCAGGAGTCATTCAATGAAATACTTCACTCCTGCAGGAGTCATATATTGAAATACGTGACTCCTGCAGGAGTCATTGATAGTGACATATATTACTCCTGCAGGAGTCATACATGGAGATTGCTCACTCCTGCAGGAGTCATACATATTGACATATGGCTCCTGTAGTAGTCATTGATACTGACATACTTGACTCCTTCAGGAGTCATACATGGAGATACTTGACTCCTGCAGGAGTCATACATATTGATATACTTGACTCCTGCAGGAGTCATACATTGAAATACTTGACTCCTGCAGGAGTCAGACATATTGACATACTTGACTCCTGCAGGAGTCTTGCTCGGAGATACTTGACTCCTGCAGGAGTCATACATTGAGATACTTGACTCCTGCAGGAGTCTTGCATACTGACATACTTGACTCCTGCTGCAGGAGACATGCAAATATATAGTTGACTCCTGCAGGAATCATGCATACTGACATACTTGACTCCTGCAGGAGTCATACATATTGAAATACTTGACTCCTGCAGGAGTCATACATTGAAATGCTTGACTCCTGCAGGAGTCAGACATATTGACATACTTGACTCCTGCAGAGTCATAATTGAAATACTTGACTCCTGCAGGAGTCATACATTGAAATTCTTGAGAGACATACTTGACTCCTGCAGGAGTCATACATACTGACATACTTGACTCCTGCAGGAGTCATGCATGGAGATACTTGACTCTTGCAGGAGTCATACATTGAGATACTTGACTCCTGCAGGAGTCTTGCATACTGACATACTTGACTCCTGCAGGAGTCATGCATGGAGATAAATGACTCGTGGAGGAGTCATACATATTGACATACTTTACTCCTGCAGGAGTCATTCATTGAATTATTTGACTCCTGCTGGAGTCATGCGTACTGACGAATTTGACTCTGGTAGGAGTAATACATTGAAATACTTGACTCCAGCAGGAGTCATTCTTTGTAACATATTTGACTCCTACAGCAGTCATACAAACGGACGTACTTGACTCCTACAGGAGTCATGCAAATAAATAGTTGACTCCTACAGGAGTCATTCGTGGTGTAAAAAGGAAGGAAACAAGTGTCTAATAATAAGGGAAAATGGAATAGTCCTATATTTAGCACATTTCTATATGTAGGATATAGTATGTTGTTCGTGTGCTAAATATAGGACTATTCCATTTTCCCTTATTATTAGACCCTTGTTTCCTTCCTTTTTACACCACCATGTCTTCAAATCCTATATGCCACCAACTTTCTCATAGAGAATGTTTTTTATTTACTTGTGTCAATATGTATGACTCCTGCAGGAGTCAACTATATATTTGCATGACTCCTGCAGGAGTCAAGTATGTCAGATTGGATGACTGCTGCTGGAGTCTAATATGTCAGAATGTATGACTCCTGCTGGAGTCAACTATATATTTGCATGACTCCTGCAGAAGTCAAATATGTGATGTCTGATACACAAGTAAATCCAAAACCGGGATTATGGAATGTCAATTACAACGTGCACTCAACTTAAATAGTCCAATTAATGCAATCACTGCGCATGCTCCTACTAAGTCCAGTTCTTCACATATCTTTTCCCCTAAGAAAAACCCGCTTGATATTTTTCAACTTGCTTCTTGTTTCTCCTAGGTCTTCCTTCGGGTTCCCGTACATTCGGTACCTGCCTATTCGGGCGAGAAGGTGTAATTTTGGGCAAGCGCTGTCAGAAATGTTAAGAGACAGGCTCGTGTGTGGAGTAAATGATGAAAGAATCCAAAAAAGGTTGCTGTTGAAAGCAAAACTGGTGATAAAAGATGGGATAGTGCCTAAGTTTTGTAAGGCTCGCCCCGTGCCATATGCTTTGAAGGTACAGGTGGAAGAAGAGTTGGATAGACTGACCAGGGAGGGTATTTTAGAGCCAGTGGAAATAGCAGAATGGGCAGCCCCAATAGTGCCAGTGGTGAAGACAGATAAAAAGTTTAGGATTTGTGGTGATTTCCGGTTAACAATAAACCCAGCTTTGGAAGTAGATAGATATCCTATTCCAAAAATAGAGGATTTGTTAGCCACCTTGCCAGGAGGGAAGATGTTTTCAAAACTGGACCTCAGCTCAGGCGTGACTACCCGCTGAATTTAAGCATATCAATAAGCGGAGGAAAAGAAACCAACAGGGATTCCCCCAGTAACGGCGAGTGAAGCGGGAATAGCTCGAGCCTTAAATCTCCGGCGAACAGCCGGCGAATTGTAGCCGAGAGAGGCAGCTGCGCTCGGTAGTCGGTCGGCCAAAGTTGACCTGGAATGGCGCGTCATAGAGGGTGAGAACCCCGTACGCGGCCGATTGGCTGCCGAGATATTAGGTGGCTTTGGAGACATCAGGATCAGATACGGAAACGCAGTACTGGGTGCTTGGAGGAGTGGATTCCGACAGAGGAAGTCACTGGAACAGCAAACGAGAATGAACAGGAAACAAGACAACACGACGAAGTACCCAGACAAGTTGGAGTAGAGAAAAGACTGGATGACTATGATGCAGTACTAGAGGAGGCAGAGCAAGGAGGGGGACCGAATAGGCAGGTACCGGATGTACGGGAACCCGAAGGAAGACCTAGGAGAAACAAGAAGCAAGTTGAAAAATATCAAGCGGGTTTTTCTTAGGGGAAAAGATATGTGAAGAACTGGACTTAGTAGGAGCATGCGCAGTGATTGCATTAATTGGACTATTTAAATTGAGTGCACGTTGTAATTGACATTCCATAATCCCGGTTTTGGATTTAGTTGTGTATCAGACATCACAAAGTATGTCAGATGGGATGACTGCTTCAGGAGTCAAATATGTCACTATCAATGACTCCTACAGGAGTCAAGTATTTCAATGTATGACTCCTACAAGAGTCATGTTTGTCAGTATGCATGAGTACTGCAGGAGTCAAATATTTCAATGAATGACTCCTGCAGGAGTAAAATATGTCAATTTGTATGACTCCTGCAGGAGTCAAGTATCTCATTGTATGACTCCTGCAGGAGTCAAGTATGTCACTATGCAAGACTCCTGCAGGAGTCAAGTATTTCAATGTATGACTCCTGCAGGAGTCAAGGATGTCAATATGTATGACTTCTGCAGGAGTCAAGTATCTCCATGCATGACTCCTACAGGAGTGAAAAATCTCCATGTATGACTCCTGCAGGAGTCAAGTATGTCAGTATGTATGACACCAGCCTGAGTCAAATATGTCACTATGAATGACTCCTGCAGGAGTCAAGTATTTCAATGTATGACTCCTGCAGGAGTGAAGTATTTCAATGAATGACTCCTACAGGAGTCAAGAATGTCAATATGTATGACTCTTGCAGGAGTCAAGGATCTCCATGCATGACACCTGCAGGAGTCAAGTATGTCAGTATCAATGACTCCTGCAGGAGTCAAGTATTTCAATGTATGACTCAAGTATTTCAATGTATGACTCCTGCAGGAGTCAAATATATCATTATGTATGACTCTTGCAGGAGTCAACTCTATACTTGCATGACTCCTGCAGGAGTCAAGTATTTCAATGTATGACTCCTGCAGGAGTCAAGTATGTCAGTATGTATGACTAATAGTTTTAATTTGCAGTGCGATGTTTCTTCACATACTAAGGACATGTAATACAGTGTACACTTAAAATGATGTAGTTCCAGTATGTGCACTTCTATACAATTTATGCAAGGAAAATTTGTAAGTCTGTTGGGTGGGTTGGCGGGTGGTTGGTCCTTCCCATAGTGCATCAAGATGTTCTAACAAGCCCATCGTGGCACATGTAACCTTACCTAAGTGACAAGGCCATATGCAGGTACTGTAGTGCTTTTTACTACCGCTGCATACGTGTGTTCAAATTATACATGGCACTGCAGGTGTCAAGCTAGTTGGTAAAAGACACGCCACACGTGTAAGTGAAGCCTGGTTAATTCATGGACAACGACTTAATTTAGGTGACAAGGTAGGTACGGTAGTGCGTTTGAATCGCACGGCTTAGAGATATAATATTGAACGTGGCCTAGCAGATGTGAATTAAGCTCGTAGGTGGCACGCCAGTCGTGTGGGAAGCTTAGTGAATAGAAAAAACTTGTATCAACGGCCAAATGTGCGGACGCTATACAAAAAAGTAATTAGGAACGTACATCGATGGAAGTTCAATAGACGAGAACAAAGTTCGGTCTTGCGTGGGCAGTCTGTCCTCGCTCCTGTGCCACACATTTCTAAAGGATGAAAGGTGTAAGGCAAGGCTATGGCAAATTTCAAAGTATCCAGTGGTTGTACATAAAGGGACTCACGCATTGTATTCCGGAATAGGTCGTACACTCTCCCGCGTACCCCTGTTGCACCTTCAGAAATGTGCGGCACGTATATCCCACCCTTCGTACCTGTTTAAACAGCTCAGCTCTGCTATTGAGGCCAATCGCTACAAAGAGCATTAAAAGGAATAATTAATAAGTAACTATTTCAAATTCAAATTTTAAGGATTAGATTGGTACATAGCGTACAGGTTGCTTATTGTAGTGACGCAAGGATTTTTAAAAGGTGAGTGAGGGGCAAAGCTTATATCTGTGAGGAGTGTGTGTGCAGTTTGTTTGCGCTGGATGGTCTGCCTTGTAACTAGAGGTCTACTTGATGCAGCAATTGGTCCTATATGGTGCTTACGATACGCCAGAGCACAACGCAATCTTCCAACAACACATCATAATGCAGTCGCGCTTTGAACCTATTGTACACTACGTCAAGCCTTGATGTTAGTAAAATAGACACCCGTAAATGACATTCGTGCTAAACAATTACTGCTCTGTTCAGAGCAACCATACAAATATACCTGGTGCTAACCACAAGGATTCGTAGCACAGTGCAACACTGGGCAAGATGATAAACAAATAATTTTAGTCGTGCCCGGACCATACAATGTATTAAATCAATTGATTTTCAATTGGCAGCCAAACAAACTCAAGGCATAAGTGGTGTCGTGACTCTAAGCTTTTCCCATTGTAATGATAGCTTGTTTATGTGTGCCCGTGACCTAGAACGCTGACGGCGTAGTATGCATGGATTTGAACGAGGGTACCCATGTCTATTCTAAAGGCTAGAGTATGTTTGAAAGGCATTTGCAAGTGTGCACGCGACTACGAAATCTTGCCCCGCGGGTATTTAGGCTAGTGTAAGCGTACCCGTGGCTATGTAAGCGATGTAAGTGAATACAAGTGCTCCCGTGACAACGTAAGCTTGCCCCGTGGCAATGTATGCGTACCCGTGGCTATGTAAGCTAATGATGTAAGTATACTATTAACATGGGGCACGGCAGATGTGAACGAAGGTTGTAAATAGCACGCGGTAGAAAGTGATGCTGTGGGTAGCACTTACCAACATCCTCGACGAGCGTTTAATAGACGAGTACAAAGTACGGTTTTCACCAGGGCTGCCCCACTACCAATCCCACTACCACTACCAATCCCACTACTACTACCACTACCACTACCAATCCCACTACCACTACCAATCCCACTACCAATCCCACTACCACCACCACTATCAATCCCACTACCTCTATCACTATCACTACCAATTCCACTACCACTACCACTTCCATTACCAATCCCACTACCAATTCCACTACCACTACCACTACCACTACCAATCCCACTACCAATCCCACTACCACTACCAATCCCATACCACTACCACTACCAATCCCACTACCAATCCCAATACCACTATCAATCCCACTACCAATCCCACTACCAATCCCACTACCATTACCACTTCCAATCCCACTACCACTACCACGACCAATCCCACTTCCAATCCCACTCCCACTACCGCTACCACTACCAATCCCACTACGACTACCACTACCACTACCAACCCCACTACCAATGCCACTACCAATACAACTACCAATCCCACTACCTCTACCACTACCACTACCAATCCAACTATAAATCCCACTACCAATCCCACTACCTCTACCACTATCACCACCATTCCCACTACCACTACCACTACCATTACCAATCCCACTACCAATCCCACTAGCACAACCACTACCAATCCCACTACCACTTGTAATTCCCCTACCAATCCCACTACCACTACAATTGCCATTACCAATCCCACTACCTATCCCACTACCAAACCCACTACCACTACCACTACCACTACCAATCCCACTATCTCTACCACTACCACTACCAATCCCACTACCAATCCCACTACCACCACCACTACCAATCCCACTACCAATCCCACTACCACTACCACTACCAATCCCACTACCACTACCAATCCCACTACCCAATCCCACTACCATTCACGCTACCACTACAATTACCACTGTTAATCCCACTACCAATCCCACTACCAATCCCACTACCAATCCCACTACCACTACCACTACTACTACCAATCCCACTACCACTACCCTGGCCAATCCCACTACTACTACCACTTCCAATCCCACTACCACTACCACTACCAATCCCACTACCAATCCCACTACCACTACCACTACCAATACCAATGCCACTACCACTACCACTACCACTACCAATCCCACTACCAATCCCACTACCACTACCACTACCAATCCCACAACCAATCCCACTACCAATCCCACTACCAATCCCACTACCAATCCCACTACCAATCCCACTACCAATCCCACTACCACTACCACTACCAATCCCAGTACCATTCCCACTACCACTACCACTACCAATCCCACTACCAATCCCACTACCACTACCACTACCAATTCCCCTACCAATCCCACTACCACTAGAATTTCCACTATAAATCCCACTACCAATCCCACTACCAATACCACTACTTCTACCAATCCCACTACCAATCCCACTACCAATCCCACTACCAATCCCACTACCAATCCCACTACCAATCCCACTACCACTACCACTACCGATCCCACTACCAATCCCACTACCAATCCCACTACCAATCCCAATCACACTACCAATCCCACTACCACTACCACTACCACTACAAATCCCACTATCAATCCCACTACCAATCCCACTACCAATCCCACTACCAATCCCACTACCAATCCCACTACCACTACGACTACCACTACCAATCCCACTACCAATCCCACTACCAATCCCACTACCAATCCCACTACCACTACCACTACCACTACCGCTACCAATCCCACTACCACTACCACTACCAATCCCACTTCCAATCCCACTACCAATCCCACTACCAATCCCACTACCAATCCCACTACCAATCCCACTACCAATCCCACTACCAATCCCACTACCAATCCCACTACCAATCCCACTACCAATCCCACTACCAATCCCACTACCAATCCCACTACCAATCCCACTACCAATCCCACTACCAATCCCACTACCAATCCCACTACCAATCCCACTACCACTACCTCTACCAATCCCACAACTTATCCCACTACCAATCCCACTACCAATCCCACTACCAATCCCACTACCAATTCCCCTACCAATCCCACTACCACTAGAATTTCCACTACAGATCCCACTACCAATCCCACTACCACTACCACTACTTCTACCAATGCCACTACCAATCCCACTACCAATCCCACTACCAATCCCACTACCAATCCCACTACCAATCCCACAACCACTACCACTACCAAACCCACTACCAATCCCACTACCAATCCCACTACCAATCCCACTACCAATCCCACTACCAATCCCACTACAATCCCACTACCACTACCACTACCAATCCCACGAACATTCCCACTACCACTACCACTACCAATCCCACTACCAATCCCACTACCAATCCCACTACCACTACCACTACCAATCTCACTACCAATCCCACTAACAATCCCACTACCAATCCCACTACCAATCCCACTACCACCACCACTACCAATCCCACTACCAATCCCACTACCAATCCCACTACCAATCCCACTTCCACTACCACTACCAATCCCACTACCAATCCCACTACCATTCATGCAACCACTACAATTACCACTGTTAATCCCACTACCAATCCCACTACCACTCCCTCTACCAATCCCACTACCACTACCACTACTACTACCAATCCCACTACCAGTACCACTACTAATCCCCCTTCCAATCAGACTACCACTACAATTACCACTACCAATCCCACTACCAATCCACTACCAATCCCACTACCACTACCACTACCACTACTAATCCCACTTCCTCTACCACTACCCCTACCAATCCCACTACCAATCCCACTACCACTACCAATCCCACTTCCACTACACTACCAATCCCACTACCAATCCCACTACCAATCCCACTACCAATCCCACTACCAATCCCACTACCAATCCCACTACCAATCCCACTACCAATCCAACTACCAAACCCACTACCAATCCCACTACCAATCCCACTACCAATCCCACTACCAATCCCACTACCAATCCCACTACCAATCCCACTACCAATCCCACTACCAATCCCACTACCAATCCCACTACCAATCCCACTACCAATCCCACTACCAATCCCACTTCAAATCCCACTACCACAACCACTACCAATCCCACAACCAATCCCACTACCAATCCCACTACCAATCCCACTACCAATCACACTACCAATCCCACTACCAATCCCACTACCAATCCCACTACCAATCCAACTACCAATCCCACTACCAATCCCACTACCAATCCCACTACCAATCCCATAACCACTACCACTACCACTACCAATCCCACTACCTATCCCTCTACCAATCCCACTACACATCCCACTACCAATCCCACTACCAATCCCACTACCAATCCCACTACCAATCCCACTACCAATCCCACTACCAATCCCACTACCAATCCCACTACAGTCCCACTACCAATCCCACTACCAATCCCACAACCAATCCCACTACCAATCCCACTACCAATCCTACTACCAATCCCACTACCAATCCCACTACCAATCCCACTACCAATCCCACTACCACTACCACTACCAATCCCACTACCAATCCCACTACCAATCCCACTACCAGTCCCACTACCAATCCCACTACCAATCCCACTACCAATCCCAATACCACTACCACTACCACTACCAATCCCACTACTATTCCCACTACCAATCCCACTACCAATCCCACTACCAATCCCACTACCAATCCCACTACCAATCCAATTACCAATCCCACTACCAATTCCACTACCAATCCCACTACCAATCCCACTATCAATCCCACTGCCAATCCCACTACCAATCCCACTACCACTCCCACTACTAATCCCACTACCAATCCAACTACCAATCCCACTACCAATCCCACTACCACTACCACTACCACTACCACTACCAATCCCACTACCACTACCACTACCAATCCCACTTCCAATCCCACTACCAATCCCACTACCAATCCCACTACCAATCCCACTACCAATCCCACTACCAATCCCACTACCAATCCCACTACCAATCCCACTACCAATCCCACTACCAATCCCACTACCAATCCCACTACCAATCCCACTACCAATCCCACTACCAATCCCACTACCAATCCCACTACCAATCCCACTACCAATCCCACTACCACTACCTCTACCAATCCCACTACTTATCCCACTACCAATCCCACTACCAATCCCACTACCAATCCCACTACCAATTCCCCTACCAATCCCACTACCACTAGAATTTCCATTACAGATCCCACTACCAATCCCACTACCACTACCACTACTTCTACCAATGCCACTACCAATCCCACTACCAATCCCACTACCAATCCCACTACCAATCCCACTACCAATCCCACAACCACTACCACTACCAAACCCACTACCAATCCCACTACCAATCCCACTACCAATCCCACTACCAATCCCACTACCAATCCCACTACAATCCCACTACCACTACCACTACCAATCCCACGAACATTCCCACTACCACTACCACTACCAATCCCACTACCAATCCCACTACCAATCCCACTACCGCTACCACTACCAATCTCACTACCAATCCCACTAACAATCCCACTACCAATCCCACTACCAATCCCACTACCACCACCACTACCAATCCCACTACCAATCCCACTACCAATCCCACTACCAATCCCACTTCCACTACCACTACCAATCCCACTACCAATCCCACTACCATTCACGCAACCACTACAATTACCACTGTTAATCCCACTACCAATCCCACTACCACTCCCTCTACCAATCCCACTACCACTACCACTACTACTACCAATCCCACTACCAGTACCACTACTAATCCCCCTTCCAATCAGACTACCACTACAATTACCACTACCAATCCCACTACCAATCCACTACCAATCCCACTACCACTACCACTACCACTACCAATCCCACTACCAATCCCACTACCAATCCCACTACCAATCCCACTACCAATCCCACTACCAATCCCACTACCAATCCCACTACCAATCCCACTACCAATCCCACTACCAATCCCAGTACCAATCCTACTACCAATCCCACTACCAATCCCAATACCAATCCCACTACCAATCCCACTACCACTACCACTACCAATCCCACTACCAATCCCACTACCAATCCCACTACCAATCCCACTACCAATCCCACTACCAATCCCACTACCAATCCCACTACCAATCCCACTACCAATCCCACTACCAATCCCACTATCAATCCCATAACCACTACCACTACCACTACCAATCCCACTACCAATCCCACTACCACTACCACTACCACTACCACTATCAATCCCACTACCAATCCCACTACCACTACCACTACCACTACCAATCCCACAACCACTACCACTACCAATCCCACTACCAATCCCACTACCAATCCCACTACCAATCCCACTACCAATCCCACTACCAATCACACTACCAATCCCACTACCAATCCTACTACCAATCCCACTACCAATCCCACTACCAATCCCACTACCAATCCCACTACCAATCCCACTACCAATCCCACTACCAATCCCACTACCAATCCCACTACCAAACCCACGACCAATCCCACTACCAATCCCACTACCAATCCCACTACCAACCCCACTACCAATCCCACTACCAATCCCACTACCAATCCCACTACCAATCCCACTACCAATCCCACTACCAATCCCACTACCAATCCCACTACCAATCCCACTACCAATCCCACTACCAATCCCACTACCAATCCAACTACCAATCCCACTACCAATCCCACTACCACTACCACTACCACTACCAATCCCACAACCAATCCCTCTACCAATCCCACTACCAATCCCACTACCAATCCCACTACCAATCCCACTACCAATCCCACTACCACTACCACTACCACTACCAATCCCACTACCAATCCCACTACCAATCCCACTACCAATCCCACTACCAATCCCACTACCAATCCCACTACCAATCCCACTACCAATCCCACTACCAATCCCACTACCAATCCCACTACCAATCCCACTACCAATCCCACTACCAATCCCACTACCAATCCCACTACCAATCCCACTACCAATCCCACTACCAATCCCACTACCAATCCCACTACCAATCCCACTACCAATCCCACTACCAATCCCACTACAAATCCCACTACCACTACCACTACCAATCCCACTACCAATCCCACTACCAATCCCACTACCAATCCCACTACCAATCCCACTACCACTACCACTACCAATCCCACTACCAATCCCACTACCAATCCCACTACCAATCCCACTACCAATCCCACTACCAATCCCACTACCAATCCCACTACCAATCCCATAACCACTACCACTACCACTACTAATCCTACTACCAATCCCTCTACCAATCCCACTACCAATCCCACTACCAATCCCACTACCAATCCCACTACCAATCCCACTACCAATCCCACTACCACTACCACTACCACTACCAATCCCACTACCAATCCCACTACCAATCCCACTCCAATCCCACTACCAATCCCAATACCTATCCCACTACCAATCCCACTACCAATCCCACTACCAATCCCACTACCAATCCCACTACCAATCCCATAACCACTACCACTACCACTACTAATCCCACTACCAATCCCTCTACCAATCCCACTACCAATCCCACTACCAATCCCACTACCAATCCCACTACCAATCCCACTACCAATCCCACTACCAATCCCACTACCAATCCCACTACCAATCCCACTACCAATCCCACTACCAATCCCACTACCAATCCCACTACCAATCCCACTACCAATCCCACTACCAATCCCAATACCAATCCCACTACCAATCCCACTACCACTACCACTACCAATCCCACTACCAATCCCACTACCAGTCCCACTACCAGTCCCACTACCAATCCCACTAGCAATCCCACTACCAATCCCACTACCAATCCCACTACCAATCCCCCTACCAATCCCACTACCAATCCCACTACCAATCCCACTACCAATCCCACTACCAATCCCACTACCAATCCCACTAACAATCCCACTCCCAATCCCACTACCAATCCCACTACCAATCCCACTACCAATCCCACTACCAATCCCTCTACCAATCCCACTACCACTACCACTACCACTACCAATCCCACAACCAATCCCACTACCAATCCCACTACCAATCCCACTACCAATCCCACTACCAATTCCACTACCAATCCCACTACCACTACCAATCCCACTACCAATCCCACTACCAATCCCACTACCAATCCCACTACTAATCCCACTACCAATCCCACTACCAATCCCACTACCAATCCCACTACCAATCCCACTACCAATCCCACTACCAATCCCACTACTAATCCCACTACAAATCCAACTACCAATCCCACTACCAATCCCACAACCAATCCCACTACCAATCCCACTACCAATCCTACTACCAATCCCACTACCAATCTCACTACCAATCCGACTACCAATCCCACTACCAATCCCACTACCAATCCCACTACCAATCCCACTACCAATCCCACTACCAATCCCACTACCAATCCCAGTACCAATCCCACTACCACTACCACTACCACTACCACTACCAATCCCACTACCACTACCACTACCAATCCCACTACTTATCCCACTACCAATCCCACTACCAATCCCACTCCCAATCCCACTACCAATCCCACTACCAATGCCACTACCAATCCCACTACCAATCCCTCTACCAATCCCACTACCACTACCACTACCACTACCAATCCCACAACCAATCCCACTACCAATCCCACTACCAATCCCACTACCAATCCCACTACCAATCCCACTACCAATCCCACTACCACTACCAATCCCACTACCAATCCCACTACCAATCCCACTACCAATCCCACTACTAATCCCACTACCAATCCCACTACCAATCCCACTACCAATCCCACTACCAATCCCACTACCAATCCCACTACCAATCCCACTACTAATCCCACTACAAATCCAACTACCAATCCCACTACCAATCCCACAACCAATCCCACTACCAATCCCACTACCAATCCTACTACCAATCCCACTACCAATCTCACTACCAATCCCACTACCAATCCCACTACCAATCCCACTACCAATCCCACTACCAATCCCACTACCAATCCCACTACCAATCCCACTACCAATCCCAGTACCAATCCCACTACCACTACCACTACCACTACCACTACCAATCCCACTACCACTACCACTACCAATCCCACTACTTATCCCACTACCATCCCACTACCAATCCCACTACCAATCCCACTACCAATCCCACAACCAATCCCACTACCAATCCCACTACCAATCCCACTACCATTCCCACTACTAATCCCACTACCAATCCAACTACTAATCCCACTACCAATCCCACTACCACTACCACTACCACTACCACTACCAATCCCACTACCACTACCACTACCAATCCCACTACCAATCCCACTACCAATCCCACTACCAATCCCACTACCAATCCCACTACCAATCCCACTACCAATCCCACTACCAATCCCACTACCAATCCCACTACAAATCCCACTACCACTACCACTACCAATCCCACTACCAATCCCACTACCAATCCCACTACCAATCCCACTACCAATCCCACTACCACTACCACTACCAATCCCACTACCAATCCCACTACCAATCCCACTACCAATCCCACTACAACCCCACTACCAATCCCACTACCAATCCCACTACCAATCCCACTACAAATCCCACTACCAATCCCACTACCACTACCACTACCACTACCAATCCCACTACCAATCCCACTACCAATCCCACTACCAATCCCACTACCAATCCCACTACCAATCCCACTACCAATCCCACTACCAATCCCACTACCAATCCCACTACCAATCCCACTACCAATCCCACTACCAATCCCATAACCACTACCACTACCACTAACAATCCCACTACCAATCCCTCTACCAATCCCACTACCAATCCCACTACCAATCCCACTACCAATCCCACTACCAATCCCACTACCAATCCCACTACCAATCCCACTACCAATCCCACTACCAATCCCACTACCAATCCCACTACCAATCCCACTACCAATCCCACTACCAATCCCACTACCAATCCCACTACCAATCCCACTACCAATCCCACTACCAATCCCACTACCAATCCCACTCCCAATCCCACTACCAATCCCACTACCAATCCCACTACCAATCCCACTACCAATCCCTCTACCAATCCCACTACCACTACCACTACCACTACCAATCCCACAACCAATCCCACTACCAATCCCACTACCAATCCCACTACCAATCCCACTACCAATCCCACTACCAATCCCACTACCACTACCAATCCCACTACCAATCCCACTACCAATCCCACTACCAATCCCACTACCAATCCCACTACCAATCCCACTACCAAACCCACTACCAATCCCACTACCAATCCCACTACCAATCCCACTACCAATCCCACTACCAATCCCACTACTAATCCCACTACCAATCCAACTACCAATCCCACTACCAATCCCACTACCACTACCACTACCACTACCACTACCAATCCCACTACCACTACCACTACCAATCCCACTACCAATCCCACTACCAATCCCACTACCAATCCCACTACCAATCCCACTACCAATCCCACTACCAATCCCACTACCAATCCCACTACCAATCCCACTACCAATCCCACTATCACAGCCACTACCACTACCACTACCAATCCCACTACCACTACCACTACCTATCCCACTACTTATCCCACTACCATCCCACTACCAATCCCACTACCAATCCCACTACCAATCCCACAACCAATCCCACTACCAATCCCACTACCAATCCCACTACCAATCCCACTACCAATCCCACTACCAATCCCACTACCACTACCACTACCACTACCAATCCCACTACCACTACAACTACCAGTCCCACTACCAATCCCACTACCAATCCCACTACCAATCCAACTACCAATCCCACTACCAATCCCACTACCAATCCTATTACCAATCCCACTACCAATCCCACTACCAATCCCACTACCAATCCCACTACCAATCCCACTACCAATCCCACTACCAATCCCACTACCAATCCAACTACCAAACCCACTACCAATCCCACTACCAATCCCACTACCAATCCCACTACCAATACCACTACCACTACTAATCCCACTACCTCTACCACTACGCCTACCAATCCCACTACCAATCCCACTACCACTACCACTACCAATCCCACTACCACTACCAATCCCACTTCCACTACACTACCAATCCCACTACCAATCCCACTACCACGTCAATTACCACTACCAATCCCGCTACCAATCCCTTATGGCGGGATCACTCCCCATCAATTCGGCGCATTTCGGCGCGCATGGTAGGTTTGGTGCCCTTCGGCTGGACCAATCTGAAACAATTCGGCGCAATTCGGCGTGGTACGACCGATTGCTGCACATTCACGGGATCAATCTGTAACAACTCAGCGCAATTCGGCGCGATGCGACAGATTGTTGCACTTTCACGGGATCAATCTGTATCAATTCGGCGCAATTCGGCGCGCTGCGACGGATTGCTGCATTATCGCGGGATCAATCTGCAACAATAGCACAATTCGGCGCGCTGGTAGTGGGATTGGTAGTGGGATTGGTAGTGGGATTGGTAGTGGGATTGGTAGTGGGATTGGTAGTGGGATTGGTAGTGGGATTGGTAGTGGGATTGGTTGTGGGATTGGTAGTGGTAGTGGTAGTGGTAGTGGGATTGGTAGTGGGATTGGTAGTGGGATTGGTAGTGGGATTGGTAGTGGGATTGGTAGTGGGATTGGGAGTGGGATTGGTAGTGATATTGGTAGTGGGATTGGTAGTGGGATTGGTAGTGGGATTGGTAGTGGGATTGGTAGTGGGATTGGTAGTGGGATTGGTAGTGGGATTGGTAGTGGGATTGGTAGTGGGATTGGTTGTGGGATTGTTAGTGGGATTGGTAGTGGGATTGGTAGTGGTAGTGGTAGTGGGATTGGTAGTGGGATTGGTAGTGGGATTGGTAGTGGTAGTGGTAGTGGTAGTGGGAATGTTAGTGGGATTGGTAGTGGAAGTGGTAGTGGGATTGTAGTGGGATTGGTAGTGGGATTGGTAGAGGGATTGGTAGTGGGATTGGTAGTGGGATTGGTAGTGGGATTGGTAGTGGGATTGGTAGTGGAAGTGATTGTGGGATTGGTAGTGGGATTGGTAGTGGGATTGGTAGTGGGATTGGTAGTGGGATTGGTAGTAGCATTGGGAGAAGTAGTGGTAGTGGTAGTGGGATTGGTAGGGGGATTTGTAGTGGAAATTCTAGTGCTAGTGTGATTGGTAGGGGAATTGGTAGTGGGATTGTTAGTGGGATTGGTAGTGGGATTGGTAGTGGGATAAGTAGTGGGATTGGTAGTGGTAGTGGTAGTGGGATTGGTAGTGGTTGTGGTAGTGGTAGTGGTAGTGGGATTGGTAGTGGGATTGGTAGTGGGATTGGTAGTGGGATTGGTAGTGGGATTGGTAGTGGTAGTGGTAGTGGGATTGGTAGTGGTAGTGGTAGTGGTAGTGGTAGTGGTAGTGGGATTGGTAGTGGGATTGGTAGGCGTAGTGGTAGAGGTAGTGGGATTAGTAGTGGTAGTGGTAGTGGTAGTGGGATTAGTAGTGGATTGGTAGTGGGATTGGTAGTGGTAATTGTAGTGGTAGTCTGATTGGAAGGGGATTAGTAGTGGTAGTGGTAGTGGGATTGGTAGTAGTAGTGGTAGTGGTAGGGGATTGGTAGAGGGAGTGGTAGTGGGATTGGTAGTGGGATTAACAGTGGTAATTGTAGTGGTTGCGTGAATGGTAGTGCGATTGGTGGTGGGATTGGTAGTGGTAGTGGAAGTGGGATTGGTAGTGGGATTGGTAGTGGGATTGGTAGTTGGATTGGTAGTGGTGGTGGTAGTGGGATTGGTAGTGGGATTGATAGTGGGATTTGTAGTGGTAGTGGTAGTGGTAGTGGGATTGGTAGTGGGAATGGGATTGGTAGTGGGATTGGTAGTGGGATTGGTAGTGGGATTAGTAGTGGGATTGGTAGTGGGATTGGTAGTGGGATTGGTAGTGGGATTGGTAGTGGTAGTGGTAGTGGGATTAGTAGTGGTAGTGGTAGTGGTAGTGGGATTGATAGTGGGATTGGTAGTGGGATTGGTAGTGGGTGGGATTGGTAGTGGGATTGGTAGTGGGATTGGTAGTGGGATTGGTAGTGGGATTGGTAGTGGTAGTGGTAGTGGTAGTGGGATTGTAGTGGGATTGGTAGTGGGATTGGTAGTGGGATTTGTAGTGGGATTGGTAGTGGTAGTGGTAGTGGTAGTGGGATTGGTAGTGGGATTGGTAGTGGGATTGCTATTGGGATTGGTAGTGGGATTGGTAGTGGGATTGGTATTATTACAGATTGAACCCGTGAAAGTGCAGCAATATGTCGCAGCGCGCCGAATTGTGCCGAATTGTTGCAGATTGTTGCAGATTGATCCCGCGATAATGCAGCAATCTGTCGCAGCGCTCCGAATTGCGCCGAATTGATACAGATTGATTCCGTGAAAGTGCAACAATCTGTCGCATCGCGCCGAATTGCGCTGAGTTGTTACAGATTGATCCCGTGAATGTGCAGCAATCGTTCGTTCCACGCCGAATTGCACCGAATTGTTACAGATTGGTCCAGCCGAAGCGCACCAATCCGTCCATGCGCGACTAATTGTGCCGAATTTTTACAGATAGAACCCGTGAAAGTGCAGCAATCGGTAGCAGCGCGCTGAATTGTGCCGAATTGTTGCATATTGCTCCTGCGAAAGTGCACCAATCCGTCGCAGCGCGCCGAATTGCGCCGAATTGTTACAGATTGATCCCGTGAAAGTGCAGCAATTCGTCGCAGCGCGCCGAATTACGTTGAGTTGTTACAGATTGATCCCGTGAATGTGCAGCAATCGGTCACACCACGCCAAATTGCGCCGAATTGTTACAGATTGATCCTGCAAAAGTGCAGGATTCCGTCGCAGCGCGCCGAATTGCGCTGAATTGTTACAGATTTGTCCCGGTGAAAGTGCAGCAATCCGTTGCAGCGCGCCGAATTGTTACAGATTGGTTCCGCGAAAGTGGTGCAATCTGTCGCAGCGCGCCGAATTGTGCCGAATTGTAGCAGATTGATCCCGCAAAAGTGCACCAATCCATTGCAGCGCGCCGAATTGCGCTGAATTGCTACAGATTGAACCCGTGAAAGTGCAGCAATTGGTCGCAGTGCGCCAAATTGTGCCGAATTGTTGCAGATTGATCCCGCGATAATGCAGCAATCCGACGCAGCGCGCCGAATTGATACAGATTGATCCCGTGAAAGAGCAACAATCTGCCGCATCGCGCCGAATTGCGCTGAGTTGTTACAGATTGATCCCGTCAATGTGCAGCAATCGGTCGTACCACGCCGAATTGCGTCGAATTGTTACAGATTGATCCTGCAAAAGTGCAGGATTCCGTCGCAGCGCGCCGAATTGCGCTGAATTGTTACAGATTTGTCCCGGTGAAAGTGCAGCAATCCGTTGCAGCGCGCCGAATTGTTACAGATTGGTTCCGCGAAAGTGGTGCAATCTGTCGCAGCGCGCCGAATTGTGCCGAATTGTAGCAGATTGATCCCGCAAAAGTGCACCAATCCATTGCAGCGCGCCGAATTGCGCTGAATTGCTACAGATTGAACCCGTGAAAGTGCAGCAATTGGTCGCAGTGCGCCAAATTGTGCCGAATTGTTGCAGATTGATCCCGCGATAATGCAGCAATCCGACGCAGCGCGCCGAATTGATACAGATTGATCCCGTGAAAGTGCAACAATCTGCCGCATCGCGCCGAATTGCGCTGAGTTGTTACAGATTGATCCCGTCAATGTGCAGCAATCGGTCGTACCACGTCGAATTGCGTCGAATTGTTACAGATTGGTTCAGCCGAAGCGCACCAATCAGTCCATGCGCGCCGAATTGCGCCTAATTGTTACAGATAGAACCCGTGAAAGTGCAGCAATCGGTACAAGCGCGCTGAATAGTGCCGAATTGTTGCATATTGCCCCCGCTAAAGTGCACCAATCCGTCGCAGCGCGCCGAATTGTTACAGATTGATCCCGTGAAAGTGCAGCAATCCGTCGCAGCTCGCTGAATTGTTACAGATTGGTTCCGCGAAAGTGGTGCAATCTGTCGCAGCGCGCCCAATTGTGCCGAATTGTTGCAGATTGATCCCGCAAAAGTGCACCAATCCGTTGCAGCGCGCCGAATTGCTCTGAATAGTTACAGATTGAACCCGTGAAAGTGCAGCAATTTGTCGCAGCGCGCAGAATTGTGCCGAATTGTTGCAGATTGATCCCGCGATAATGCAGCAATCCGTCGCAGCGCGCCGAATTGCGCCGAAATGATACAGATTGATCCCGTGAAAGTGCAACAATCTGTCGCATCGCGCCGAATTGCGCTGAGTTGTTACAGATTGATCCCGTGAATGTGCAGCAATCGGTCGTACCACGCCGAATTGCGCCGAATTGTTACAGATTGGTCCAGCCGAAGGGCACCAAACCGTCCATGCGCGCCGAAATGCGCCGAATTGATGGGGAGTGATCCCGCCATAAGGGATTGGTAGCGGGATTGGTAGTGGTAATTGAAGTGGTAGTGGGATTGGTAGTGGGATTGGTAGTGTACTGGAAGTGGGATTGGTAGTGGTAGTGGGATTGGTAGTGGTAGTGGTAGTGGGATTGATAGTGGGATTGTTAGGGGTAGTTGTAGAGGTAGTGGGATTAGTAGTGGTAGTGGTAGTGGTAGTGGGATTGGTAGTGGATTGGTAGTGGGATTGGTAGTGGTATTTGTAGTGGTAGTCTGATTGGAAGCGGATTAGTAGTGGTAGTGGTAGTGGCATTGGTAGTAGTAGTGGTAGTGGTAGTGGGATTGGTAGAGGGAGTGGTAGTGGGATTGGTAGTGGGATTAACAGTGGTAATTGTAGTGGTTGCGTGAATGGTAGTGGGATTGGTGGTGGGATTGGTAGTGGTAGTGGAAGTGGGATTGGTAGTAGGATTGGTAGTGTGATTGTTAGTGGGAATGTTAGTGGGATTGGTTCTGGTAGTGGTAGTGGGATTGTAGTGGGATTGGTAGTGGGATTGGTAGTGGGATTGGTAGTGGGATTGGTAGTGGGATTGGTAGTGGGATTAATAGTGGGATTGGTAGTGGTTGTGGGATTGGTAGTGGGATTGGTAGTGGGATTGGTAGTGGGATTGGTAGTGGGATTGGTAGTGGCATTGGTAGAAGTAGTGGTAGTGGTAGTGGGATTGGTAGTGGGATTTGTAGTGGAAATTCTAGTGCTAGTGGGATTGGTAGGGGAATTGGTAGTGGGATTGGTAGTGGGATTGGTAGTGGGATTGGTAGTGGGATAAGTAGTGGGATTGGTAGTGGTAGTGGTAGTGGGATTGGTAGTGGTAGTGGTAGTGGTAGTGGTAGTGGGATTGGTAGTGGGATTGGTAGTGGGATTGGTAGTGGGATTGGTAGTGGAATTGGTAGTGGGATTGGTAGTGGGATTGGTAGTGGGATTGGTAGTGGGATTGGTAGTGGGATTGGTAGTGGGATTGGTAGTGGTAGTGGTAGTGGGATTGGTAGTGGTAGTGGTAGTGGTAGTTGTAGTGGGATTGGTAGTGAGATTGGTAGTTGGATTGGTAGTGGGATTGGTAGCGGGATTGGTAGTGGGATTGGTAGTGGGATTGGAAGTGGGATTGGTAGTGGGATTGGTAGTGGGATTGGTAGTGGGATTGGTTGTGGGATTGGTAGTGGTAGTGGTAGTGGTAGTGGGATTGGTAGTGGCATTGGTAGAAGTAGTGGTAGTGGTAGTGGGATTGGTAGTGGGATTTGTAGTGGAAATTCTATTGCTAGTGAGATTGGTAGGGGAATTGGTAGTGGAATTGGTAGTGGGATTGGTAGTGGGATTGGTAGTGGGATAAGTAGTGGGATTGGTAGTGGTAGTGTTAGTGGGATTGGTAGTGGTAGTGGTAGTGGTAGTGGTAGTGGGATTGGTTGTGGGATTGGTAGTGGGATTGGTAGTGGGATTGGTAGTGGGATTCGCAGTGGGATTGGTAGTGGGATTGGTAGTGGAATTGGTAGTGGGATTGGTAGTGGGATTGGTAGTGGGATTGGTAGTGGGAGTGGTAGTGGGATTGGTAGTGGTAGTGGTAGTGGTAGTGGGATTGGTAGTGGGATTGGTAGTTAGATTGGTAGTGGGATTGGTAGCGGGATTGGTAGTGGGATTGGTAGTGGGATTGGTAGTGGGATTGGTAGTAGGATTGGTAGTGGGATTGGTAGTGGGATTGGTAGTGGGTTGGTAGTAGTAGTGGTAGTGGTAGTGGGATTGGTAGTGGGATTGGTAGTGGGATTGGTAGTGGGATTGGTAGTCTGATCGGTAGTGGGATTGGTTGTGGGATTGGTAGTGGTAGTGGTAGTGATAGTGGGATTGGTAGTGGGATTGGTAGCGGGAATGGTAGTGGGATTGGGAGTGGGATTGGTAGTGGGATTGGTAGTGGGATTGGTAGTGGGATTGGTAGTGGGAATGGTAGTGGGATTGGTAGCGGGATTGGTAGTGGGATTGGTAGTGGGATTGGTAGTGGGATTGGTAGTGGGATTGGTAGTGGGATTGGTAGTGGGATTGTTAGTGGGATTGGTAGTGGGATTGGTAGTGGTAGTGGGATTGGTAGTGGGATTGGTAGTGGGATTTGTAGTGGTAGTGGTAGTGGAAATGTTAGTGGGATTGGTAGTGGTAGTGGTAGTGGGATTGTAGTGGGATTGGTAGTGGGATTGGTAGTGGGATTGGTAGTGGGATTGGTAGTGGGATTGGTAGTGGGATTGGTAGTGGTAGTGGTAGTGGGATTGGTAGTGGGATTGGTAGTGAGATTGGTAGTGGGATTGGTAGTGGGATTGGTAGTGGCATTGGTAGAAGTAGTGGTAGTGGTAGTGGGATTGGTAGTGGGATTTGTAGTGGAAATTCTAGTGCTAGTGAGATTGGTAGGGGAATTGGTAGTGGAATTGGTAGTGGGATTGGTAGTGGGATTGGTAGTGGGATAAGTAGTGGGATTGGTAGTGGTAGTGTTAGTGGGTTTGGTAGTGGTAGTGGTAGTGGTAGTGGTAGTGGGATTGGTAGTGGGATTGGTAGTGGGATTGGTAGTGGGATTGGTAGTGGGATTGGTAGTGGGATTGGTAGTGGGATTGGTAGTGGGATTGGTAGTGGTAGTGGTAGTGGGATTGGTAGTGGTAGTGGTAGTGGTAGTGGTATAAGGATTGGTAGTGGGATTGGTAGTTGGATTGGTAGTGGGATTGGTAGCGCGATTGGTAGTGGCATTGGTAGTGGGATTGGTAGTGGGATTGGTAGTGGGATTGGTAGTGGAATTGGTAGTGGGATTGGTAGTGGGATTGGTAGTGGGATTGGTAGTGGGATTGGTAGTGGGATTGGTAGTGGTAGTGGTAGTGGTAGTAGGATTGGTAGTGGGATTGGTAGTGGGATTGGTAGTGGGATTGGTAGTGGGATTGGTAGTGGGATTGGATGTGGGATTGGTAGTGGTAGTGGTAGTGGTAGTGGGATTGGTAGTGGGATTGGTAGTGGGATTGGTAGTGGGATTGGTAGTGGGATTGGTAGTGGGATTGGTAGTGGGATTGGGTGTGGGATTGGTAGTGGGATTGGTAGTGGGATTGGTAGTGGGATTGGTAGTGGGATTGGTAGTGGGATTGGTAGTGGGAATGGTAGTGGGATTGGTAGTGGGATTGGTAGTGGGATTGGTAGTGGGATTGGTAGTGGGATTGGTAGGGGGATTGGTAGTGGGATTGGTAGTGGGATTGGTAGTGGGATTGGTAGTGGGATTGGTAGTGGGATTGGTAGTGGGATTGGTAGTGGGATTGGTAGTGGGATTGGTAGTGGTAGTGGTAGTGGGATAAGTAGTGGGATTGGTAGTGGGATTGGTAGTGGTATTGGTAGTGGGATTGGGAGTGGGATTGGTAGTGGGATTGGTAGTGGGATTGGTAGTGGGATTGGTAGTGGGATTGGTAGTGGGATTGGTAGTGGGATTGGTAGTGGGATTGGTAGTGGGATTGGTAGTGGGATTGGTAGTGGGATTGGAAGTGGGATTGGTAGTGGGATTGGTAGTGGGATTGGAAGTGGGAGTGGGATTGGTAGTGGTAGTGGTAGTGGGATTGTAGTGGGATTGGAAGTGGGATTGGTAGTGGGATTGGTAGTGGGATTGGTAGTGGTATTGGTAGTGGGATTGGTAGTGGGATTGGTAGTGACATTGGTAGAAGTAGTGGTAGTGGTAGTGGGATTGGTAGTGGGATTTGTAGTGGAAATTCCAGTGCTAGTGGGATTGGTAGGGGAATTGGTAGTGGGATTGGTAGTGGGATTGGTAGTGGGATTGGTAGTGGGATAAGTAGTGGGATTGGTAGTGGTAGTGGTAGTGGGATTGGTAACGGTAGTGGTAGTGGTAGTGGTAGTGGGATTGGTAGTGGGATTGGTAGTGGGATTGGTAGTGGGATTGGTAGTGGGATTGGTAGTGGGATTGGTAGTGGGATTGGTAATGGGATTGGTAGTGAGATTGGTAGTGGGATTGGTAGTGGGATTGGTAGTGGTAGTGGTAGTGGGATTGGTAGTGGTAGTGGTAGTGGTAGTGGGATTGGTAGTGGGATTGGTAGTTAGATTGGTAGTGTGATTGATAGCGGGATTGGTAGTGGGATTGGTAGTGGGATTGGTAGTGGGATTGGTAGTAGGATTGGAAGTGGGATTGGTAGTGGGATTGGTAGTGGGATTGGTAGTGGGATTGGTAGTGGGATTGGTAGTGGGTTGGTAGTAGTAGTGGTAGTGGTAGTGGGATCGGTAGTGGGATTGGTAGTGGGATTGGTAGTGGGATTGGTAGTCTGATTGGTAGTGGGATTGGTTGTGGGATTGGTAGTGGTAGTGGTAGTGGTAGTGGGATTGGTAGTGGGATTGGTAGTGGGATTGGTAGTGGGATTGGGAGTGGGATTGGTAGTGGGATTGGTAGTGGGATTGGTAGTGGGATTGGTAGTGGGAATGGTAGTGGGATTGGTAGTGGGATTGGTAGTGGGATTGGTAGTGGGATTAGTAGTGGAATTGGTAGTGGGATTGGTAGTGGGATTGTTAGTGGGATTGGTAGTGGGATTGGTAGTGGTAGTGGGATTGGTAGTGGGATTGGTAGTGGGATTTGTAGTGGTAGTGGTAGTGGGAATGTTAGTGGGATTGGTAGTGGTAGTGGTAGTGGGATTGTAGTGGGATTGGTAGTGGGATTGGTAGTGGGATTGGTAGTGGGATTGGTAGTAGGATTGGTAGTGGGATTGGTAGTGGTAGTGGTAGTGGGATTGGTAGTGGGATTGGTAGTGGGATTGGTAGTGGGATTGGTAGTGGGATTGGTAGTGGCATTGGTAGAAGTAGTGGTAGTGGTAGTGGGATTGGTAGTGGGATTTGTAGTGGAAATTCTAGTGCTAGTGAGATTGGTAGGGGAATTGGTAGTGGAATTGGTAGTGGGATTGGTAGTGGGATTGGTAGTGGGATAAGTAGTGGGATTGGTAGTGGTAGTGTTAGTGGGATTGGTAGTGGTAGTGGTAGTGGTAGTGGTAGTGGGATTGGTAGTGGGATTGGTAGTGGGATTGGTAGTGGGATTGGTAGTGGGATTGGTAGTGGGATTGGTAGTGGGATTGGTAGTGGAATTGGTAGTGGGATTGGTAGTGGGATTGGTAGTGGGATTGGTAGTGGGAGTGGTAGTGGGATTGGTAGTGGTAGTGGTAGTGGTAGTGGGATTGGTAGTGGGATTGGTAGTTAGATTGGTAGTGGGATTGGTAGCGGGATTGGTAGTGGGATTGGTAGTGGGATTGGTAGTGGGATTGGTAGTAGGATTGGTAGTGGGATTGGTAGTGGGATTGGTAGTGGGATTGGTAGTGGGATTGGTAGTGGGATTGGTAGTGGGTTGGTAGTAGTAGTGGTAGTGGTAGTGGGATTGGTAGTGGGATTGGTAGTGGGATTGGTAGTGGGATTGGTAGTCTGATCGGTAGTGGGATTGGTTGTGGGATTGGTAGTGGTAGTGGTAGTGATAGTGGGATTGGTAGTGGGATTGGTAGCGGGATTGGTAGTGGGATTGGGAGTGGGATTGGTAGTGGGATTGGTAGTGGGATTGGTAGTGGGATTGGTAGTGGGAATGGTAGTGGGATTGGTAGCCGGATTGGTAGTGGGATTGGTAGTGGGATTGGTAGTGGGATTGGTAGTGGGATTGGTAGTGGGATTGTTAGTGGGATTGGTAGTGGGATTGGTAGTGGTAGTGGGATTGGTAGTGGGATTGGTAGTGGGATTTGTAGTGGTAGTGGTAGTGGGAATGTTAGTGGGATTGGTAGTGGTAGTGGTAGTGGGATTGTAGTGGGATTGGTAGTGGGATTGGTAGTGGGATTGGTAGTGGGATTGGTAGTGGGATTGGTAGTGGGATTGGTAGTGGTAGTGGTAGTGGGATTGGTAGTGGGATTGGTAGTGGGATTGGTAGTGGGATTGGTAGTGGGATTGGTAGTGGCATTGGTAGAAGTAGTGGTAGTGGTAGTGGGATTCGTAGTGGGATTTGTAGTGGAAATTCTAGTGCTAGTGAGATTGGTAGGGGAATTGGTAGTGGAATTGGTAGTGGGATTGGTAGTGGGATTGGTAGTGGGATAAGTAGTGGGATTGGTAGTGGTAGTGTTAGTGGGATTGGTAGTGGTAGTGGTAGTGGTAGTGGTAGTGGGATTGGTAGTGGGATTGGTAGTGGGATTGGTAGTGGGATTGGTAGTGGGATTGATAGTGGGATTGGTAGTGGGATTGGTAGTGGAATTGGTAGTGGGATTGGTAGTGGGATTGGTAGTGGGATTGGTAGTGGTAGTGGTAGTGGGATTGGTAGTGGTAGTGGTAGTGGTAGTGGTAGTGGGATTGGTAGTGGGATTGGTAGTTGGATTGGTAGTGGGATTGGTAGCGGGATTGGTAGTGGGATTGGTAGTGGGATTGGTAGTGCGATTGGTAGTGGGATTGGTAGTGGGATTGGTAGTGGGATTGGTAGTGGGATTGGTAGTGGGATTGGTAGTGGGATTGGTAGTGGGATTGGTAGTGGTAGTGGTAGTGGTAGTGGGATTGGTAGTGGGATTGGTAGTGGGATTGGTAGTGGGATTGGTAGTGGGATTTGTAGTGGGATTGGTTGTGGGATTGGTAGTGGTAGTGGGATTGGTAGTTGGATTGGTAGTGGGATTGGTAGCGGGATTGGTAGTGGGATTGGTAGTGGGATTGGTAGTGGGATTGGTAGTGGGATTGGTAGTGGGATTGGTAGTGGGATTGGTAGTGGGATTGGTAGTGGTAGTGGTAGTGGGATTGGTAGTGGGATTGGTAGTGGGATTGGTAGTGGGATTGGTAGTGGGATTGGTAGTGGCATTGGTAGAAGTAGTGGTAGTGGTAGTGGGATTGGTAGTGGGATTTGTAGTGGAAATTCTAGTGCTAGTGAGATTGGTAGGGGAATTGGTAGTGGAATTGGTAGTGGGATTGGTAGTGGGATTGGTAGTGGGATAAGTAGTGGGATTGGTAGTGGTAGTGTTAGTGGGATTGGTAGTGGTAGTGGTAGTGGTAGTGGTAGTGGGATTGGTAGTGGGATTGGTAGTGGGATTGGTAGTGGGATTGGTAGTGGGATTGGTAGTGGGATTGGTAGTGGGATTGGTAGTGGAATTGGTAGTGGGATTGGTAGTGGGATTGGTAGTGGGATTGGTAGTGGGATTGGTAGTGGGATTGGTACTGGGATTGGTAGTGGGATTGGTAGTGGGATTGGTAGTGGGATTGGTAGTGGGATTGGTAGTGGGATTGGTAGGGGGATTGGTAGTGGGATTGGTAGTGGGATTGATAGTGGGATTGGTAGTGGGGTTGGTAGTGGGATTGGTAGTGGGATTGGTAGTGGGATTGGTAGTGGGATTGGTAGTGGTAGTGGTAGTGGGATTGGTAGTGGGATTGGTAGTGGGATTGGTAGTGGGATTGGTAGTGGGATTGGGAGTGGGATTGGTAGTGGGATTGGTAGTGGGATTGGTAGTGGGATTGGTAGTGGGATTGGTAGTGGGATTGGTAGTGGGATTGGTAGTAGGATTGGTAGTGGGATTGGTAGTGGGATTGGTAGTGGGATTGGTAGTGGGATTGGTAGTGGGATTGGTAGTGGGATTGGAAGTGGGATTGGTAGTGGTAGTGGTAGTGGTAGTGGGATTGGTAGTGGGATTGGTAGTGGGATTGGTAGTGGGATTGGTAGTGGGATTGGTAGTGGGATTGGTAGTGGGATTGGTAGTGGGATTGGTAGTGGGATTGGTAGTGGGATTGGTAGTGGGATTGGTAGTGGGATTGGTAGTGGGATTGGTAGTGGGATTAGTAGTGGGATTGGTAGTGGGATTGGTAGTGGGATTGGTAGTGGTAGTGGTAGTGGGATTGGTAGTGGGATTGGTAGTGGGATTGGTAGTGGGATTGGTAGTGGGATTGGTAGTGGGATTGGTAGTGGGATTGGAAGTGGGATTGGTAGTGGGATTGGTAGTGGGATTGGTAGTGGGATTGGTAGTGGGATTGGTAGTGGTAGTGGTTGTGGGATTGGTAGTGGGATGGGTAGTGGGATTGGTAGTGGGCTTGGTAGTGGGATTGGTAGTGACATTGGTAGAAGTAGTGGTAGTGGTAGTGGGATTGGTAGTGGGATTTGTAGTGGAAATTCTAGTGCTAGTGGGATTGGTAGGGGAATTGGTAGTGGGATTGGTAGTGGGATTGGTAGTGTGATTGGTAGTGGGATAAGTAGTGGGATTGGTAGTGGTAGTGGTAGTGGGATTGGTAGTGGGATTGGTAGTGGGATTGGTAGTGGGATTGGTAGTGGGATTGTTAGTGGGATTGGTAGTGGGATTGGTAGTGGTAGTATGATTGGTAGTGGGATTGGTAGTGGGATTTGTAGTGGTAGTGGTAGTGGGAATGTTAGTGGGATTGGTAGTGGTAGTGGTAGTGGGATTGTAGTGGGATTGGTAGTGGGATTGGTAGTGGGATTGGTAGTGGGATTGGTAGTAGGATTGGTATTGGGATTGGTAGTGGTAGTGGTAGTGGGATTGGTAGTGGGATTGGTAGTGGGATTGGTAGTTGGATTGGTAGTGGGATTGGTAGTGGCATTGGTAGAAGTAGTGGTAGTGGTAGTGGGATTGGTAGTGGGATTTGTAGTGGAAATTCTAGTGCTAGTGAGATTGGTAGGGGAATTGGTAGTGGAATTGGTAGTGGGATTGGTAGTGGGATTGGTAGTGGGATAAGTAGTGGGATTGGTAGTGGTAGTGTTAGTGGGATTGGTAGTGGTAGTGGTAGTGGTAGTGGTAGTGGTAGTGGTAGTGGGATTGGTAGTGGGATTGGTAGTGGGATTGGTAGTGGGATTGGTAGTGGGATTGGTAGTGGGATTGGTAGTGGGATTGGTAGTGGAATTGGTAGTGGGATTGGTAGTGGGATTGGTAGTGGGATTGGTAGTGGGAGTGGTAGTGGGATTGGTAGTGGTAGTGGTAGTGGTAGTGGGATTGGTAGTGGGATTGGTAGTTAGATTGGTAGTGGGATTGGTAGCGGGATTGGTAGTGGGATTGGTAGTGGGATTGGTAGTGGGATTGGTAGTAGGATTGGTAGTGGGATTGGTAGTGGGATTGGTAGTGGGATTGGTAGTGGGATTGGTAGTGGGATTGGTAGTGGGTTGGTAGTAGTAGTGGTAGTGGTAGTGGGATTGGTAGTGGGATTGGTAGTGGGATTGGTAGTGGGATTGGTAGTCTGATTGGTAGTGGGATTGGTTGTGGGATTGGTAGTGGTAGTGGTAGTGGTAGTGGGATTGGTAGTGGGATTGGTAGCGGGATTGGTAGTGGGATTGGTAGTGGGATTGGTAGTGGGAATGGTAGTGGGATTGGTAGTGGGATTGGTAGTGGGATTGGTAGTGGGATTGGTAGTGGGATTGGTAGTGGGATTGGTAGTGGGATTGTTAGTGGGATTGGTAGTGGGATTGGTAGTGGTAGTGGGATTGGTAGTGGGATTGGTAGTGGGATTTGTAGTGGTAGTGGTAGTGGGAATGTTAGTGGGATTGGTAGTGGTAGTGGTAGTGGGATTGTAGTGGGATTGGTAGTGGGATTGGTAGTGGGATTGGTAGTGGTAGTGGTAGTGGGATTGGTAGTGGGATTGGTAGTGGGATTGGTAGTGGGATTGGTAGTGGGATTGGTAGTGGCATTGGTAGAAGTAGTGGTAGTGGTAGTGGGATTGGTAGTGGGATTGGTAGTGGGATTGGTAGTGGGATTGGTAGTGGGATTGGTAGTGGGATTGGTAGTGGAATTGGTAGTGGTAGTGGTAGTGGGATTGGTAGTGGGATTGGTAGTTGGATTGGTAGTGGGATTGGTAGCGGGATTGGTAGTGGGATTGGTAGTGGGATTGGTAGTGGGATTGGTAGTGGGATTGGTAGTGGGATTAGTAGTGGGATTGGTAGTGGGATTGGTAGTGGGATTGGTAGTGGGATTGGTAGTGGGATTGGTAGTGGTAGTGGTAGTGGTAGTGGGATTGGTAGTGGGATTGGTAGTGGGATTGGTAGTGGGATTGGTAGTGGGATTTGTAGTGGGATTGGTTGTGGGATTGGTAGTGGTAGTGGGATTGGTAGTTGGATTGGTAGTGGGATTGGTAGCGGGATTGGTAGTGGGATTGGTAGTGGGATTGGTAGTGGGATTGGTAGTGGGATTGGTAGTGGGATTGGTAGTGGGATTGGTAGTGGGATTGGTAGTGGTAGTGGTAGTGGGATTGGTAGTGGGATTGGTAGTGGGATTGGTAGTGGGATTGGTAGTGGGATTGGTAGTGGCATTGGTAGAAGTAGTGGTAGTGGTAGTGGGATTGGTAGTGGGATTTGTAGTGGAAATTCTAGTGCTAGTGAGATTGGTAGGGGAATTGGTAGTGGAATTGGTAGTGGGATTGGTAGTGGGATTGGTAGTGGGATAAGTAGTGGGATTGGTAGTGGTAGTGTTAGTGGGATTGGTAGTGGTAGTGGTAGTGGTAGTGGTAGTGGGATTGGTAGTAGGATTGGTAGTGGGATTGGTAGTGGGATTGGTAGTGGGATTGGTAGTGGGATTGGTAGTGGGATTGGTAGTGGAATTGGTAGTGGGATTGGTAGTGGGATTGGTAGTGGGATTGGTAGTAGGATTGGTAGTGGGATTGGTAGTGGGATTGGTAGTGGGATTGGTAGTGGGATTGGTAGTGGGATTGGTAGTGGGATTGGTAGTGGGATTGGTAGGGGGATTGGTAGTGGGATTGGTAGTGGGATTGATAGTGGGATTGGTAGTGGGATTGGTAGTGGGATTGGTAGTGGGATTGGTAGTGGGATTGGTAGTGGGATTGGTAGTGGTAGTGGTAGTGGGATTGGTAGTGGGATTGGTAGTGGGATTGGTAGTGGGATTGGTAGTGGGATTGGGAGTGGGATTGGTAGTGGGATTGGTAGTGGGATTGGTAGTGGGATTGGTAGTGGGATTGGTAGTGGGATTGGTAGTGGGATTGGTAGTAGGATTGGTAGTGGGATTGGTAGTGGGATTGGTAGTGGGATTGGTAGTGGGATTGGTAGTGGGATTGGTAGTGGGATTCGAAGTGGGATTGGCAGTGGTAGTGGTAGTGGTAGTGGGATTGGTAGTGGGATTGGTAGTGGGATTGGTAGTGGGATTGGTAGTGGGATTGGTAGTGGGATTGGTAGTGGGATTGGTAGTGGGATTGGTAGTGGGATTGGTAGTGGGATTGGTAGTGGGATTGGTAGTGGGATTGGTAGTGGGATTGGTAGTGGGATTGGTAGTGGGATTGGTAGTGGTAATGGTAGTGAGATTGGTAGTGGTATTGGTAGTGGGATTGGTAGTGGGATTGGTAGTGGGATTGGTAGTGGGATTGGTAGTGGGATTGGTAGTGGGATTGGTAGTGGGATTGGTAGTGGGATTGGTAGTGGGATTGGTAGTGGGATTGGTAGTGGTAGTGGTAGTGGGATTGGTAGTGGGATTGGTAGTGGGATTGGTAGTGGGATTGGTAGTGGGATTGGGAGTGGGATTGGTAGTGGGATTGGTAGTGGGATTGGTAGTGAGATTGGTAGTGGGATTGGAAGTGGGATTGGTAGTGGGATTGGTAGTGGGATTGGTAGTGGGATTGGTAGTGGGATTGGTAGTGGTAGTGGTTGTGGGATTGGTAGTGGGATGGGTAGTGGGATTGGTAGTGGGCTTGGTAGTGGGATTGGTAGTGACATTGGTAGAAGTAGTGGTAGTGGTAGTGGGATTGGTAGTGGGATTTGTAGTGGAAATTCTAGTGCTAGTGGGATTGGTAGGGGAATTGGTAGTGGGATTGGTAGTGGGATTGGTAGTGGGATTGGTAGTGGGATAAGTAGTGGGATTGGTAGTGGTAGTGGTAGTGGGATTGGTAACGGTAGTGGTAGTGGTAGTGGTAGTGGGATTGGTAGTGGGATTGGTAGTGGGATTGGTAGTGGGATTGGTAGTGGGATTGGTAGTGGGATTGGTAGTGAGATTGGTAGTGGGATTGGTAGTGGGATTGGTAGTGGTAGTGGTAGTGGGATTGGTAGTGGTAGTGGTAGTGGTAGTGGGATTGGTAGTGGGATCGGTAGTTAGATTGGTAGTGGGATTGGTAGCGGGATTGGTAGTGGGATTGGTAGTGGGATTGGTAGTGGGATTGGTAGTAGGATTGGTAGTGGGATTGGTAGTGGGATTGGTAGTGGGATTGGTAGTGGGATTGGTAGTGGGATTGGTAGTGGGTTGGTAGTAGTAGTGGTAGTGGTAGTGGGATTGGTAGTGGGATTGGTAGTGGGATTGGTAGTGGGATTGGTAGTCTGATTGGTAGTGGGATTGGTTGTGGGATTGGTAGTGGTAGTGGTAGTGGTAGTGGGATTGGTAGTGGGATTGGTAGTGGGATTGGTAGTGGGATTGGGAGTGGGATTGGTAGTGGGATTGGTAGTGGGATTGGTAGTGGGATTGGTAGTGGGAATGGTAGTGGGATTGGTAGTGGGATTGGTAGTGGGATTGGTAGTGGGATTGGTAGTGGGATTGGTAGTGGGATTGGTAGTGGGATTGTTAGTGGGATTGGTAGTGGGATTGGTAGTGGTAGTGGGATTGGTAGTGGGATTGGTAGTGGGATTTGTAGTGGTAGTGGTAGTGGGAATGTTAGTGGGATTGGTAGTGGTAGTGGTAGTGGGATTGTAGTGGGATTGGTAGTGGGATTGGTAGTGGGATTGGTAGTGGGATTGGTAGTGGGATTGGTAGTGGGATTGGTAGTGGTAGTGGTAGTGGGATTGGTAGTGGGATTGGTAGTGGGATTGGTAGTGGGATTGGTAGTGGGATTGGTAGTGGCATTGGTAGAAGTAGTGGTAGTGGTAGTGGGATTGGTAGTGGGATTTGTAGTGGAAATTCTAGTGCTAGTGAGATTGGTAGGGGAATTGGTAGTGGAATTGGTAGTGGGATTGGTAGTGGGATTGGTAGTGGGATAAGTAGTGGGATTGGTAGTGGTAGTGTTAGTGGGATTGGTAGTGGTATTGGTAGTGGTAGTGGTAGTGGGATTGGTAGTGGGATTGGTAGTGGGATTGGTAGTGGGATTGGTAGTGGGATTGGTAGTGGAAATGGTAGTGGGATTGGTAGTGGGATTGGTAGTGGGATTGGTAGTGGTAGTGGTAGTGGGATTGGTAGTGGTAGTGGTAGTGGTAGTGGTAGTGGGATTGGTAGTGGGATTGGTAGTTGGATTGGTAGTGGGATTGGTAGCGGGATTGGTAGTGGGATTGGTAGTGGGATTGGTAGTGGGATTGGTAGTGGGATTGGTAGTGGGATTGGTAGTGGGATTGGTAGTGGGATTGGTAGTGGGATTGGTAGTGGGATTGGTAGTGGGATTGGTAGTGGTAGTGGTAGTGGTAGTGGGATTGGTAGTGGGATTGGTAGTGGGATTGGTAGTGGGATTGGTAGTGGGATTGGTAGTGGTAGTGGTAGTGGGATTGGTAGTGGGATTGGTAGAGGGATTGGTAGAGGGATTGGTAGTGGGATTGGTAGTGGGATTGGTAGTGGGATTGGTAGTGGGATTGGTTGTGGGATTGGTAGTGGGATTGGTAGTGGGATTGGTAGTGGGATTGGTAGGGGGATTGGTAGTGGGATTGGTAGTGGGATTGATAGTGGGATTGGTAGTGGGATTGGTAGTGGGATTGGTAGTGGGATTGGTAGTGGGATTGGTAGTGGGATTGGTAGTGGTAGTGGTAGTGGGATTGGTAGTGGGATTGGTAGTGGGATTGGTAGTGGGATTGGTAGTGGGATTGGGAGTGGGATTGGTAGTGGGATTGGTAGTGGGATTGGTAGTGGCATTGGTAGTGGGATTGGTAGTGGGATTGGTAGTGGGATTGGTAGTAGGATTGGTAGTGGGATTGGTAGTGGGATTGGTAGTGGGATTGGTAGTGGGATTGGTAGTGGGATTGGTAGTGGGATTGGAAGTGGGATTGGTAGTGGCAGTGGTAGTGGTAGTGGGATTGGTAGTGGGATTGGTAGTGGGATTGGTAGTGGGATTGGTAGTGGGATTGGTAGTGGGATTGGTAGTGGGATTGGTAGTAGGATTGGTAGTGGGATTGGTAGTGGGATTGGTAGTGGGATTGGTAGTGGGATTAGTAGTGGGATTGGTAGTGGGATTGGTAGTGGGATTGGTAGTGGGATTGGTAGTGGTAATGGTAGTGAGATTGGTAGTGGTATTGGTAGTGGGATTGGTAGTGGGATTGGTAGTGGGATTGGTAGTGGGATTGGTAGTGGGATTGGTAGTGGGATTGGTAGTGGGATTGGTAGTGGGATTGGTAGTGGGATTGGTACTGGGATTGGTAGTGGGATTGGTAGTGGGATTGGTAGTGGGATTGGTAGTGGGATTGGTAGTGGGATTGGTAGTGGGATTGGTAGTGGGATTGGTAGTGGGATTGGTAGTGGTAGTGGTAGTGGTAGTGGGATTGGTAGTGGGATTGGTAGTGGGATTGGTAGGGGGATTGGTAGTGGGATTGGTAGTGGGATTGGTTGTGGGATTGGTAGTGGTAGTGGTAGTGGTAGTGGGATTGGTAGTGGGATTGGTAGTGGGATTGGTAGTGGGATTGGTAGTGGGATTGGTAGTGGGATTGGGAGTGGGATTGGTAGTGGGATTGGTAGTGGGATTGGTAGTGGGATTGGTAGTGGGATTGGTAGTGGGATTGGTAGTGGGATTGGTAGTGGGATTGGTAGTGGGATTGGTAGTGGGATTGGGAGTGGGATTGGTAGTGGGATTGGTAGATGGATTGGTAGTGGGATTGGTAGTGGGATTGGTAGTGGGATTGGTAGTGGGATTGGTAGTGGGATTGGTAGTGGGATTGGTAGTGGGATTGGTTGTGGGATTGGTAGTGGTAGTGGTAGTGGGATAAGTAGTGGGATTGGTAGTGGGATTGGTAGTGGTATTGGTAGTGGGATTGGGAGTGAGATTGGTAGTGGGATTGGTAGTGGGATTGGTAGTGGGATTGGTAGTGGGATTGGTAGTGGGATTGGTAGTGGGATTGGTAGTGGGATTGGTAGTGGGATTGGTAGTGGGATTGGAAGTGGGATTGGTAGTGGGATTGGTAGTGGGATTGGAAGTGGGAGTGGGATTGGTAGTGGTAGTGGTAGTGGGATTGTAGTGGGATTGGAAGTGGGATTGGTAGTGGGATTGGTAGTGGGATTGGTAGTGGGATTGGTAGTGGGATTGGTAGTGGTAGTGGTTGTGGGATTGGTAGTGGGATTGGTAGTGGGATTGGTAGTGGGATTGGTAGTGGGATTGGTAGTGGGATTGGTAGTGGGATTGGTTGTGGGGTTGGTAGTGGTAGTGGTAGTGGTAGTGGGATTGGTAGTGGGATTGGTAGTGGGAATGGTAGTGGGATTGGGAGTGGGATTGGTAGTGGGATTGGTAGTGGGATTGGTAGTGGGATTGGTAGTGGGATTGGTAGTGGTAGTGGTAGTGGGATTTGTAGTGGTAGTGGTAGTGGTAGTGGGATTGGTAGTGGGATTGGTAGTGAGATTGGTAGTGGGATTGGTAGTGGGATTGGTAGTGGGATTGGTAGTGGGATTGGGAGTGGGATTGGTAGTGGGATTGGCAGCGGGATTGGTAGTGGGATTGGTAGTGGGATTGGTAGTGGGATTGGTAGTGGGATTGGTAGTGGGATTGGTAGTGGGATTGGTAGTGGGATTGGTAGTGGGATTGGTAGTGGTAGTGTTAGAGGTAGTGGGATTGGTAGTGGGATTGTAAATGGTAGTGGTAGTGGTAGTGGGATTGGTAGTGGGATTGGTAGTGGGATTGGTAGTGTGATTGGTAGTGGGATTGGTAGTGGGATTGGTAATGGGATTGGTAGTGGGATTGGTAGTGGGATTGGTAGTGGGATTGGTAGTGGGATTGGTAGTGGGGTTGGTAGTGGGATTGGTAGTGGTAGTGGTAGTGGTAGTGGGATTGTAGTGGGATTGGTAGTGGGATTGGTAGTGGGATTGGTAGTGGGTTTGGTAGTGGTAGTGGTAGTTGTAGTGGGATTGGTAGTGGGATTGGTAGTTGGATTGCTAGCGGGATTGGTAGTGGGATTGGTAGTGGGATTGGTATTATTACAGATTGAACCCGTGAAAGTGCAGCAATTGGTCGCAGCGCGCCGAATTGTGCCGAATTGTTGCAGATTGTTGTAGATAGATCCCGCGATAATGCTGCAATCTGTCGCAGCGCTCCGAATTGCGCCGAATTGATACAGATTGATCCCGTGAAAGTGCAACAACTTGTCGCATCGCGCCGAATTGCGCTGAGTTGTTACAGATTGATCTCGTGAATGTGCAGCAATCGTTCGTTCCACGCCGAATTGCACCGAATTGTTACAGATTGGTCCAGCCGAAGCGCACCAATCCGTCCATGTGCGACTAATTGTGTGAGAATTGTTACAGATAGAACCCGTGAAAGTGCAGCAATCGGTAGCAGCGCGCTAAATTGTGCCGAATTGTTGCATATTGCTCCCGCGAAAGTGCACCAATCCGTCGCAGCACGCCGAATTGCGCCGAATTGTTACAGATTGATCCCGTGAAAGTGCAGCAATCCGTCGCAGCGCGCCGAATTGCGCCGAATTGTTACAGATTGATCCCGTGAAAGTGCAGCAATCCGTTGCAGCGCGCCGAATTGTTACAGATTGGTTCCGAGAAAGTAGTGCAATCTGTCGCAGCGCGCCGAATTGTGCCGAATTGTTGTAGATTGATCCAGCGATAATGCAGCAATCCGACACAGCGCGCCGAATTGATACAGATTAATCCCGTGAAAGTGCAACAATCTGTCGCATGGCGCCCAATTGCGCTGAGTTGTTACAGATTGATCCCGGCAATGTGCAGCAATCAGTCGTACCACGCCGAAATGCGTCGAATTGTTACAGATTGGTTCAGCCGAAGCGCACCAATCCGTCCATGCGCGCCGAATTGCGCCTAATTGTTACAGATAGAACCCGTGAAAATGCAGCAATCGGTACAAGCGCGCTGAATAGTGCCGAATTGTTGCATATTGCCCCCGCGAAAGTGCACCAATCCGTCGCTGCGCGCCGAATTGTTACAGATTGATCCCGTGAAAGTGCAGCAATCCGTCGCAGCTCGCCGAATTGTTACAGATTGGTTCCGCGAAAGTGGTGCAATCTGTCGCAGCGCGCCGAATTGTGCCAAATTGTTGCTTATTGATCCCGCAAAAGTGCACCAATCAGTTGCAGCGCGCCGAATTGCTCTGAATTGTTACAGATTGAACCCGTGAAAGTGCAGCAATTGATCGCAGTGCGCCGAATTGTGCCGAATTGTTGCAGATTGATCCCGCGATAATGCAGCAATCCGTCGCAGCGCGCCGAATTGCGCCGAATTGATACAGATTGATCCCGTGAAAGTGCAACAATCTGTCGCATCGCGCCGAATTGCGCTGAGTTGTTACAGATTAATCCCGTGAATGTGCAGCAATCGGTCGTACCACGCCGAATTGCGCCTAATTGTTACAGATTGGTCCAGCCGAAGGGCACCAAACCGTCCATGCGCGCCGAAATGCGCCGAATTGATGGGGATTGATCCCGCCATAAGGGATTGGTAGCCGGGTTTGGTAGTGGTAATTGAAAGTGGTAGTGGGATTGGTAGTGGGATTGGTAGTGTAGTGGAAGTGGGATTGGTAGTGGGATTGGTAGTGGGATTGGTAGTGGGATTGGTAGTGGGATTGTTAATGGTATTGGTAGTGGGATTGGTAGTGGTAGTGGTAGTGGGATTGGTAGTAGGATTGGTAGTGGGATTGGTAGTGGAAGTGGTAGTGGGAATGTTAGTGGGATTGGTAGTGGTAGTGGTAGTGGTAGTGGGATTGTAGTGGGATTGGTAGTGGGATTGTTAGTGGGATTGGTAGTGGGATTGGTACTGGGATTGGTAGTGGGTTTGGTAGTGGTAGTGGTTGTGGGATTGGTAGTGGGATTGGTAGTGGGATTGGTAGTGGAATTGGTAGTGGGATTGGTAGTGGCATTGGTAGAAGTAGTGGTAGTGGTAGTGGGATTGGTAGTGGGATTTGTAGTGGAAATTCTAGTGGTAGTGGGATTGGTAGGGGAATTGGTAGTGGGATTGGTAGTGGGATTGGTAGTGGGATTGGTAGTGGGATAAGTAATGGGATTGGTAGTGGTAGTGGTAGTGGGATTGGTAGTGGTAGTGGTAGTGGTAGTGGGATTGGTAGTGGGATTGGTAGTGGGATTGGTAGTGGGATTGGTAGTGGGATTGGTAGTGGGATTGGTAGTGGGATTGGTAGTGGGATTGGTAGTGGGATTGGTAGTGGGATTGGTAGTGGTAGTGGTAGTGGGATTGGTAGTGGGAGTGGTAGAGGTAGTGGTTGTGGGATTGGTAGTGGGATTGGTAGTTGGATTGGTAGTGGGATTGGTAGTGGGATTGGTAGTGGGATTGGTAGTGGGATTGGTAGTGGGATTGGTAGTGGGATTGGTAGTGGGATTGGTAGTGGGACTGGTAGTGGTATTGGTAGTGGGATTGGTAGTGGGATTGGTAGTGGGACTGGTAGTGGGATTGGTAGTGGGATTGGTAGTGGGATTGGTAGTGGTAGTGGTAGTGGTAGTGGGATTGGTAGTGGGATTGGTAGTGGGATTGCTAGCGGGATTGGTAGTGGGATTGGTAGTGGGATTGGTATTATTACAGATTGAACCCGTGAAAGTGCAGCAATTGGTCGCAGCGCACCGAATTGTGCCGAATTGTTGCAGATTGTTGTAGATTGATCCCGCGATAATGCTGCAATCTGTCGCAGCGCTCCGAATTGCGCCGAATTGATACAGATTGATCCCGTGAAAGTGCAACAACTTGTCGCATCGCGCCGAATTGCGCTGAGTTGTTACAGATTGATCTCGTGAATGTGCAGCAATCGTTTGTTCCACGCCGAATTGCACCGAATTGTTACAGATTGGTCCAGCCGAAGCGCACCAATCCGTCCATGCGCGACTAATTGTGCCGAATTGTTACAGATAGAACCCGTGAAAGTGCAGCAATCGGTAGCAGCGCGCTAAATTGTGCCGAATTGTTGCATATTGCTCCCGCGAAAGTGCACCAATCCGTCGCAGCGCGCCGAATTGCGCCGAATTGTTACAGATTGATCCCGTGAAAGTGCAGCAATCCGTCGCAGCGCGCCGAATTGCGCCGAATTGTTACAGATTGATCCCGTGAAAGTGCAGCAATCCGTTGCAGCGCGCCGAATTGTAACAGATTGGTTCCGAGAAAGTGGTGCAATCTGTCGCAGCGCGCCGAATTGTGCCGAATTGTTGTAGATTGATCCCACGATAATGCAGCAATCCGACACAGCGCGCCGAATTGATACAGATTAATCCCGTGAAAGTGCAACAATCTGTCGCATCGCGCCCAATTGCGCTGAGTTGTTACAGATTGATCCCGGCAATGTGCAGCAATCAGTCGTACCACGCCGAATTGCGTCGAATTGTTACAGATTGATCCCGTGAAAGTGCAGCAATCGGTACAAGCGCGCTGAATAGTGCCGAATTGTTGCATATTGCCCCCGCGAAAGTGCACCAATCCGTCGCAGCGCGCCGAATTGTTACAGATTGATCCCGTGAAAGTGCAGCAATCCGTCGCAGCTCGCCGAATTGTTACAGATTGGTTCCGCGAAAGTGGTGCAATCTGTCGCAGCGCGCCGAATTGTGCCAAATTGTTGCTTATTGATCCCGCAAAAAAGCACCAATCCGTTGCAGCGCGCCGAATTGCTCTGAATTGTTACAGATTGAACCCGTGAAAGTGCAGCAATTGATCGCAGTGCGCCGAATTGTGCCGAATTGTTGCAGATTGATCCCGCGATAATGCAGCAATCCGTCGCAGCGCGCCGAATTGCGCCGAATTGATACAGATTGATCCCGTGAAAGTGCAACAATCTGTCGCATCGCGCCGAATTGCGCTGAGTTGTTACAGATTAATCCCGTGAATGTGCAGCAATCGGTCGTACCACGCCGAATTGCGCCTAATTGTTACAGATTGGTCCAGCCGAAGGGCACCAAACCGTCCATGCGCGCCGAAATGCGCCGAATTGATGGGGATTGATCCCGCCATAAGGGATTGGTAGCGGGATTGGTAGTGGTAATTGAAAGTGGTAGTGGGATTGGTAGTGGGATTAGTAGTGTAGTGGAAGTGGGATTGGTAGTGGGATTGGTAGTGGGATTGGTAGTGGGATTGGTAGTGGGATTGTTAATGGGATTGGTAGTGGGATTGGTAGTGGTAGTGGTAGTGGGATTGGTAGTAGGATTGGTAGTGGGATTGGTAGTGGAAGTGGTAGTGGGAATGTTAGTGGGATTGGTAGTGGTAGTGGTAGTGGTAGTGGGATTGTAGTGGGATTGGTAGTGGGATTGTTAGTGGGATTGGTAGTGGGATTGGTACTGGGATTGGTAGTGGGTTTGGTAGTGGTAGTGGTTGTGGGATTGGTAGTGGGATTGGTAGTGGGATTGGTAGTGGAATTGGTAGTGGGATTGGTAGTGGCATTGGTAAAAGTAGTGGTAGTGGTAGTGGGATTGGTAGTGGGATTTGTAGTGGAAATTCTAGTGGTAGTGGGATTGGTAGGGGAATTGGTAGTGGGATTGGTAGTGGGATTGGTAGTGGGATTGGTAGTGGGATAAGTAATGGGATTGGTAGTGGTAGTGGTAGTGGGATTGGTAGTGGTAGTGGTAGTGGTAGTGGGATTGGTAGTGGGATTGGTAGTGGGATTGGTAGTGGGATTGGTAGTGGGATTGGTAGTGGGATTGGTAGTGGGATTGGTAGTGGGATTGGTAGTGGGTTTGGTAGTGGGATTGGTAGTGGGATTGGTAGTGGTAGTGGTAGTGGGATTGGTAGTGGTAGTGGTAGAGGTAGTGGTAGTGGGATTGGTAGTGGGATTGGTAGTTGGATTGGTAGTGGGATTGGTAGTGGGATTGGTAGTGGGATTGGTAGTGGGATTGGTAGTGGGATTGGTAGTGGGATTGGTAGTGGGATTGGTAGTGGGATTGGTAGTGGGATTGGTAGTGGGATTGGTAGTGGGATTGGTAGTGGGATTGGTAGTGGTAGTGGTAGTGGGATTGGTAGTGGGATTGGTAGTGGGATTGGTAGTGGGATTGGTAGTGGGATTGGTAGTGGGATTGGTTGTGGGATTGGTAGTGGTAGTGGTAGTGGTAGTGGGATTGGTAGTGGGATTGGTAGTGGGATTGGTAGTGGGATTGGTAGTGGGATTGGTAGTGGGATTGGTAGTGGGATTGGTAGTGGGATTGGTAGTGGGATTGGTAGTGGGATTGGTAGTGGGATTGGTAGTGGGATTGGTAGTGGGATTGGTAGTGGGATTGGTAGTGGGATTGGTAGGGGGATTGGTAGTGGGTTTGGTAGTGGGATTGGTAGTGGGATTGGTAGTGGGATTGGTAGTGGGATTGGTAGTGGGATTGGTAGTGGTAGTGGTAGTGGGATTGGTAGTGGGATTGGTAGTGGGATTGGTAGTGGGATTGGTAGTGGGATTGGTAGTGGGATTGGTAGTGGGATTGGTAGTGGGATTGGTAGTGGGATTGGTAGTGGGATTGATAGTGGGATTTGTAGTGGTAGTGGTAGTGGTAGTGGGATTGGTAGTGGGATTGGGATTGGTAGTGGGATTGGTAGTGGGTTTGGTAGTGGGATTGGTAGTGGGATTGGTAGTGGGATTGGTAGTGGGATTGGTAGTGGGATTGGTAGTGGTAGTGGTAGTGGGATTTGTAGTGGTAGTGGTAGTGGTAGTGGGATTGGTAGTGGGTTTGGTAGTGGGATTGTAGTGGGATTGGTAGTGGGATTAGTAGTGGGATTGGTCGTGGGATTGGTAGTGGGATTGGTAGTGGGATTGGTAGTGCGATTGGTAGTGGGATTGGTAGTGGGATTGGTAGTGGGGATTGGTAGTGGGATTGGTAGTGGGATTGGTAGTGGGATTGGTAGTGGGATTGGTAGTGGGATTGGTAGTGGGATTGGTAGTGGGATTGGTAGTGGGATTGGTTGTGGGATTGGTAGTGGTAGTGGTAGTGGTAGTGGTAGTGGTAGTGGGATTGGTAGTGGGATTGGTAGTGGGATTGGTAGTGGGATTGGTAGTGGGATTGGTAGTGGGATTGGTAGTGGGATTGGTAGTGGGATTGGTAGTGGGATTGGTAGTGGGATTGGTAGTGGGATTGGTAGTGGGATTGGTAGTGGTATTGGTAGTGGGATTGGTAGTGGTAGTGGTAGTGTTAGTGGGATTGGTAGTGGGATTGGTAGTGGTATTGGTAGTGGGATTGGTAGTGGGATTGGTAGTGGGATTGGTAGTGGGATTGGTAGTGGGATTGGTAATGGGATTGGTAGTGGGATTGGCAGCGGGATTGGTAGTGGGATTGGTAGTGGGATTGGTAGTGGGATTGGTAGTGGGATTGGTAGTGGGATTGGTAGTGGGATTGGTAGTGGGATTGGTAGTGGGATTGGTAGTGGTAGTGTTAGAGGTAGTGGGATTGGTAGTGGGATTGTAAATGGTAGTGGTAATGGTAGTGGGATTGATAGTGGGATTGGTAGTGGGATTGGTTGTGTGATTGGTAGTGGGATTGGTAGTGGGATTGGTAGTGCTAGTGGGATTGTAGTGGGATTGGTAGTGGGATTGGTAGTGGGATTGGTAGTGGGATTGGTAGTGGGATTGGTAGTGGGATTGGTAGTGGGATTGTTAGTGGGATTGGTAGTGGGATTGGTAGTGGTAGTGGTAGTGCTAGTGGGATTGTAGTGGGATTGGTAGTGGGATTGGTAGTGGGATTGGTAGTAGGATTGGTAGTGGTAGTGGTAGTGGTAGTGGGATTGGTAGTGGGATTGGTAGTGGGATTGCTAGCGGGATTGGTAGTGGGATTGGTAGTGGGATTGGTATTATTACAGATTGAACCCGTGAAAGTGCAGCAATTGGTCGCAGCGCGCCGAATTGTGCCGAATTGTTGCAGATTGTTGCAGATTGATCCCGCGATAATGCAGCAATCTGTCGCAGCGCTCCGAATTGCGCCGAATTGATACAGATTGATCCCGTGAAAGTGCAACAATCTGTCGCATCGCGCCAAATTGCGCTGAGTTGTTACAGATTGATCCCGTGAATGTGCAGCAATCGTTCGTTCCACGCCGAATTGCACCGAATTGTTACAGATTGGTCCAGCCGAAGCGCACCAATCCATCCATGCGCGACTAATTGTGCCGAATTGTTACAGATAGAACCCGTGAAAGTGCAGCAATCGGTAGCAGCGCGCTGAATTGTGCCGAATTGTTGCATATTGCTCCCGCGAAAGTGCACCAATCCGTCGCAGCGCGCCGAATTGCGCCGAATTGTTACAGATTGATCCCGTGAAAGTGCAGCAATCCGTCGCAGCGCGCCGAATTACGCTGAGTTGTTACATATTGATCCCGTGAATGTGCAGCAATCGGTCACACCACGCCCAATTGCGCCGAATTGTTATAGATTGATCCTGCAAAAGTGCAGGATTCCGTCGCAGCGCGCCGAATTGCGCTGAATTGTTACAGATTTGTCCCGGTGAAAGTGCAACAATCCGTTGCAGCGCGCCGAATTGTTACAGATTGGTTCCGCGAAAGTGGTGCAATCTGTCGCAGCGCGCCGAATTGTGCCGAATTGTTGCAGATTGATCCCGCAAAAGTGCACCAATCCATTGCAGCGCGCCGAATTGCGCTGAATTGTTACAGATTGAACCCGTGAAACTGCAGCAATTGGTCGCAGCGCGCCGAATTGTGCCGAATTGTTGCAGATTGATCCCGCGATAATGCAGCAATCCGACGCAGCGCGCCGAATTGATACAGATTGATCCCGTTAAAGTGCAACAATCTGCCGCATCGCGCCGAATTGCGCTGAGTTATTACAGATTGATCCCGTCAATGTGCAGCAATCGGTCGTACCACGCCGAATTGCGTCGAATTGTTACAGATTGGTTCAGCCGAAGCGCACCAATCAGTCCATGCGTGCCGAATTGCGCCGAATTGTTACAGATAGAACCCGTGATAGTGCAGCAATCGGTACAAGCGCGCTGAATTGTGCCGAATTGTTGCATATTGCCCCCGCTAAAGTGCACCAATCCGTCGCAGCGCGCCGAATTGTTACAGATTGATCCCGTGAAAGTGCAGCAATCCGTCGCAACTCGCCGAATTGCTACAGATTGGTTCCGCGAAAGTGGTGCAATCTGTCGCAGCGCCCCGAATTGTGCCGAATTGTTGCAGATCGATCCCGCAAAAGTGCACCAATCCGTTGCAGCGCGCCGAATTGCTCTGAATTGTTACAGATTGAACCCGTGAAAGTGCTGCAATTGGTCGCAGCGTGCCGAATTGTGCCGAATTGTTGCAGATTGATCCCGCGATAATGCAGCAATCCGTCGCAGCGCGCCGAATTGCGCCGAATTGATACAGATTGATCCCGTGAAAGTGCAACAATCTGTCGCATCGTGCCGAATTCCGCTGAGTTGTTACAGATTGATCCCGTGAATGTGCAGCAATCGGTCGTACCACGCCGAATTGCGCCGAATTGTTACAGATTGGTCCAGCCGAAGGGCACCAAACCGTCCATGCGCGCCGAAATGCGCCGAATTGATGGGGAGTGATCCCGCCATAAGGGATTGGTAGCGGGATTGGTAGTGGTAATTGAAGTGGTAGTGGGATTGGTAGTGGGATTGGTAGTGCAGTGGAAGTGGGATTGGTAGTGGTAGTGGGATTGGTAGTGGTAGTGGGATTGGTAGTGGGATTGGTAGGGGTAGTGGTAGAGGAAGTGGGATTAGTAGTGGGATTGGTTGTGGGATTGGTAGTGGTAGTGGTAGTGGTAGTGGGATTGGTAGTGGGATTGGTAGTGGGATTGGTAGTGGGATTGGTAGAGGGATTGGTAGTGGGATTGGTAGTGGGATTGGTAGTGGGATTGGTAGTGGGATTGGTTGTGGGATTGGTAGTGGTAGTGGTAGTGGTAGTGGTAGTGGTAGTGGGATTGGTAGTGGGATTGGTAGTGGGATTGGTAGTGGGATTGGTAGTGGGATTGGTAGTGGGATTGGTAGTGGTAGTGGTAGTGGTAGTGGGATTGGTAGTGGGATTGGTAGTGGGATTGGTAGTGGGATTGGTAGTGGGATTGGTAGTGGGATTGGTAGTGGGATTGGTAGTGGGATTGGTAGTGGGATTGGTAGTGGGATTGGTAGTGGGATTGGTAGTGGGATTGGTAATGGGATTGGTAGTGGGATTGGCAGCGGGATTGGTAGTGGGATTGGTAGTGGGATTGGTAGTGGGATTGGTAGAGGGATTGGTAGTGGGATTGGTAGTGGGATTGGTAGTGGGATTGGTAGTGGGATTGGAAGTGGTAGTGTTAGAGGTAGTGGGATTGGTAGTGGGATTGTAAATGGTAGTGGTAGTGGTAGTGGGATTGGTAGTGGGATTGGTAGTGGGATTGGTAGTGTGATTGGTAGTGGGATTGGTAGTGGGATTGGTAGTGGGATTGGTAGTGGGATTGGTAGTGGGATTGGTAGTGGGATTGGTAGTGGGATTGGTAGTGGGATTGGTAGTGGGATTGGTAGTGGGATTGGTAGTGGGATTGGTAGTGGGATTGGTAGTGGTAGTGGTAGTGCTAGTGGGATTGTAGTGGGATTGGTAGTGGGATTGGTAGTGGGATTGGTAGTAGGATTGGTAGTGGTAGTGGTAGTGGTAGTGGGATTGGTAGTGGGATTGGTAGTGGGATTGCTAGCGGGATTGGTAGTGGGATTGGTAGTGGGATTGGTAGTGGGATTGGTAGTGGGATTGGTAGTGGGATTGGTAGTGGGATTGGTAGTGGGATTGGTAGTGGGATTGGTAGGGGGATTGGTAGTGGGATTGGTAGTGGGATTGGTAGTGGGATTGGTAGTGGGATTGGTAGTGGGATTGGTAGTGGGATTGGTAGTGGTAGTGGTAGTGGGATTGGTAGTGGGATTGGTAGTGGGATTGGTAGTGGGATCGGTAGTGGGATTGGTAGTGGGATTGGTAGTGGGATTGGTAGTGGGATTGGTAGTGGGATTGGTAGTGGGATTGGTAGTGGTAGTGGTAGTGGGATTGGTAGTGGGATTGGTAGTGGGATTGGTAGTGGGATCGGTAGTGGGATTGGTAGTGGGATCGGTAGTGGGATTGGTAGTGGTAGTGGTAGTGGGATTTGTAGTGGTAGTGGTAGTGGTAGTGGGATTGGTAGTGGGATTGGTAGTGGGATTGTAGTGGGATTGGTAGTGGGATTGGTAGTGGGATTGGTCGTGGGATTGGTAGTGGGATTGGTAGTGGGATTGGTAGTGGGATTGGTAGTGGGATTGGTAGTGGGATTGATAGTGGGGATTGGTAGTGGGATTGGTAGTGGGATTGGTAGTGGGATTGGTAGTGGGATTGGTAGTGGGATTGGTAGTGGGATTGGTAGTGGGATTGGTAGTGGGATTGGTAGTGGGATTGGTAGTGGGATTGGTAGTGGTAGTAGTAGTGGGATTGGTAGTGGTAGTGGTAGTGGTAGTGGGATTGGTAGTGGGATTGGTAGTGGGATTGGTAGTGGGATTGGTAGTGGGATTGGTAGTGGGATTGGTTGTGGGATTGGTAGTGGGATTGGTAGTGGGATTGGTAGTGGGATGGTAGTGGGATTGGTAGTGGGATTGGTAGTGGGATTGGTAGTGGGATTGGTAGTGGGATTGGTAGTGGGATTGGTAGTGGGATTGGTAGTGTGATTGGTAGTGGGATTGGTAGTGGGATTGGTAGTGGGATTGGTAGTGTGATTGGTAGTGGGATTGGTAGTGGGATTGGTAGTGGGATTGGTAGTGGGATTGGTAGTGGGATTGGTAGTGGGATTGGTAGTGGGATTGGTAGTGGGATTGGTAGTGGCAGTGGTAGTGGGATTGGTAGTGGGATTGGTAGTGGGATTGGTAGTGGGATTGGTAGTGGTAGTCGTAGTGGTAGTGGGATTGGTAGTGGGATTGGTAGTGGGATTGGTAGTGGGATTGGTAGTGGGATTGGTAGTGGGATTGATAGTGGGATTTGTAGTGGTAGTTGTAGTGGTAGTGGGATTGGGATTGGTAGTGGGATTGGTAGTGGGATTGGTAGTGGGATTGGTAGTGGGATTGGTAGTGTGATTGGTAGTGGGATTGGTAGTGGGATTGGTAGTGGGATTGGTAGTGGGATTGGTAGTGGGATTGGTAGTGGGATTGGTAGTGGGATTGGTAGTGGGATTGGTAGTGGGATTGGTATTGGGATTGGTAGTGGGATTGGTAGTGGGATTGGTAGTGGTAGTGGTAGTGGGATTGGTAGTGGGATTGGTAGTGGGATTGGTAGTGGGATTGGTAGTGGTAGTCGTAGTTGTAGTGGGATTGGTAGTGGGATTGGTAGTGGGATTGGTAGTGGGATTGGTAGTGGGATTGATAGTGGGATTTGTAGTGGTAGTGGTAGTGGTAGTGGGATTGGTAGTGTGATTGGGATTGGTAGTGGGATTGGTAGTGGGATTGGTAGTGGGATTGGTAGTGGTAGTGGTAGTGGGATTGGTAGTGGGATTGGTAGTGGGATTGGTAGTGGGATTGGTAGTGGGATTGGTAGAAGTAGTGGTATTGGTAGTGGGATTGGTAGTGGGATTTATAGTGGAAATTCTAGTGGTAGTGGGATTGGTAGGGGAATTGGTAGTGGTAGTGGTAGTGGGATTGGTAGTGGGATTGGTAGTGGGATTGGTAGTGGTAGTGGTAGTGGGAATGGTAGTGGGATTGGTAGTGGTAGTGGTAGTGGGATTGGTAGTGGGATTGGTAGTGGGATTGGTAGTGGGATTGGTAGTGGGATTGGTAGTGGGATTGGTTGTGGGATTGGTAGTGGTAGTGGTAGTGGGATTGGTAGTGGGATTGGTAGTGGTAGTGGTAGTGGTAGTGGGATTGGTATTGGTAGTGGTAGTGGTAGTGGGATTGGTAGTGGGATTGGTAGTGATAGTGGTAGTGGGATTGGAAGTGGTAGTAGTAGTGGGGTTGGCCAGGGTAGTGGGATTGGTAGTAGTAGTGGTAGTGGTAGTGGGATTGGTAGTGGGATTGGTAGTGGGATTGGTAGTGGGATTAACAGTGGTAATTGTAGTGGTAGCGTGAATGGTAGTGGGATTGGGTAGTGGGATTGGTAGTGGTAGTGGGATTGGTAGTGGTAGTGGTAGTGGGATTGGTAGTGGGATTGGTAGTGGTGGTGGTAATGGGATTGGTAGTGGGATTGGTAGTGGTTGTGGTAGAGATAGTGGGATTGGTAGTGGTAGTGGTAGTGGTAGTGGGTTTGGTAGTGGGATAGGTAGTGGGATTGGTAATGGCAATTGTAGTGGTAGTGGGATTGGTAGGGGAATTACAAGTGGTAGTGGTAGTGGGATTGGTAGTGGTTGTGCTAGTGGGATTGGTAGTGGGATTGGTAATGGTAGTGGTAGTGGTAATGGGAATGGTGGTGATAGTGGTAGAGGTAGTGGGATTGGTAGTGGGATTTGTAGTTGGATTGGTAGTGGTAGTGGTAGAGGTAGTGGGATTGGTAGTTGTATTGGTAGTGGCATTGGTAGTGGGGTTGGTAGTGGTAGTCGTAGTGGGATTGGTAGTGGTAGCGGTAGTGGGAGTGGGATTGGCAGTGGGATTGGTCGTGGTAGTGGTAGTGGGATTGGAAGTGGTAATGGTAGTGGGATTGGTAGTGGGATTGGTAGTGGGATTGATAGTGGTATTGGGATTGGTAGTGGGATTGGTAGTGGTAGTGGTAGTGGTAGTGGAATTGGTAGTGGGATTGGTAATGGAAGTGGTAGTGGTAGTGGAATTGGTAGTGATAGTGATAGAGGTAGTGGGATTGATAGTGGTGGTGGTAGTGGGATTGGTAGTGGGATTGGTAGTGGTAGTGGGATTGGTAGTGGTAGTGGTAGTAGTAGTGGGATTGGTAGTGGTAGTGGGATTGGTAGTGGGGCAGCCCAGGTGAAAACCGTACTTTGTACTCGTCTATTAAACGCTCGTCGAGGATGTTGGTAAGTGCTACCCACAGCATCTCTTTCTACCGCGTGCTATTTACAACCTTCGTTCACATCTGCCGTGCCCCATGTTAATAGTATACTTACATCATTAGCTTACATAGCCACGGGTACGCATACATTGCCACGGGGCAAGCTTACGTTGTCACGGGAGCACTTGTATTCACTTACATCGCTTACATAGCCACGGGTACGCTTACACTAGCCTAAATACCCGCGGGGCAAGCTTTCGTAGTCGCGTGCACACTTGCAAATGCCTTTCAAACATACTCTAGCCTTTAGAATAGACATGGGTACCCTCGTTCAAATCCATGCATACTACGCCGTCAGCGTTCTAGGTCACGGGCACACATAAACAAGCTATCATTACAATGGGTAAAGCTTAGAGTCACGACACCACTTATGCCTTGAGTTTGTTTGGCTGCCAATTGAAAATCAATTGATTTAATACATTGTATGGTCCGGGCACGACTAAAATTATTTGTTTATCATCTTGCCCAGTGTTGCACTGTGCTACGAATCCTTGTGGTTAGCACCAGGTATATTTGTATGGTTGCTCTGAACAGAGCAGTAATTGTTTAGCACGAATGTCATTTACGGGTGTCTATTTTACTAACATCAAGGCTTGACGTAGTGTACAATAGGTTCAAAGCGCGACTGCATTATGATGTGTTGTTGGAAGATTGCGTTGTGCTCTGGCGTATCGTAAGCACCATATAGGACCAATTGCTGCATCAAGTAGACCTCTAGTTACGAGGCAGACCATCCAGCGCAAACACACTGCACACACACTCCTCACAGATATAAGCTTTGCCCCTCACTCACCTTTTAAAAATCCTTGCGTCACTACAATAAGCAACCTGTACGCTATGTACCAATCTAATCCTTAAAATTTGAATTTGAAATAGTTACTTATTAATTATTCCTTTTAATGCACTTTGTAGCGATTGGCCTCAATAGCAGAGCTGAGCTGTTTAAACAGGTACGAAGGGTGGGATATACGTGCCGCACATTTCTGAAGGTGCAACAGGGGTACGCGAGAGAGGGCATTCATGTAGTTTAGCTTCCCCATCATTATTCACAACCGCTGTAAGGATTCTGGTCAGAATCGACTAGGGCATATGTTATGAATATAATTAAAGCGAATCCGTTGAATTCTGGTCTAGTATTCTACGGTCGAACCACATAACGTGCAAACCAGCTCGCGGGCATACCCAACGTCGACCACAGCCACAGCCCCTTCCCGCTAGTGGTATTATAGGTAGCCCCAGGATTATACAAAACACGTGTATCCCATCATGGCGACCGTGTACGACACACGCTTCAACAAAGAATTAATACTATTTGGGCTCACCTCTAGAACTCGCGTTGGATTTCTTGGACTATCTAGCTATTGATCAAGCTAACTAGCTTGACACCTGCAGTGCCATGTATAATTTGAACACACGTATGCAGCGGTAGTAAAAAGCACTACAGTACCTGCATATGGCCTTGTCACTTAGGTAAGGTTACATGTGCCACGATGGGCTTGTTAGAACATCTTGATGCACTATGGGAAGGACCAACCACCCGCCAACCCACCCAACAGACTTACAAATTTTCCTTGCATAAATTGTATAGAAGTGCACATACTGGAACTACATCATTTTAAGTGTACACTGTATTACATGTCCTTAGTATGTGAAGAAACATCGCACTGCAAATTAAAACTATTAGTCATACATACTGACATACTTGACTCCTGCAGGAGTCATACATTGAAATACTTGACTCCTGCAGGAGTCATGCAAGTATAGAGTTGACTCCTGCAAGAGTCATACATAATGATATATTTGACTCCTGCAGGAGTCATACATTGAAATACTTGAGTCATACATTGAAATACTTGACTCCTGCAGGAGTCATTGATACTGACATACTTGACTCCTGCAGGTGTCATGCATGGAGATCCTTGACTCCTGCAAGAGTTATACATATTGACATTCTTGACTCCTGTAGGAGTCATTCATTGAAATACTTCACTCCTGCAGGAGTCATACATTGAAATACTTGACTCCTGCAGGAGTCATTCATAGTGACATATTTGACTCAGGCTGGTGTCATACATACTGACATACTTGACTCCTGCAGGAGTCATACATGGAGATTTTTCACTCCTGTAGGAGTCATGCATGGAGATACTTGACTCCTGCAGAAGTCATACATATTGACATCCTTGACTCCTGCAGGAGTCATACATTGAAATACTTGACTCCTGCAGGAGTCTTGCATAGTGACATACTTGACTCCTGCAGGAGTCATACAATGAGATACTTGACTCCTGCAGGAGTCATACAAATTGACATATTTTACTCCTGCAGGAGTCATTCATTGAAATATTTGACTCCTGCAGTACTCATGCATACTGACAAACTTGACTCTTGTAGGAGTCATACATTGAAATACTTGACTCCTGTAGGAGTCATTGATAGTGACATATTTGACTCCTGAAGCAGTCATCCCATCTGACATACTTTGTGATGTCTGATACACAACTAAATCCAAAACCGGGATTATGGAATGTCAATTACAACGTGCACTCAATTTAAATAGTCCAATTAATGCAATCACTGCGCATGCTCCTACTAAGTCCAGTTCTTCACATATCTTTTCCCCTAAGAAAAACCCGCTTGATATTTTTCAACTTGCTTCTTGTTTCTCCTAGGTCTTCCTTCGGGTTCCCGTACATCCGGTACCTGCCTATTCGGTCCCCCTCCTTGCTCTGCCTCCTCTAGTACTGCATCATAGTCATCCAGTCTTTCCTCTACTCCAACTTGTCTGGGTACTTCGTCGTGTTGTCTTGTTTCCTGTTCATTCTCGTTTGCTGTTCCAGTGACTTCCTCTGTCGGAATCCACTCCTCCAAGCACCCAGTACTGCGTTTCCGTATCTGATCCTGATGTCTCCAAAGCCACCTAATATCTCGGCAGCCAATCGGCCGCGTACGGGGTTCTCACCCTCTATGACGCGCCATTCCAGGTCAACTTTGGCCGACCGACTACCGAGCGCAGCTGCCTCTCTCGGCTACAATTCGCCGGCTGTTCGCCGGAGATTTAAGGCTCGAGCTATTCTCGCTTCACTCGCCGTTACTGGGGGAATCCCTGTTGGTTTCTTTTCCTCCGCTTATTGATATGCTTAAATTCAGCGGGTAGTCACGCCTGAGCTGAGGTCCAGTTTTGAAAACATCTTCCCTCCTGGCAAGGTGGCTAACAAATCCTCTATTTTTGGAATAGGATATCTATCTACTTCCAAAGCTGGGTTTATTGTTAACCGGAAATCACCACAAATCCTAATCTTTTTATCTGTCTTCACCACTGGCACTATTAGGGCTGCCCATTCTGCTATTTCCACTGGCTCTAAAATACCCTCCCTGGTCAGTCTATCCAACTCTTCTTCCACCTGTCCCTTCAAAGCATATGGCACCGGGCGAGCCTTACAAAACTTAGGCACTATCCCATCTTTTATCACCAGTTTTGCTTTCAACAGCAACCTTTTTTGGATTCTTTCATCATTTACTCCACACACGAGCCTGTCTCTTAACATTTCTGACAGCGCTTGCCCAAAATTACACCTTCTCGCCCGAATAGGCAGGTACCGGATGTACGGGAACCCGAAGGAAGACCTAGGAGAAACAAGAAGCAAGTTGAAAAATATCAAGCGGGTTTTTCTTAGGGGAAAAGATATGTGAAGAACTGGACTTAGTAGGAGCATGCGCAGTGATTGCATTAATTGGACTATTTAAGTTGAGTGCACGTTGTAATTGACATTCCATAATCCCGGTTTTGGATTTAGTTGTGTATCAGACATCACATATTTGACTTCTGCAGGAGTCATGCAAATATATAGTTGACTCCAGCAGGAGTCATACATTCTGACATATTAGACTCCAGCAGCAGTCATCCAATCTGACATACTTGACTCCTGCAGGAGTCATGCAAATATATAGTTGACTCCTGCAGGAGTCATACATATTGACACAAGTAAATAAAAAACATTCTCTATGAGAAAGTTGGTGGCATATAGGATTTGAAGACATGGTGGTGTAAAAAGGAAGGAAACAAGGGTCTAATAATAAGGGAAAATGGAATAGTCCTATATTTAGCACACGAACAACATACTATATCCTACATATAGAAATGTGCTAAATATAGGACTATTCCATTTTCCCTTATTATTAGACCCTTGTTTCCTTCCTTTTTACACCACCATGTCTTCAAATCCTATATGCCACCAACTTTCTCATAGAGAATGTTTTTTATTTACTTGTTTCATTGATTTTTATTCATACCCGATTATGAGCCGTATAGCATGTTAAGTAATCCATCTTGATATGAGAGGAAGGTTGTAAAGGTACGACATACCTTTGAGTGACCTTAACTCTTTCGCCGCCACGAGATGCACGTTCAGGACTATGGCAATATCGCTGTCTTTTTTCAGGATCTGCTCGATACCTTGCACGTCGAGAGGTCCGTTCCTTTTCAGGATCTGAGGGGGCTTTAAGGGGCGGCCGAAATAGAAGAGAGGTTATTAATTGTCGCCCCAGCGCGATCGAACCCACGAACGCATTTTGTATCGGGCCAGACTGAAGCAGACAGCACCCTCTCCCCCCCCCCCCCCCTTCCTACAGTCTACTAATCGCATCTCGATACCTTGCGCGTCGAGAGGTCCGTTTCTTTTCAGGCTCTGCTCGATATTTTTCACGTTGAGAGGCCCGCTTCTTTTCAGGCTCTGCTTTGTAGTTCCGGTCGGGCTGAATCTAATACGTCGACTCTAGTTTTGAGGTACTATGCTCGTCGTCTTTTCCTGACGTGAAGGCATTTTGGAAAAAAAAAACTTCACTAAGTTACAAAGAGCGTCAAACTTACAACGATCGAATAACAAGAACGATTATAGTACGCACGTGCACGTTGTTAAAAATACATAATCGCCACAGTTAATTACCACTACGTGTAGTGCCCAGACCGTACACATTTGATTACATGATGTATACTGCTAATACTTCGTATAAAGAGCGAAGTAGGACCTATCCGCGTCGTGTCAGTGCAGTAAGCTTAACTATACGTGATTTGCTAACACAACCACCGATGTATGTCATGTAGCCTCGAGACGTTTTGACCACAGAAGCGAAAATGCCAGCGAATTCTGAAGCCATTGGTGTGATTTTCATTTCTTAAAAGTGTTCCTATCCCGAGTTATGCGTGGTCAAGAACAAGAAGAAGAAGAACGAGAAATACGTGGGACTGGGTACGAGTTTCGAAAATTGTTTTGTTCTCTACAACCACGCGGTTCTGTGACATCAAACAAACACGAAACTACTTGTTGTTACCTTCTTGTACGACGACGATAACAAGATAAGCCATCCGCTCGTCGGGAGTGTTGTTAGAAGCGGGTCGCGTTTTTTTAATGACATTCATAATCGGGGTCAAATCCTATATGAGAGTTACTAACGTAACTCTCGATACTTGACTCCTGCAGGACTCATACATTCTAACATACTTGACTCCTGCAGGAGTCATACATGGAGATTGCTCACACCTTCAGGAGTCATACAAATTGACATATGACTCCTGCAGGAGTCATTGATACTGACATACTTGACTCCTGCAGGAGTCATGCATGGAGATACTTGACTCTTGCAGGAGTCATACGTATTGACATAATTGACTCCAGCAGGAGTCATACATTGAAATACTTCAATCCTGCAGGAGTCATACATTGAGATACTTGACTCCTGCAGGAGTCATTGATACTGACATACTTGACTCCTGCAGGTTTCATGTATGGAGATCCTTGACTCCTGCAAGAGTCATACATATTGACATTCTTGACTCCTGCAGGAGTCATTCAATGAAATACTTCACTCCTGCAGGAGTCATATATTGAAATACGTGACTCCTGCAGGAGTCATTGATAGTGACATATATTACTCCTGCAGGAGTCATACATGGAGATTGCTCACTCCTGCAGGAGTCATACATATTGACATATGGCTCCTGTAGTAGTCATTGATACTGACATACTTGACTCCTTCAGGAGTCATACATGGAGATACTTGACTCCTGCAGGAGTCATACATATTGATATACTTGACTCCTGCAGGAGTCATACATTGAAATACTTGACTCCTGCAGGAGTCAGACATATTGACATACTTGACTCCTGCAGGAGTCTTGCTCGGAGATACTTGACTCCTGCAGGAGTCATACATTGAGATACTTGACTCCTGCAGGAGTCTTGCATACTGACATACTTGACTCCTGCTGCAGGAGACATGCAAATATATAGTTGACTCCTGCAGGAATCATGCATACTGACATACTTGACTCCTGCAGGAGTCATACATATTGAAATACTTGACTCCTGCAGGAGTCATACATTGAAATGCTTGACTCCTGCAGGAGTCAGACATATTGACATACTTGACTCCTGCAGAGTCATAATTGAAATACTTGACTCCTGCAGGAGTCATACATTGAAATTCTTGAGAGACATACTTGACTCCTGCAGGAGTCATACATACTGACATACTTGACTCCTGCAGGAGTCATGCATGGAGATACTTGACTCTTGCAGGAGTCATACATTGAGATACTTGACTCCTGCAGGAGTCTTGCATACTGACATACTTGACTCCTGCAGGAGTCATGCATGGAGATAAATGACTCGTGGAGGAGTCATACATATTGACATACTTTACTCCTGCAGGAGTCATTCATTGAATTATTTGACTCCTGCTGGAGTCATGCGTACTGACGAATTTGACTCCTGCAGGAGTCATGTATGTCAGTATGCAGTCTGGTAGGAGTCATACATTGAAATACTTGACTCCAGCAGGAGTCATTCTTTGTAACATATTTGACTCCTACAGCAGTCATACAAACGGACGTACTTGACTCCTACAGGAGTCATGCAAATAAATAGTTGACTCCTACAGGAGTCATTCATATTGACATACTTGACTCCTGCAGGACTCATACTCTTGCAGGAGTCATACATGGAGATTGCTCACTCCTGCGGGAGTCATACAAATTGACATATGACTCCTGCAGGAGTCATTCATACTGACATTTATGACTCCTGCAGGAGTCATGCATGGAGATACTTGACTCTTGCAGGAGTCATTCATAATGACATATTTGACTCCTGCAGTAGTCATACATTGACTCCTGCAGGAGTCATGCAAATAAATAGTTGACTCCTGCAGGAGTCATACATACTGACATACTTGACTTCTGCAGGAGTCATACATTGAAATACTTGACTCCTGTAGGAGTCATTCTTTGTAACATATTTGACTCCTACAGCAGTCATACAAACGGACGTACTTGACTCCTACAGGAGTCATGCAAATAAATAGTTGACTCCTACAGGAGTCATTCATATTGACATACTTGACTCCTGCAGGACTCATACTCTTGCAGGAGTCATACATGGAGATTGCTCACTCCTGCAGGAGTCATACAAATTGACATATGACTCCTGCAGGAGTCATTCATACTGACATTTATGACTCCTGCAGGAGTCATGCATGGAGATACTTGACTCTTGCAGGAGTCATTCATAATGACATATTTGACTCCTGCAGTAGTCATACATTGACTCCTGCAGGAGTCATGCAAATAAATAGTTGACTCCTGCAGGAGTCATACATACTGACATACTTGACTCCTGCAGGAGTCATACATTGAAATACTTGACTCCTGCAGGAGTCATGCAAGTATAGACTTGACTCCTGCAATAGTCATACATAATGATATATTTGACTCCTTCAGGAGTCATACATTGAAATACTTGAGTCATACATTGAAATACTTGACTCCTGCAGGAGTCATTGATACTGACATACTTGACTCCTGCAGGTGTCATGCACGGAGACCCTTGACTCCTGCAAGAGTCATACATATTGACATTCTTGACTACTGCAGGAGTCATTCATTGAAATACTTCACTCTTGCAGGAGTCATTCATAATGACATATTTGACTCCTGCAGTAGTCATACATTGACTCCTGCAGGAGTCATGCAAATAAATAGTTGACTCCTGCAGGAGTCATACATACTGACATACTTGACTCCTGCAGGAGTCATGCAAGTATAGACTTGTCTCCTGCAATAGTCATACATAATGATATATTTGACTCCTTCAGGAGTCATACATTAAAATACTTGAGTCATACATTGAAATACTTGACTCCTGCGGGAGTCATTGATACTGACATACTTGACTCCTGCAGGTGTCATGCACGGAGACCCTTGACTCCTGCAAGAGTCATACATATTGACATTCTTGACTACTGCAGGAGTCATTCATTGAAATACTTCACTCCTGCAGGAGTCATTCATTGAAATACTTCACTCCTGCAGGAGTCATTCATTGAAATACTTCACTCCTGCAGGAGTCATTCATAGTGACATATTTGACTCCTGCAGGAGTCATACATGGAGATTTTTCACTCCTGTAGGAGTCATGCATGGAGATACTTGACTCCTGCAGAAGTCATACATATTGACATCTAAGTATAGAGTTGACTCCTGCAATAGTCATACATAATGATATATTTGACTCCTGCAGGAGTCATACATTGAAATACTTGAGTCATACATTGAAATACTTGACTCCTGCAGGAGTCATTGATACTGACATACTAGACTCCTGCAGGTTTCATGTATGGAGATCCTTGACTCCTGCATACGTCATATATTTTGACATTCTTGACTCCTGCAGGCGTCATTCAATGAAATACTTCACTCCTGCAGGAGTTATATATTGAAATACGTGACTCCTGCAGGAGTCATTCATAGTGACATATTTTACTCCTGCAGGAGTCATACATGGAGATTGCTCACTCCTGCAGGAGTCATACATATTGACATATGGCTCCTGTAGTAGTCATTGATACTGACAAACTTGACTCCTTCAGGAGTCATACATGGAGATACTTGACTCCTGCAGGAGTCATACATATTGATATACTTGACTTCTGCAGTAGTCATACATTGAAATACTTGACTCCTTCAGGAATTAGACATATTGACATACTTGACTCCCCCAGGAGTCATGCTTGGAGATACTTGACTCCTGCAGGAGTCATACATTGAGATAGTTGACTCCTGCAGGAGTCTTGCATACTGACATACTTGACTCCTGCAGGAGTCATTCATTGTAACATATTTGACTCTTGCAGCAGTCATACAAACTGACTTACTTGACTCCTGCAGGAGTCATGCAAATATATAGTTGACACCTACAGGAGTCATACATATTGACATACTTGACTCCTGCAGGACTCATACATTTTGACATACTTGACTCCTGCAGGAGTCATACATGGAAATTGCTGACTCCTGCAGGAGTCATACAAATTGACATATGACTCCAGCAGGAGTCATTCATACTGACCTACTTGACTCCTGCAGGAGTCATGCATGGAGATACTTGACTCCTGCAGGAGTCATACATACTGACATACTTGACTCCTTCAGGAGTCATGCATGGAGACACTTGACTCCTGCAGGAGTCATACATTGAGATACTTGACTCCTGCAGGAGTGTTCCATACTGACATACTTGACTCCTGCAGGAGTCATGCATGGAGAGAATTGACTACTGGAGGAGTCATACATATTGACATACTTTACTCCTGCAGGAGTCATTCATTGAAATATTTGACTCCTGCTGGAGTCATGCATACTGACAAACTTGACTCTTGTAGGAGTCATGCATTGAAATACTTGACTCCTGCAGGAGTCATTCATATTAGACTCCTGCACAAGTCATCCAAACTGACATACTTGACTCCTGCAGGAGTCATTCATAGTGACATATTTTACTCCTGCAGGAGTCATACATGGAGATTGCTCACTCCTGCAGGAGTCATACATATTTACATATGGCTCCTGTAGTAGTCATTGATACTGACATACTTGACTCCTTCATGAGTCATACATGGAGATACTTGACTCCTGCAGGAGTCATACATATTGATACACTTGACTCCTGCAGGAGTCATACATTGAAATACTTGACTCCTGCAGGAGTCAGACATAATGACATACTTGACTCCTGCAGGAATCATGTTTGGAGATACTTGACTCCTGCAGGAGTCATACATTGAGATACTTGACTCCTGCAGGAGTCTTCCATACTGACATACTTGACTCCTGCAGGAATCATGCAAATATATAGTTGACTCCTGCAGGAGTCATGCATACTGTCATACTTTACTCCTGCAGCATACATATTGAAATACTTGACTCCTGCAGGAGTCATGCATTGAAATACTTGACTCCTGCAGGAGTCAGACATATTGACATACTTGACTCCTGCAAGAGTCATAATTGAAATACTTGACTCCTGCAGGAGTCATACATTGAAATTCTTGAGAGACATACTTGACTCCTGCAGGAGTCATACGTACTGACATACTTGACTCCTGCAGGAGTCATTCATGGAGATACTTGACTCCTGCAGGAGTCATACATTGAGCTACTTGACTCCTGCAGGAGTCTTGCATACTGACATTCTTGACTCCTGCAGGAGTCATTGTAACATATTTGACTCCTGCAGCAGTCATACAAACTGACTTACTTGACTCCTGCAGGAGTCATGCAAATATATAGTTGACACCTACAGGAGTCATATGTATTGACATACTTGACTCCTGCAGGACTCATACATTCTGACATACTTGACTCCTTCAGGAGTCATTCATGGAGATACTTGACTCCTGCAGGAGTCATACATTGAGCTACTTGTCTCCTGCAGGAGTCTTGCATACTGACATACTTGACTCCTGCAGGAGTCATGCATGGAGATAATTGACTACTGGAGGAGTCATACATATTGACATACTTTACTCCTGCAGGAGTCATTCATTGAAATATTTGACTCCTGCTGGATTCATGCATACTGACAAACTTGACTCTTGTAGGAGTCATAGATTGAAATACTTGACTCCTGCAGGAGTCATTCATTTTGACATATTAGACTCCTGCACAAGTCATCCAATCTGACATACTTGACTCCTGCAGGAGTCATTCATAGTGACATATTTTACTCCTGCAGGAGTCATACATGGAGATTGCTCACTCCTGCAGGAATCATACATATTGACATATGGCTCCTGTAGTAGTCATTGATACTGACATACTTGACTCCTTCAGGAGTCATACATGGAGATACTTGACTCCTGCAGGAGTCATACATATTGATATACTTGACTCCTGCAAGAGTCATACATTGAAATACTTGACTCTTGCAGGAGTCAGACATAATGACATACTTGACTCCTGCAGGAGTCATGCTTGGTGATACTTGACTCCTGCATGAGTCATACATTGAGATACTTGACTCCTGCAGGAGTCTTGCATACTGACATACTTGACTCCTGCAGGAATCATGCAAATATATAGTTCACTCCTGCAGGAGTCATGCATACTGACATACTTTACTCCTGCAGCATACATATTGCAATACTTGACTCCTGCAGGAGTCATACATTGAAATACTTGACTCCTGCAGGAGTCAGACATATTGACATACTTGACTCCTGCAAGAGTCATAAATGAAATACTTGACTCCTGCAGGAGTCATACATTGAAATTCTTGAGAGACATACTTGACTCCTGCAGGAGTCATACATACTGACATACTTGACTCCTGCTGGAGTCATGCATGGAGATACTTGACTCCAGCCGGAGTCATACATTGAGATACTTGACTCCTGCAGGAGTCTTGCATACTGACATACTTGACTCCTGCAGGAGTCATGCATGGAGATAAATGACTCCTGGAGGAGTCATACATATTGACATACTATACTCCTGCAGGAGTCATTCAAATATATATTTGACTCCTGCCGGAGTCATGCATTCTGACAAACTTGACTCTTGTAGGAGTCATACATTGAAATACTTGACTCCTGCTGGAGTCATTCATTGTAACATATTTGACTCCTGCAGCAGTCATACAAACTGACATACTTGACTCCTGCAGGAGTCATGCAAATAAAAAGTTGACTCTTACAGGAGTCATACATATTGACATGCTTGACTCTTGCAGGACATGCTATACTCCTGCAGGAGTCATGCATGGAGATTGCTCACTCCTGCAGGAGTCATACATATTGACATATGGCTCCTGTAGTAGTCAATGATACTGACATACTTGACTCCTTCAGGAGTCATACATTGAAACACTTCACTCCAGCAGGAGTCATACATTGAAATACTTGACTCCTGCAGGAGTCATTCATAGTGACATACTTCACTCCTGCAGGAGTCATACATACTGACATACTTGACTCCTGCAGGAGTTATACATTGAGATACTTGACTCCTGCAGGAGTCTTGCATACTGACATACTTGACTCCTTCTGGAGTCAAACATACTGACATACTTGACTCCTGCAGGCGTCATGCACGGAGACCCTTGACTCCTGCAAGAGTCATACATATTGACATTCTTGACTACTGCAGGAGTCATTCATTGAAATACTTCACTCCAGCAGGAGTCATTCATTGAAATACTTCACTCCTGCAGGAGTCATTCATTGAAATACTTCACTCTTGCAGGAGTCATTCATAATGACATATTTGACTCCTGCAGTAGTCATACATTGACTCCTGCAGGAGTCATGCAAATAAATAGGTGACTCCTGCAGGAGTCATACATACTGACATACTTGACTCCTGCAGGAGTCATGCAAGTATAGACTTGACTCCTGCAATAGTCATACATAATGATATATTTGACTCCTTCAGGAGTCATACATTGAAATACTTGAGTCATACATTGAAATACTTGACTCCTGCAGGAGTCATTGATACTGACATACTTGACTCCTGCAGGTGTCATGCACGGAGACCCTTGACTCCTGCAAGAGTCATTCATATTGACATTCTTGACTACTGCAGGAGTCATTCATTGAAATACTTCACTCCGGCAGGAGTCATTCATTGAAATACTTCACTCCTGCAGGAGTCATTCATTGAAATACTTCACTCCTGCAGGAGTCATTCATAGTGACATATTTGACTCCTGCAGGAGTCATACATGGAGATTTTTCACTCCTGTAGGAGTCATGCATGGAGATACTTGACTCCTGCGGAAGTCATACATATTGACATCTAAGTATAGAGTTGACTCCTGCAATAGTCATACATAATGATATATTTGACTCCTGCAGGAGTCATACATTGAAATACTTGAGTCATACATTGAAATACTTGACTCCTGCAGGAGTCATTGATACTGACATACTAGACTCCTGCAGGTTTCATGTATGGAGATCCTTGACTCCTGCAAGAGTCATATATATTGACATTCTTGACTCCTGCAGGCGTCATTCAATGAAATACTTCACTCCTGCAGGAGTCATATATTGAAATACGTGACTCCTGCAGGAGTCATTCATAGTGACATATTTTACTCCTGCAGGAGTCATACATGGAGATTGCTCATTCCTGCAGGAGTCATACATATTGACATATGGCTCCTGTAGTAGTCATTGATACTGACAAACTTGACTCCTTCAGGAGTCATACATGGAGATACTTGACTCCTGCAGGAGTCATACATATTGATATACTTGACTTCTGCAGGAGTCATACATTGAAATACTTGACTCCTGCAGGAATTAGACATATTGACATACTTGACTCCCGCAGGAGTCATGCTTGGAGATACTTGACTCCTGCAGGAGTCATACATTGAGATACTTGAATCCTGCAGGAGTCTTGCATACTGACATACTTGACTCCTGCAGGAGTCATTCATTGTAACATATTTGACTCTTGCAGCAGTCATACAAACTGACTTACTTGACTCCTGCAGGAGTCATGCAAATATATAGTTGACACCTACAGGAGTCATACATATTGACATACTTGACTCCTGCAGGACTCATACATTTTGACATACTTGACTCCTGCAGGAGTCATACATGGAAATTGCTGACTCCTGCAGGAGTCATACAAATTGACATATGACTCCAGCAGGAGTCATTCATACTGACCTACTTGACTCCTGCAGGAGTCATGCATGGAGATACTTGACTCCTGCAGGAGTCATACATACTGACATACTTGACTCCTTCAGGAGTCATGCATGGAGACACTTGACTCCTGCAGGAGTCATACATTGAGATTCTTGACTCCTGCAGGAGTATTCCATACTGACATACTTGACTCCTGCAGGAGTCATGCATGGAGATAATTGACTACTGGAGGAGTCATACATATTTACATACTTTACTCCTGCAGGAGTCATTCATTGAAATATTTGACTCCTGCTGGAGTCATGCATACTGACAAACTTGACTCTTGTAGGAGTCATACATTGAAATACTTGACTCCTGCAGGAGTCATTCATATTAGACTCCTGCACAAGTCATCCAAACTGACATACTTGACTCCTGCAGGAGTCATTCATAGTGACATATTTTACTCCTGCAGGAGTCATACATGGAGATTGCTCACTCCTGCAGGAGTCATACATATTGACATATGGCTCCTGTAGTAGTCATTGATACTGACATACTTGACTCCTACAGGAGTCATACATGGAGATACTTGACTCCTGCAGGAGTCATACATATTGATATACTTGACTCCTGCAAGAGTCATACATTGAAATACTTGACTCTTGCAGGAGTAAGACATAATGACATACTTGACTCCTGCAGGAGTCATGCTTGGTGATACTTGACTCCTGCAGGAGTCATACATTGAGATACTTGACTCCTGCAGGAGTCTTGCATACTGACATACTTGACTCCTGCAGGAATCATGCATGGAGATAAATGACTCCTGGAGGAGTCATACATATTGACATACTATACTCCTGCAGGAGTCATACATATTGACATATGGCTCCTGTAGTAGTCAATGATACTGACATACTTGACTCCTTCAGGAGTCATACATTGAAATACCTGACTCCTGCAGGAGTCATTCATAGTGACATACTTGACTCCTTCTGGAGTCAAACATACTGACATACTTGACTCCTGCAGGAGTCATGCATGGAGATTTTTCACTCCTGTAGGAGTCATGCATGGAGATACTTGACTCCAGCAGAAGTCATACATATTGACATCCTTGACTCCTGCAGGAGTCATACATTGAATTACTTGACTCCTGCAGGAGAGTTGCATTGTGACATACTTGACACTTGCAGGAGTCATACATTGAGATACTTGACTCCTGCAGGAGTCCTACATATTGACATACTTGACTCCTGCGGTTGTTATGCTTTGAAATACTTGACTCCCACAGGAGTCATACATTGAAATACTTGACTCCCGCAGGAGTCAATCATTTAAATTCTTGACTCCTACAGGAGTCATGCATAGTGACATACTTTCATCTTGCAGGAGTCATAGTGACATACTTGCATAATGACATACTTGCATCCTGCAGGAGTCATACATTGAGATACTTGACTCGTGCTGGAGTCATGCATACTGACATACTTGACTCCTGCAGGAGTCATGCATGGAGATACTTGACTCCTGCAGGAGTCATACATATCGAAATACTTGACTCCTGCAGGAGTCATACATTGAAATACTTGACTCCTGCAGGAGTCAGACATATTGACATACATGACTCCTGCAGGAGTCATAATTAAAATAATTGACTCCTGCAGGACTCGTACATTGAAATACTTGAGTGACATACTTGACTCCTGCAGGTATCATACATACTGAATTACTTGACTCCTGCAGAAGTCATGCTTGGAGATACTTGACTCCTGCAGGAATCATACATTAACATTCTTGACTGCTGCAGGAGTCTTGCATACTGACATACTTGACTCCTGCAGGAGTCATGCATATATATAGTTGACTCCTGCATGAGTCATACATACTGACATACTTGACTCCTGCAGGAGTCATACATATTGAAATACTTGACTCCTGCAGGAGTCATACATTGAAATACTTGACTTCTGAAGGAGTCAGAGATATTGACATACTTGACTCCTGCAGGAGTCATGCATATATATAGTTGACTCCTGCAGGAGTCATACATACTGACATACTTGACTCCTGCAGGAGTCATACATATTGAAATACTTGACTCCTGCAGGAGTCATACATTGAAATACTTGACTCCTGAAGGAGTCATAATTGTTGAAAAAATGACATTCATGACTCCTCAATCAATCCTATATTGAACCTGCTGACGCAGGTTCAGATACTTGACTCCTGCAGGAGTAATGCATGGAGATGCATGACTCCTGGAGGAGTTATACATAATGACATACTTTATTCCTGCAGGAGTCCTTCATTGAAATATTTGACTCCTGCGGGAGTCATACATTGAAATACTTGACTCCTGCAGGAGTCATACATAGTGACATACTTGACTCCTGCTGGAGTCAATCATACTGACATACATGACTCCTGCAGGAGTCATACATGGAGATTTTTCACTCCGGTAGGAGTCATGCATGGAGATACTTGACTCCAGCAGAAGTCATACATATTGACATCCTTGACTCCTGCAGGAGTCATACATTGAAATACTTGACTCCTGCAGGAGTGTTGCATTGTGACATACTTGACTCCAGCAGAAGTCATACATATTGACATCCTTGACTCCTGCAGGAGTCATACATTGAAATACTTGACTCCTGCAGGAGTGTTGCATTGTGACATACTTGACTCCTGCGGGAGTTATGCTTTGAAATACTTGACTCCCGCAGGAGTCATACATTGAAATACTTGACTCCCGCAGGAGAGAATCATGTAAATTCTTGACTCCTACAGGAGTCATGCATAGTGACATACTTGCATCCTGCAGGAGTCATCGTGACATACTTGCATAATGACATACTTGTCCCGAATTGCCCCGAATTGTTACAGATTGATCCTGCGAAAGTGCAGTAATCCGTCGCAGCGCGCCGGATTGCGCTGAATTGTTGCAGATTGAACCCGTGATAGCGCAGCAATCGGTCGCAGCGCGCTGAATTGTGCCGAATAACATATTGCAGATTGATCCCGCAAAAGTGCAGCAATCCGTCTCAGCGTGCCGAATTGCGCCTAATTGTTGCAGATTGATCCCGCCATAGTGAAGCAATCGGTCTCAGCGCGCCGAATTGCCCCGAATTGTTGCAGATTGATCCAGCGATAGTGTAGCAATCCGTTGTAGCGCGCCGAATTGTTACAGATTGGTTCCGCGAAAGTGCTGCAATCCGTCGCAGCGCGCCAAATTGCGCCAAATTGTTAGATAGATCCCGCAAAAGTGCACCAATCCGTCGCAACGCGCCGAATTTCGCTGAATTGTTACAGATTGATCCCGCAATCCCACTTCAATTACCACTACCAATCCCACTACCACTACCACTACCACAAACAAACCCACAACCAATTCCACTACCAATACCGCGGCCAATCCCACTACCACTACCACTTCCAATCCCACTACCACTACCAATACCAATCCCACTACTTATCCCACTACCACTATAATTACCACTACCAATCCCACTACCAATCCCATTACCGCTACCACTACCAATCCCACTACCAATCCCACTACCACTACCACTAGCAATCGATCTACCACTACACTACCAAGTCCCCTACCAATCCCACGACCACTACAATTTCCACTACCAATCCCACTACCAATCCCACTACCACTACCACTACCAATCCCACTACCACTACCACTACAAATCCCACTACCGATCCCACTACCACTACAATTACCACTACCAATCCCAATACCGATCCCACTACCAATCCCACTAACAATCCCACTACCACTACAACTACCACTACCAATCCCACTACCAATCCCACTACCTCTACCACTACCACTACCAATCCCACTACCACTACCAATCCCACTTACCAATCCCACTACCAATCCCACTACCAATCCCACTACCACTACCAATCCCACTACTAATCCCACGACCACTACAATTTCCACTACCAATCCCACTACCAATCCCACTAACAATCCCACTACCACTACCACTACCACAACCAATCCCACTACCAATCCCACTACCAATCCCACTAACAATCCCACTACCACTACCACTACCACTACCAATCCCACTACCAATCCCACTACCAATCCCACTACCAATCCCACTACCACTACCAATCCCACTTCCAATCCCACTACCAATCCCACTACCTCAACCACTACCACTACCAATCCCACTACCAATCCCACTACCAATCCCACTACCAATCCCACTACCAATCCCACTACCACAACCAATCCCACTACCAATCCCACTAACAATCCCACTACCACTACCACTACCACTACCAATCCCACTACCACTACCACTACCAATCCCAATACCACTACCACTACAAATCCCACTACCGATCACAATTACCACTACCAATCCCACTACCAATCCCACTACCACTACCACTACCACTACCCACCCCACTACCAATCCCACTACCTCTTCCACTACCACTACCAATCCCACTACCACTACCACTACCAATCCCACTACCAATCCCTCTACCAATCCAATACCAATCCCACAACCACTACCACTACCACTACCAATCCCACTACCACTACCACTACCACTACCAATCCCACTACCAATCCCACTACCACTACCACTGCCAATCCCACTACCACTTAGCAATCGGTCTCGGTGCGCCGAATTGCCCCGAATTGTTACAGATTGATCCTGCGAAAGTACAGGCATCCGTCGCAGCGCGCCGAATTGTGCTGAATTTTTGCAGATTGAACCACTACCATTACCACTACCAATCTCAATACCAATCTCACTACCTCTACCACAACCAATCCCACTACCACTCCCACTACCGATCCCACTACCACTACCACTTCTACTACCAATCTCAATACCAATCCCACTACCAATCCCACTACCACTACCACTACCACAACCAATCCCACTACCTCTACCACTACCACTACTAATCCCACTACCAATCCCACTCCTATTACCACTACCAATCCCACTTATCACTATCTCTAACAATCCCACTACCACTACCACTACCATTACCAATCCCACTACCAATCCAACTGCCCTTACCATTACCACTACCAATCCCACTACCAATCCCACTACCACTACCACTACCAATCCTACTACCACTAAGCAATCGGTCTCGGCGCGCCGAATTGCCCCGAATTGTTACAGATTGATCCTGCGAAAATAAGTGCAGGAATCCGTCGCAGCGCGCCGAATTGCGCTGAATTGTTGCAGATTGAAGCCGTGAAAGTGCAGCAATCGGTCGCAGCGCTCCGAATTGTGCCGAATAACATATTGCAGATTGATCCCGCAATAGTGCAGCAATCCGTCTCAGCGAACCGAATTGCGCCTAATTGTTGCAGATTGATCCCGCCATAGTGAAACAATCGGTCTCAGCGCGCTGAATTGCCCGGAATTGTTGCAGATTGATCCAGCGATAATGCAGCAATCCGTTGTAGCGCGCCGAATTGTTACAGATTGGTTCCACGAAAATGCTGCAATCCGTCGCAACGCGCCAAATTGTGCCAAATTGTTACAGATAGATCCCGCATAAGTGCACCAATCCGTCGCAGCGCGACGGATTGGTGCACTTGAAATGATACCAATTGGCCCAATTGGTATCATTTCATCACAACATATCGCGCCAATTGGGCCGATGGAACCAATTGCCCCAATTGGCATCAATTCATTGGGACATATCACACCAATTGGGCCCGTGGAACCAATTGGCCCAATTGGCATAAATAGTACATATCGCGCCAATTGGGCCGGTGGAACCAATTGGCCCAATTGGCATCATTTCATCAGGCCATATCGCGCCAATTGGGCCGATGGAACCAATTGGCCCAATTGGCATCAATTCATTGGGACATACCGCAACAATTGGGCCGGTGGTACCAATTGGCCCAATTGGCATAAATTGTACATGTCGCGCCAATTGGGCCGATGGAACCAATTGGCTCAGTTGGCATCAATTCATTGGGACATATCGCACCAATTGGGCCCGTGGAACCAATTGGCCCAATTGGCGTAAATTGTTTATATCGCGCCAATTGGGCCGGTGGAACCAATTGGCCCAATTGGCATCATTTCATTAGGACATATCGCGCCAATTGGGCGGATGGAACCAATTGGCCCAATTGGCATCAATTCATTGGGACATACCGCACCAATTGGGCCATTGGAACCAATTGGCCCGATTGGCATAAATTGTACTTGTCGCGCCAATTGGGCGGATGGAACCAATTAACCCAATTGGCATCAATTCATTGGGACATATCGCACCAATTGGGCCCGTGGAACCAATTGGCCCAATTGGCATAAATAGTACATATCGCGCCAATTGGGCCGATGGAACCAATTGGCCCAATTGGCATCAATTCATTGGGACATACCGCGCCAATTGGGCCGGTGGAACCAATTGGCCCAATTGGCATAAAATGTACATATCGCGCTAATTGGGCCGATGGAACCAATCGGCCCAATTCGCCTCAATTCATTGGGACATATCGCACCAATTGGGCCCGTGGAACCAATTGGCCCAATTGGCATGAATAGTACATATCGCGCCAATTGGGCCGGTGGAACCAATTGGTCCATTTGGCATCATTTCGTTAGGACATATCTCACTAATTGGGCCCGTGGAAAATTAATACATATCGCGCCAATTGGGCCGGTGGAACCAATTGGCCCAATTGGCATCAATTCATTGGGACATACTGCAACAATTGGGACGGTGGAACCAATTGGCCCAATTGGTATAAATTGTTCATATCGCGCCAATTGGGCCGATGGAACCAATTGGCCCAATTGGCATCAATTCAATGGGACATTGCACCAATTGCTCCCGTGGAACCAAGTGGACCAATTGGCATAAATAGTACATGTCGCGCCAATTAGGCCCATGGAACCAATTGGCCCAATTGGCATCAATTCATTAAGACATATCGCACCAATTGGGCCATTGGAACCAATTGGCCCAATTGGCATAAATTGTACATATTGCGCCAATTGGGCCCATGGAACCAATTGGCCCAATTGGCATCATTTCATTGGGACATACCGGACCAATTGGGCCGGTGGAACCAATTGACCCAATTGGCATACATTGTTCATATCGCGCCAATTCGGCCGGTAGAACCAATTGGCCCAATTGGCATCATTTCATTACGCATATCGCGCCAATTGGGCCGATGGAACCAATTGGCCCAATTGGCATCAATTCATTGGGACATACCGCACCAATTCGGCCTGTTGAACCAATTGGCCCAATTGGCATAAATAGTTCATATCGCACCAATTGGGCCAATGGAACCAATTGGCCCAATTGGCAATAATTTATTGGCACACATCGCACCAATTGGGCCCGTGGAACCAATTGGCCCAATTGGCATGAATAGTACATATCGCGCCAATTGGGTCGGTGGAACCAATTGGCCCAATTGGCATAAATAGTTCATATCGCACCAATATGGCCAATGGAACCAATTGGCCCAATTGGCATCAATTCAATGGGACATATCTCACCAATCGCGCCCGTGGAACCAATTGGCCCAATTGGCATAAATAGTACATGTCGCGCCAATTGGGCCGGTGGAACCAATTGGCCCAATTGGCATCAAATCATTGGGACATACCGCACCAATTGGGCCGGTGGAACCAATTGGCCCAATTGGCATAAAGTGTGCATATCGCGCCAATTGGGCCGATGGAACCAAGTGGCCCAATTGGCATCAATCCATTGTGACATATCGCACCAATTGGGCCCGTGGAACCAATTGGCCCAATTGGCATAAATTGTACATAACGCGCCAATTGGGCCGGCGGAACCAATTGGCCCAATTGGTATCATTTCATTAGAACATATCGCGCCAATTGGGCCGATGGAACCAATTGGCCCAATTGGCATTAATTCATTGGGACATACCGCAACAATTGGGCCGGTGATACCAATTGGCCCAATTGGCATAAATTGTACATATCGCGCCAATTGGGCCGATGGAACCAATTGGCCCAATTGGCATCAATTCATTGGGACATATCGCACCAATTGGGCCCGTGGAACCAACTGGCTCAATTGGCGTAAATTGTTCATATCGCGCCAATTGTGCCGGTGGAACCAATTGGCCCAATTGGCATCAATTCATTGGGACATACCGCAACAATTGGGCCGGTGGTACCAATTGGCCCAATTGGCATAAATTGTACATATCGCGCAAATTGGGCCCATGGAACCAATTGGTCCAATTAGCATCAATTCATTGGGACATATCGCACCAATTGGGCCCGTGGAACCAATTGGCCCAATTGGCGTAAATTAATCATATCGCGCCGATTGGGCCGGAGGAACCAATTGGCCCAATTGGCATCAATTCATTGGGACATACCGCACCAATTGGGCCATTGGAACCAATTGGCCCGATTGGCATAAATTGTACTTATCGCGCCAATTGGGCCGATGGAACCAAGTGGCCCAATTGGCATCAATCCATTGGGACATATCGCACCAATTGGGCCCGTGGAACCAATTGGCCCAATTGGCATAAACAGTACATATCGCGCCAATTGGGCCGGCGGAACCAATTGGCCCAAATGGCATCATTTCATTAGAACATATCCCGCCAATTGGGCCGATGGAACCAATTGGCCCAATTGGCATCTATTCATTGGGACATACCGCACCAATTGGGCCTGTTGAACCAATTCGCCCAATTGGCATAAATAATTCATATCGCACCAATTGGGCCAATGGAAACAATTGGCCCAATTGGCATCAATTCATTGGGACATACCGCAACAAATGGGCCGGTGGAACCAATTGGCCCTATTGGCATAAATTGTACATATCGCGCCAATTGGGCCGATGGAACCAAGTGGCCCAATTGGCATCAATCTATTGGGATATATCGCACCAATTGGGCCCGTGGAACCAATTGGCCCAATTGGCATAAATTGTACATATCGCGCCAATTGGGCCGGCGGAACCAATTGGCCGAATTGTTATCATTTCATTAGAACACATCGCGCCAATTGGGTCGATGGAACCAATTGCCCCAATTGGCATCAATTCATTGGGACATATCACACCAATTGGGCCCGTGGAACCAATTGGCCCAATTGGCATAAATAGTACATATCGCGCCAATTGGGCCGGTGGAACCAATTGGCCCAATTGGCATCATTTCATCAGGACATATCGCGCCAATTGGGCCGATGTAACCAATTGGCCCAATTGGCATCAATTCATTGGGACATATCGCACCAATTGGGCCCGTGGAACCAATAGTCCCAATTGGAATCATTTCATTAGGACATATCGCGCCAATTGGACGGATGGAACCAATTGGCCCAATTGGCATCAATCCATTGGGACATATCGCACCAATTGGGCCCGTGGAACCAATTGGCCCAATTAGCATAAATAGTACATATCGCGCCAATTGGGCCGGCGGAAGCAATTGGCCCAATTGGTATCATTTCATTAGAAAATATCGCAGCAATTGGGCCTGTGGAACAAATTGGCCCAATTGGCATAAATAGTGCATATCGTGCCAATTGGTTAGATGGAACCAATTGGCCCAATTGGCATCAATTCATTGGGACATATCACACCAATTGGGCCCGTCGAACCAATTGGCCCAATTGGCATAAATAGTACATATCGCGCCAATTGGGCCGGTGGAACCAATTGGCCCAATTGGGATCATATCTTCAGAACATATTGCGCCAATTGGGCCAATGGAACCAATTGGCCCAATTGGCATCAATTCATTGGGACATACCGCACCAATTGGGCCATTGGAACCAATTGGCCCAATTGGCATAGTCAAAAATTTCCCATAGAAATGTATGGGTGGGAACCTACTTTTGAATCGCTTGGAAAACCCATACCAAAGCTGGTATGCTCGGGGTGGCATTTAACACAGATAGAGGAATGGTTACTGCTATCTTCCATGTGTGCAGTGGTTTACTCATATTGCATGTCTCATCAACACCTCGATGCTAAGATAGTCAAAAATTTCCCATAGAGATGTATGGGTGGTTTCCCATAGGAATGTATGGGTGGGAACCTACTTTTGAATCGCTTGGAAAACCCATACCAAAGCTGGTATGCTCGGGGTGGCATTTAACACAGATAGAGGAAAGGTTTCTGCTATCTTCCCTGTGTGCAGTGGTTTGCTCATATTGCATGTCTCATCAACACCTCGATGCTAAAATAGTCAAAAATTTCCCATAGAAATATATGGGTGGGAACCTACTTTTGAATCGCTTGGTTAACCCATACCAAAGCTGGTATGCTCGGGGTGGCATTTATAACAGATAGAGGAATGGTTACTGCTATCTTCCATGTGTGCAGCGGTTTGCTCATATTGCATGTCTCATCAACACCTCGATGCTAAGATAGTCAAAAATTTCCCATAGAAATGTATGGGTGGGAACCTACTTGTGAATTGCTTGGTTAGTCTAACATGAGCAGGTATACTCGGGGTGGCATTTAAAACAGATAGAGGAATGGTTACTGCTATCTTACATGTGTGCAGTGGTTTGCTCCTATTCCATTTCTCATCAACACCTCGATGCTAAGATACTCATTATTTCCCATAGAGATGTATGTGTGGTTTCCCATAGGAATGTATGGATGGGAACCTACTTTTGAATAGCTTGGTTAACCCAAACCGATGCAGGTATGCTCGGGGTGGCATTTAAAACAGATAGAGGAATGGTTACTGCTATCTTACATGTGTGCAGTGGTTTGCTCCTATTCCATGTCTCTTCAACACCTCGATGCTAAGATACTCATTATTTCCCATAGAGATGTATGGGTGGTTTCCCATTGGAATATATGGGTGAGAACCTACTTTTGAATCGCTTGGTAAACCCAAACCAAAGCTGGTATGCTCGGGGTGGCATTTATAACAGATAGAGGAATGGTTACTGCTATCTTCCATGTGTGCAGCGGTTTGCTCATATTGCATGTCTCATCAACACCTCGATGCTAAGATAGTCAAAAATTTCCCATAGAAATGTATGGGTGGGAACCTAATTTTGAATTGCTTGGTTAACCCATACATGAGCAGGTATACTCGGGGTGGCATTCAAAACAGATAGAGGAATGGTTACTGCTATCTTACATGTGTGCAGTGGTTTGATACTATTGCTGGTCTCATCAACACCTCGATGCTAAGATAGTCATTATTTCCATAGAAATGTATGGGTGGTTTCCCATAGGAATGTATTGGTGGGAACCTACTTCTGAATAGCTTGGTTAACCCATACAGAAGCAGGTATGCTCGGGGTGGCATTTAAACCAGATAAAGGAATGGTTACTGCTATCTTTCATGTGTGCAGTGGTTTGCTCATATTGCATGTCTTATCAACACCTCGATGCTAAGATAGTCAAAAATTTCCCATAAAAATATATGGGTGGGAGCCTACTTTTGAATAGCTTAGTTAACCCATACCAAAGCAGGTATGCTCGGGGTGGCATTTAAACCAGATAAAGGAATGGTTACTGCTATCTTCCATGTGTGCAGTGGTTTGCTCATATTGCATGTCTCATCAACACCTCTATGCTAAGATAGTCAAAAATTTCCCATAGAAATGTATGGGTGGTTTCCCATAGGAATGTGTGGGTAGGGACCTACTTTTGAATAGCTTGGTTAACCCATACCGAAGCAGGTATGCTCGGGGTGGCATTTAAACCAGATAAAGGAATGGTTACTGCTATCTTCCATGTGTGCAGTGGTTTGCTCATATCGCATATCTCATCAACACCTCGATGCTAAGATAGTCAAAAATTTCCCATAGAAATGTATGGGTGGGAACCTACTTTTGAATCGCTTGGTAAACCCATACCAAAGCTGGTATGCTCGGGGTGGCATTTAAAACAGATAGAGGAATGGTTACTGCTATCTTCCATGTGTGCAGTGGTTTGCTCATACTGCATATCTCACCAACACCTCGATGCTAAGATAGTCAAAAATTTCCCATAGAAATGTATGGGTGGTTTCCCATAGGAATGTATGGGTGGGAACCTACTTTTGAATCGCTTGGTAAACCCATACCAAAGCTGGTATGCTCGGGGTAGCATTTAAAACAGATAGAGGAATGGTTACTGCTATCTTCCATGTGTGCAGTGGTTTACTCATATTACATGTCTCATCAACACCTCGATGCTAAGATAGTCATTATTTCCCATAGAGATGTATGGGTGGTTTCCCATAGGAATGTATGGGTGGGAACCTACTTTTGAATCGCTTGGTAAACCCATACCAAAGCTGGTATGCTCGGGGTGGCATTTATAACAGATAGAGGAATGGTTACTGCTATCTTCCCTGTGTGCAGTGGTTTGCTCATATTGCATGTCTCATCAACACCTCGATGCTAAGATAGTCAAAAATTTTCCATAGAAATGTATTGGTGGGAACCTACTTTTGAATCGCTTGGTAAACCCATACCAAAGCTGGTATGCTCGGGGTAGCATTTAAAACAGATAGAGGAATGGTTACTGCTATCTTCCATGTGTGCAGTGGTTTACTCATATTACATGTCTCATCAACACCTCGATGCTAAGATAGTCATTATTTCCATAGAAATGTATGGGTGGTTTCCCATAGGAATGTATTGGTGGGAACCTACTTCTGAATAGCTTGGTTAACCCATACAGAAGCAGGTATGCTCGGGGTGGCATTTAAACCAGATAAAGGAATGGTTACTGCTATCTTTCATGTGTGCAGTGGTTTGCTCATATTGCATGTCTCATCAACACCTCGATGCTAAGATAGTCAAAAATTTCCCATAAAAATATATGGGTGGGAGCCTACTTTTGAATAGCTTAGTTAACCCATACCGAAGCAGGTATGCTCGGGGTGGCATTTAAACCAGATAAAGGAATGGTTACTGCTATCTTCCATGTGTGCAGTGGTTTGCTCATATTGCATGTCTCATCAACACCTCTATGCTAAGATAGTCAAAAATTTCCCATAGAAATGTATGGGTGGTTTCCCATAGGAATGTGTGGGTAGGGACCTACTTTTGAATAGCTTGGTTAACCCATACCGAAGCAGGTATGCTCGGGGTGGCATTTAAAGCAGATAAAGGAATGGTTACTGCTATCTTCCATGTGTGCAGTGGTTTGCTCATATCGCATATCTCATCAACACCTCGATGCTAAGATAGTCAAAAATTTCCCATAGAAATGTATGGGTGGGAACCTACTTTTGAATCGCTTGGTAAACCCATACCAAAGCTGGTATGCTCGGGGTGGCATTTAAAACAGATAGAGGAATGGTTACTGCTATCTTCCATGTGTGCAGTGGTTTGCTCATATTGCATATCTCACCAACACCTCGATGCTAAGATAGTCAAAAATTTCCCATAGAAATGTATGGGTGGTTTCCCATAGGAATGTATGGGTGGGAACCTACTTTTGAATCGCTTGGTAAACCCATACCAAAGCTGGTATGCTCGGGGTAGCATTTAAAACAGATAGAGGAATGGTTACTGCTATCTTCCATGTGTGCAGTGGTTTACTCATATTACATGTCTCATCAACACCTCGATGCTAAGATAGTCATTATTTCCCATAGAGATGTATGGGTGGTTTCCCATAGGAATGTATGGGTGGGAACCTACTTTTGAATCGCTTGGTAAACCCATACCAAAGCTGGTATGCTCGGGGTGGCATTTATAACAGATAGAGGAATGGTTACTGCTATCTTCCCTGTGTGCAGTGGTTTGCTCATATTGCATGTCTCATCAACACCTCGATGCTAAGATAGTCAAAAATTTTCCATAGAAATGTATTGGTGGGAACCTACTTTTGAATCGCTTGGTAAACCCATACCAAAGCTGGTATGCTCGGGGTAGCATTTAAAACAGATAGAGGAATGGTTACTGCTATCTTCCATGTGTGCAGTGGTTTACTCATATTACATGTCTCATCAACACCTCGATGCTAAGATAGTCATTATTTCCCATAGAGATGTATGGGTGGTTTCCCATAGGAATGTATGGGTGGGAACCTACTTTTTAATCGCTTGGTAAACCCATACCAAAGCTGGTATGCTCGGGGTGGCATTTATAACAGATAGGGGAATGGTTACTGCTATCTTCCCTGTGTGCAGTGGTTTGCTCATATTGCATGTCTCATCAACACCTCGATGCTAAAATAGTCAAAAATTTCCCATAGAAATATATGGGTGGGAACCTACTTTTGAATCGCTTGGTTAACCCATACCAAAGCTGGTATGCTCGGGGTGGCATTTATAACAGATAGAGGAATGGTTACTGCTATCTTCCATGTGTGCAGCGGTTTGCTCATATTGCATGTCTCATCAACACCTCGATGCTAAAATAGTCAAAAATTTCCCATAGAAATGTATTGGTGGAAACCTACTTGTGAATTGCTTGGTTAGCCTAACATGAGCAGGTATACTCGGGGTGGCATTTAAAACAGATAGAGGAATGGTTACTGCTATCTTACATGTATGCAGTGGTTTGCTCCTATTCCATGTCTCATCAACACCTCGATGCTAAGATACTCATTATTTCCCATAGAGATGTATGTGTGGTTTCCCATAGGAATGTATGGATGGGAACCTACTTTTGAATCGCTTGGTAAACCCAAACCAAAGCTGGTATGCTCGGGGTGGCATTTATAACAGATAGAGGAATGGTTACTGCTATCTTCCATGTGTGCAGCGGTTTGCTCATATTGCATGTCTCATCAACACCTCGATGCTAAGATAGTCAAAAATTTCCCATAGAAATGTATGGGTGGGAACCTACTTTTGAATTGCTTGGTTAACCCATACATGAGCAGGTATACTCGGGGTGGCATTCAAAACAGATAGAGGAATGGTTACTGCAATCTTACATGTGTGCAGTGGTTTGAAACTATTGCTGGTCTCATCAACACCTCGATGCTAAGATAGTCATTATTTCCATAGAAATGTATGGGTGGTTTCCCATAGGAATGTATTGGTGGGAACCTACTTTTGAATAGCTTGGTTAACCCATACAGAAGCAGGTATGCTCGGGGTGGCATTTAAACCAGATAAAGGAATGGTTACTGCTATCTTTCATGTGTGCAGTGGTTTGCTCATATTGCATGTCTCATCAACACCTCGATGCTAAGATAGTCAACAATTTCCCATAGAAATATATGGGTGGGAACCTACTTTTGAATAGCTTAGTTAACCCATACCGAAGCAGGTATGCTCGGGGTGGCATTTAAACCAGATAAAGGAATGGTTACTGCTATCTTCCATGTGTGCAGTGGTTTGCTCATATTGCATGTCTCATCAACACCTCTATGCTAAGATAGTCAAAAATTTCCCATAGAAATGTATGGGTGGTTTCCCATAGGAATGTGTGGGTAGGGACCTACTTTTGAATAGCTTGGTAATCCCATACCAAAGCTGGTATGCTCGGGGTGGCATTTAAAACAGATAGAGGAATGGTTACTGCTATCTTCCATGTGTGCAGTTGTTTCCTCATATTGCATGTCTCATCAACACCTCGATGCTAAGATAGTCAAAAATTTTCCATAGAAATGTATGGGTGGGAACCTACTTTTGAATCGCTTGGTAAACCCATACCAAAGCTGGCATGCTCGGGGTAGCATTTAAAACAGATAGAGGAATGGTTACTGCTATCTTCCATGTGTGCAGTGGTTTACTCATATTACATGTCTCATCAACACCTCGATGCTAAGATAGTCATTATTTCCCATAGAGATGTATGGGTGGTTTCCCATAGGAATGTATGGGTGGGAACCTACTTTTGAATCGCTTGGTAAACCCATACCAAAGCTGGTATGCTCGGGGTGGCATTTATAACAGATAGAGGAAGGGTTACTGCTATCTTCCATGTGTGCAGCGGTTTGCTCATATTGCATGTCTCATCAACACCTCGATGCTAAGATAGTCATTATTTCCATAGAAATGTATGGGTGGTTTCCCATAGGAATGTATTGGTGGGAACCTACTTTTGAATAGCTTGGTTAACCCTAACAGAAGCAGGTATGCTCGGGGTGGCATTTAAACCAGATAAAGGAATGGTTACTGCTATCTTTCATGTGTGCAGTCGTTAGCTCATATTGCATGTCTCATCAACACCTCGATGCTAATATAGTCAAAAATTTCCCATTGGAATGTATGGGTGGGAACCTACTTTTGAATCGCTTGGTAAACCCATACCAAAGCTGGTATGCTCGGGGTAGCATTTAAAACAGATAGAGGAATGGTTACTGCTATCTTCCATGTGTGCAGTGGTTTACTCATATTACATGTCTCATCAACACCTCGATGCTAAGATAGTCATTATTTCCATAGAAATGTATGGGTGGTTTCCCATAGGAATGTATTGGTGGGAACCTACTTCTGAATAGCTTGGTTAACCCATACAGAAGCAGGTATGCTCGGGGTGGCATTTAAACCAGATAAAGGAATGGTTACTGCTATCTTTCATGTGTGCAGTGGTTTGCTCATATTGCATGTCTCATCAACACCTCGATGCTAAGATAGTCAAAAATTTCCCATAAAAATATATGGGTGGGAGCCTACTTTTGAATAGCTTAGTTAACCCATACCGAAGCAGGTATGCTCGGGGTGGCATTTAAACCAGATAAAGGAATGGTTACTGCTATCTTCCATGTGTGCAGTGGTTTGCTCATATTGCATGTCTCATCAACACCTCTATGCTAAGATAGTCAAAAATTTCCCATAGAAATGTATGGGTGGTTTCCCATAGGAATGTGTGGGTAGGGACCTACTTTTGAATAGCTTGGTTAACCCATACCGAAGCAGGTATGCTCGGGGTGGCATTTAAAGCAGATAAAGGAATGGTTACTGCTATCTTCCATGTGTGCAGTGGTTTGCTCATATCGCATATCTCATCAACACCTCGATGCTAAGATAGTCAAAAATTTCCCATAGAAATGTATGGGTGGGAACCTACTTTTGAATCGCTTGGTAAACCCATACCAAAGCTGGTATGCTCGGGGTGGCATTTAAAACAGATAGAGGAATGGTTACTGCTATCTTCCATGTGTGCAGTGGTTTGCTCATATTGCATATCTCACCAACACCTCGATGCTAAGATAGTCAAAAATTTCCCATAGAAATGTATGGGTGGTTTCCCATAGGAATGTATGGGTGGGAACCTACTTTTGAATCGCTTGGTAAACCCATACCAAAGCTGGTATGCTCGGGGTAGCATTTAAAACAGATAGAGGAATGGTTACTGCTATCTTCCATGTGTGCAGTGGTTTACTCATATTACATGTCTCATCAACACCTCGATGCTAAGATAGTCATTATTTCCCATAGAGATGTATGGGTGGTTTCCCATAGGAATGTATGGGTGGGAACCTACTTTTGAATCGCTTGGTAAACCCATACCAAAGCTGGTATGCTCGGGGTGGCATTTATAACAGATAGAGGAAGGGTTACTGCTATCTTCCATGTGTGCAGCGGTTTGCTCATATTGCATGTCTCATCAACACCTCGATGCTAAGATAGTCATTATTTCCATAGAAATGTATGGGTGGTTTCCCATAGGAATGTATTGGTGGGAACCTACTTTTGAATAGCTTGGTTAACCCTAACAGAAGCAGGTATGCTCGGGGTGGCATTTAAACCAGATAAAGGAATGGTTACTGCTATCTTTCATGTGTGCAGTCGTTAGCTCATATTGCATGTCTCATCAACACCTCGATGCTAATATAGTCAAACATTTCCCATTGGAATGTATGGGTGGGAACCTACTTTTGAATCGCTTGGTAAACCCAAACCAAAGCTGGTATGCTCGGGGTGGCATTTATAACAGATAGAGGAATGGTTACTGCTATCTTCCATGTGTGCAGCGGTTTGCTCATATTGCATGTCTCATCAACACCTCGATGCTAAGATAGTCAAAAATTTCCCATAGAAATGTATGGGTGGGAACCTACTTTTGAATTGCTTGGTTAACCCATACAGAAGCAGGTATGCTCGGGGTGGCATTTAAACCAGATAAAGGAATGGTTACTGCTATCTTTCATGTGTGCAGTGGTTTGCTCATATTGCATGTCTCATCAACACCTCGATGCTAAGATAGTCAACAATTTCCCATAGAAATATATGGGTGGGAACCTACTTTTGAATAGCTTAGTTAACCCATACCGAAGCAGGTATGCTCGGGGTGGCATTTAAACCAGATAAAGGAATGGTTACTGCTATCTTCCATGTGTGCAGTGGTTTGCTCATATTGCATGTCTCATCAACACCTCTATGCTAAGATAGTCAAAAATTTCCCATAGAAATGTATGGGTGGTTTCCCATAGGAATGTGTGGGTAGGGACCTACTTTTGAATAGCTTGGTAATCCCATACCAAAGCTGGTATGCTCGGGGTGGCATTTAAAACAGATAGAGGAATGGTTACTGCTATCTTCCATGTGTGCAGTTGTTTCCTCATATTGCATGTCTCATCAACACCTCGATGCTAAGATAGTCAAAAATTTTCCATAGAAATGTATGGGTGGGAACCTACTTTTGAATCGCTTGGTAAACCCATACCAAAGCTGGTATGCTCGGGGTAGCATTTAAAACAGATAGAGGAATGGTTACTGCTATCTTCCATGTGTGCAGTGGTTTACTCATATTACATGTCTCATCAACACCTCGATGCTAAGATAGTCATTATTTCCCATAGAGATGTATGGGTGGTTTCCCATAGGAATGTATGGGTGGGAACCTACTTTTGAATCGCTTGGTAAACCCATACCAAAGCTGGTATGCTCGGGGTGGCATTTATAACAGATAGAGGAAGGGTTACTGCTATCTTCCATGTGTGCAGCGGTTTGCTCATATTGCATGTCTCATCAACACCTCGATGCTAAGATAGTCATTATTTCCATAGAAATGTATGGGTGGTTTCCCATAGGAATGTATTGGTGGGAACCTACTTTTGAATAGCTTGGTTAACCCTAACAGAAGCAGGTATGCTCGGGGTGGCATTTAAACCAGATAAAGGAATGGTTACTGCTATCTTTCATGTGTGCAGTCGTTAGCTCATATTGCATGTCTCATCAACACCTCGATGCTAATATAGTCAAAAATTTCCCATTGGAATGTATGGGTGGGAACCTACTTTTGAATCGCTTGGTAAACCCAAACCAAAGCTGGTATGCTCGGGGTGGCATTTATAACAGATAGAGGAATGGTTACTGCTATCTTCCATGTGTGCAGCGGTTTGCTCATATTGCATGTCTCATCAACACCTCGATGCTAAGATAGTCAAAAATTTCCCATAGAAATGTATGGGTGGGAACCTACTTTTGAATTGCTTGGTTAACCCATACAGAAGCAGGTATGCTCGGGGTGGCATTTAAACCAGATAAAGGAATGGTTACTGCTATCTTTCATGTGTGCAGTGGTTTGCTCATATTGCATGTCTCATCAACACCTCGATGCTAAGATAGTCAACAATTTCCCATAGAAATATATGGGTGGGAACCTACTTTTGAATAGCTTAGTTAACCCATACCGAAGCAGGTATGCTCGGGGTGGCATTTAAACCAGATAAAGGAATGGTTACTGCTATCTTCCATGTGTGCAGTGGTTTGCTCATATTGCATGTCTCATCAACACCTCTATGCTAAGATAGTCAAAAATTTCCCATAGAAATGTATGGGTGGTTTCCCATAGGAATGTGTGGGTAGGGACCTACTTTTGAATAGCTTGGTAATCCCATACCAAAGCTGGTATGCTCGGGGTGGCATTTAAAACAGATAGAGGAATGGTTACTGCTATCTTCCATGTGTGCAGTTGTTTCCTCATATTGCATGTCTCATCAACACCTCGATGCTAAGATAGTCAAAAATTTTCCATAGAAATGTATGGGTGGGAACCTACTTTTGAATCGCTTGGTAAACCCATACCAAAGCTGGTATGCTCGGGGTAGCATTTAAAACAGATAGAGGAATGGTTACTGCTATCTTCCATGTGTGCAGTGGTTTACTCATATTACATGTCTCATCAACACCTCGATGCTAAGATAGTCATTATTTCCCATAGAGATGTATGGGTGGTTTCCCATAGGAATGTATGGGTGGGAACCTACTTTTGAATCGCTTGGTAAACCCATACCAAAGCTGGTATGCTCGGGGTGGCATTTATAACAGATAGAGGAAGGGTTACTGCTATCTTCCATGTGTGCAGCGGTTTGCTCATATTGCATGTCTCATCAACACCTCGATGCTAAGATAGTCATTATTTCCATAGAAATGTATGGGTGGTTTCCCATAGGAATGTATTGGTGGGAACCTACTTTTGAATAGCTTGGTTAACCCTAACAGAAGCAGGTATGCTCGGGGTGGCATTTAAACCAGATAAAGGAATGGTTACTGCTATCTTTCATGTGTGCAGTCGTTAGCTCATATTGCATGTCTCATCAACACCTCGATGCTAATATAGTCAAAAATTTCCCATTGGAATGTATGGGTGGGAACCTACTTTTGAATCGCTTGGTAAACCCAAACCAAAGCTGGTATGCTCGGGGTGGCATTTATAACAGATAGAGGAATGGTTACTGCTATCTTCCATGTGTGCAGCGGTTTGCTCATATTGCATGTCTCATCAACACCTCGATGCTAAGATAGTCAAAAATTTCCCATAGAAATGTATGGGTGGGAACCTACTTTTGAATTGCTTGGTTAACCCATACATGAGCAGGTATACTCGGGGTGGCATTCAAAACAGATAGAGGAATGGTTACTGCAATCTTACATGTGTGCAGTGGTTTGAAACTATTGCTGGTCTCATCAACACCTCGATGCTAAGATAGTCATTATTTCCATAGAAATGTATGGGTGGTTTCCCATAGGAATGTATTGGTGGGAACCTACTTTTGAATAGCTTGGTTAACCCATACAGAAGCAGGTATGCTCGGGGTGGCATTTAAACCAGATAAAGGAATGGTTACTGCTATCTTTCATGTGTGCAGTGGTTTGCTCATATTGCATGTCTCATCAACACCTCGATGCTAAGATAGTCAACAATTTCCCATAGAAATATATGGGTGGGAACCTACTTTTGAATAGCTTAGTTAACCCATACCGAAGCAGGTATGCTCGGGGTGGCATTTAAACCAGATAAAGGAATGGTTACTGCTATCTTCCATGTGTGCAGTGGTTTGCTCATATTGCATGTCTCATCAACACCTCTATGCTAAGATAGTCAAAAATTTCCCATAGAAATGTATGGGTGGTTTCCCATAGGAATGTGTGGGTAGGGACCTACTTTTGAATAGCTTGGTAATCCCATACCAAAGCTGGTATGCTCGGGGTGGCATTTAAAACAGATAGAGGAATGGTTACTGCTATCTTCCATGTGTGCAGTTGTTTACTCATATTGCATGTCTCATCAACACCTCGATGCTAAGATAGTCAAAAATTTTCCATAGAAATGTATGGGTGGGAACCTACTTTTGAATCGCTTGGTAAACCCATACCAAAGCTGGTATGCTCGGGGTAGCATTTAAAACAGATAGAGGAATGGTTACTGCTATCTTCCATGTGTGCAGTGGTTTACTCATATTACATGTCTCATCAACACCTCGATGCTAAGAGAGTCATTATTTCCCATAGAGATGTATGGGTGGTTTCCCATAGGAATGTATGGGTGGGAACCTACTTTTGAATCGCTTGGTAAACCCATACCAAAGCTGGTATGCTCGGGGTGGCATTTATAACAGATAGAGGAATGGTTACTGCTATCTTCCCTGTGTGCAGTGGTTTGCTCATATTGCATGTCTCATCAACACCTCGATGCTAAAATAGTCAAAAATTTCCCATAGAAATATATGGGTGGGAACCTACTTTTGAATCGCTTGGTTAACCCATACCAAAGCTGGTAAGCTCGGGGTGGCATTTATAACAGATAGAGGAATGGTTACTGCTATCTTCCATGTGTGCAGCGGTTTGCTCATATTGCATGTCTCATCAACACCTCGATGCTAAGATAGTCAAAAATTTCCTATAGAAATGTATGGGTGGGAACCTACTTGTGAATTGCTTGGTTAGCCTAACATGAGCAGGTATACTCGGGGTGGCATTTAAAACAGATAGAGGAATGGTTGCTGCTATCTTACATGTGTGCAGTGGTTTGCTCCTATTTGCATGTCTCATCAACACCTCGATGCTAAGATACTCATTATTTCACATAGAGATGTATGTGTGGTTTCCCATAGGAATGTATGGATGGGAACCTACTTTTGAATAGCTTGGTTAACCCAAACCGATGCAGGTATGCTCGGGGTGGCATTTAAAACAGATAGAGGAATGGTTACTGCTATCTTACATGTGTGCAGTGGTTTGCTCCTATTCCATGTCTCATCAACACCTCGATGCTAAGATACTCATTATTTCCCATAGAGATGTATGGGTGGTTTCCCATTGGAATGTATGGGTGGGAACCTACTTTTGAATCGCTTGGTAAACCCATACCAAAGCTGGTATGCTCGGGGTGGCATTTATAACAGATAGAGGAAGGGTTACTGCTATCTTCCATGTGTGCAGCGGTTTGCTCATATTGCATGTCTCATCAACACCTCGATGCTAAGATAGTCATTATTTCCATAGAAATGTATGGGTGGTTTCCCATAGGAATGTATTGGTGGGAACCTACTTTTGAATAGCTTGGTTAACCCTACCAGAAGCAGGTATGCTCGGGGTGGCATTTAAACCAGATAAAGGAATGGTTACTGCTATCTTTCATGTGTGCAGTCGTTAGCTCATATTGCATGTCTCATCAACACCTCGATGCTAAGATAGTCAAAAATTTCCCATTGGAATGTATGGGTGGGAACCTACTTTTGAATCGCTTGGTAAACCCAAACCAAAGCTGGTATGCTCGGGGTGGCATTTATAACAGATAGAGGAATGGTTACTGCTATCTTCCATGTGTGCAGCGGTTTGCTCATATTGCATGTCTCATCAACACCTCGATGCTAAGATAGTCAAAAATTTCCCATAGAAATGTATGGGTGGGAACCTACTTTTGAATTGCTTGGTTAACCCATACATGAGCAGGTATACTCGGGGTGGCATTTAAAACAGATAGAGGAATGGTTACTGCTATCTTACATGTGTGCAGTGGTTTGATACTATTGCTGGTCTCATCAACACCTCGATGCTAAGATAGTCATTATTTCCATAGAAATGTATGGGTGGTTTCCCATAGGAATGTATTGGTGGGAACCTACTTTTGAATAGCTTGGTTAACCCTAACAGAAGCAGGTATGCTCGGGGTGGCATTTAAACCAGATAAAGGAATGGTTACTGCTATCTTTCATGTGTGCAGTGGTTTGCTCATATTGCATGTCTCATCAACACCTCGATGCTAAGATAGTCAAAAATTTCCCATAGAAATATATGGGTGGGAACCTACTTTTGAATCGCTTGGTAAACCCATACCAAAGCTGGTATGCTCAGGGTGGCATTTAAAACAGATAGAGGAATGGTTACTGCTATCTTCCATTTGTGCAGTAGTTTGCTCATATTGCATATCTCACCAACACCTCGATGCTAAAATAGTCAAAAATTTCCCATAGAAATATATGGGTGGTTTCCCATAGGAATGTATGGGTGGGAACCTACTTTTGAAACACTTGGTAAACCCATACCGAAGCAGGTATGCTCGGGGTGGCAATTAAAACAGATAGAGGAATAGTTACTGCTATCTTCCATGTGTGCAGTTGTTTACTCATATTGCATGTCTCATCAACACCTCGATGCTAAGATAGTCAAAAATTTTCCATAGAAATGTATGGGTGGGAACCTACTTTCGAATCGCTTGGTAAACCCATACCAAAGCTGGTATGCTCGGGGTAGCATTTAAAACAGATAGAGGAATGGTTACTGCTATCTTCCATGTGTGCAGTGGTTTACTCATATTACATGTCTCATCAACACCTCGATGCTAAGATAGTCATTATTTCCCATAGAGATGTATGGGTGGTTTCCCATAGGAATGTATGGGTGGGAACCTACTTTTGAATCGCTTGGTAAACCCATACCAAAGCTGGTATGCTCGGGGTGGCATTTATAACAGATAGAGGAATGGTTACTGCTATCTTCCCTGTGTGCAGTGGTTTGCTCATATTGCATGTCTCATCAACACCTCGATGCTAAAATAGTCAAAAATTTCCCATAGAAATATATGGGTGGGAACCTACTTTTGAATCGCTTGGTTAACCAATACCAAAGCTGGTAAGCTCGGGGTGGCATTTATAACAGATAGAGGAGTGGTTACTGCTATCTTCCATGTGTGCAGCGGTTTGCTCATGTTGCATGTCTCATCAACACCTTGATGCTAAGATAGTCAAAAATTTCCCATAGAAATGTATGGGTGGGAACCTACTTGTGAATTGCTTGGTTAACCTAACATGAGCAGGTATACTCGGGGTGGCATTTAAAACAGATAGAGGAATGGTTACTGCTATCTTACATGTGTGCAGTGGTTTGCTCCTATTCCATGTCTCATCAACACCTCGATGCTAAGATAGACAATTTTTCCCACAGAGATGTATGGGTGGTTTCCCATAGGAATGTATGGGTGGGAACCTACTTTTGAATCGCTTGGTAAACCCATACTAAAGCAGGTATGCTCGGGGTGGCATTTAAAACAGATAGAGGAATGGTTACTGCTATCTTCCATGTGTGCAGTGGTTAGCTCATATTGCATGTCTCATCAACACCTCGATGCTAAGATAGTCAAAAATTTCCCATAGAAATGTATGGGTGGGAACCTACTTTTGAATCGCTTGGTAAACCCATACCAAAGCAGGTATGCTCGGGGTGGCATTTAAAACAGATAAAGGAATGGTTACTGCTATCTTCCATGTGTGCAGTGGTTTACTCATATTGCATGTCTCATCAACACCGCGGTGCTAAGATAGACAATTTTTCCCATGGAGATGTATGGGTGGTTTCCCATAGGAATGTATGGGTGGGAACCTACTTTTGAATCGCTTGGTAAACCCATACCAAAGCAGGTATGCTCGGGGTGGCATTTAAAATAGATAGAGGAATGGTTACTGCTATCTTCCATGTGTGCAGTGGTTAGCTCATATTGCATGTCTCATCAACACCTCGATGCTAAGATAGTCAAAAATTTCCCATAGAAATGTATGGGTGGGAACCTACTTTTGAATCGCTTGGTAAACCCATACCAAAGCAGGTATGCTCGGGGTGGCATTTAAAATAGATAGAGGAATGGTTACTGCTATCTTCCATGTGTGCAGTGGTTAGCTCATATTGCATGTCTCATCAACACCTCGATGCTAAGATAGTCAAAAATTTCCCATAGAAATGTATGGCTGGGAACCTACTTTTGAATCGCTTGGTAAAACCATACCAATGCAGGTATGATCGGGGTGGCATTAATAAGAGATAGAGGAATGGTTACTGCTATCTTCCATGTGGGCAGTGGTTTGCTCATATTGCATGTCTCATCAACACCTCGATGCTAAGATAGACAATTTTTCCCATAGAGATGTATGGGTGGTTTCCCATAGGAATGTATGGGTGGGAACCTACTTTTGAATCGCTTGGTAAACCCATACGAAAGCAGGTATGCTCGGGGTGGCATTTAAAATAGATAGAGGAATGGTTACTGCTATCTTCCATGTGTGCAGTGGTTAGCTCATATTGCATGTCTCATCAACACCTCGATGCTAAGATAGTCAAAATTTTCCCATAGAAATGTATGGGTGGGAACCTACTTTTGAATCGCTTGGTAAACCCATACCAAAGCAGGTATGCTCGGGGTGGCATATAACACAGATAGAGGAATGGTTACTGCTATCTTCCATGTGTGCAGTGGTTTACTCATATTGCATGTCTCATCAACACCGCGGTGCTAAGATAGACAATTTTTCCCATAGAGATGTATGGGTGGTTTCCCATAGGAATGTATGGGTGGGAACCTACTTTTGAATCGCTTGGTAAACCCATACGAAAGCAGGTATGCTCGGGGTGGCATTTAAAATAGATAGAGGAATGGTTACTGCTATCTTCCATGTGTGCAGTGGTTAGCTCATATTGCATGTCTCATCAACACCTCGATGCTAAGATAGTCAAAAATTTCCCATAGAAATGTATGGGTGGGAACCTACTTTTGAATCGCTTGGTAAACCCATACCAAAGCAGGTATGCTCGGGGTGGCATTTAAAATAGATAGAGGAATAGTTACTGCTATCTTCCATGTGTGCAGTCGTTAGCTCATATTGCATGTCTCATCAACACCTCGATGCTAAGATAGTCAAAAATTTCCCATAGAAATGTATGGGTGGGAACCTACTTTTGAATCGCTTGGTAAACCCATACCAAAGCAGGTATGCTCGGGGTGGCATTTAAAACAGATAGAGGAATGGTTACTGCTATCTTCCATGTGTGCAGTGGTTTACTCATATTGCATGTCTCATCAACACGGCGGTGCTAAGATAGACAATTTTTCCCATAGAGATGTAAGGGTGGTTTCCCATAGGAATGTATGGGTGGGAACCTACTTTTGAATCGCTTGGTAAACCCATACGAAAGCAGGTATGCTCGAGGTGGCATTTAAAATAGATAGAGGAATGGTTACTGCTATCTTCCATGTGTGCAGTGGTTAGCTCATATTGCATGTCTCATCAACACCTCGATGCTAAGATAGTCAAAAATTTCCCATAGAAATGTATGGGTGGGAACCTACTTTTGAATCGCTTGGTAAACCCATACCAAAGCAGGTATGCTCAAGGTGGCATTTAAAATAGATAGAGGAATGGTTACTGCTATCTTCCATGGGTGCAGTGGTTAGCTCATTTTGCATGTCTCATCAACACCTCGATGCTAAGATAGTCAAAAATTTCCCATAGAAATGTATGGGTGGGAACCTACTTTTGAATCGCATGGTAAAACCATACCAATGCAGGTATGATCGGGGTGGCATTAAAAAGAGATAGAGTAATGGTTACTGCTATCTTCCATGTGGGCAGTGGTTTGTTCATATTGCATGTCTCATCAACACCTCGATGCTAAGATAGACAATTTTTCCCATAGAGATGTATGGGTGGTTTCCCATAGGAATGTATGGGTGGGAACCTACTTTTGAATCGCTTGGTTAACCCATACCAAAGCTGGTAAGCTCGGGGTGGCATTTAAAACAGATAGAGGAATGGTTACTGCTATCTTCCATGTGTGCAGCGGTTTTCTCATATTGCATGTCTCATCAACACCTCGATGCTAAGATAGTCAAAAATTTCCCATAGAAATGTATGGGTGGGAACCTACTTGTGAATTGCTTGGTTAGCCTTACATGAGCAGGTATGCTCGGGGTGGCATTTAAAACAGATAGAGGAATGGTTACTGCTATCTTACATGTGTGCAGTGGTTTGCTCCTATTCCATGTCTCATCAACACCTCGATGCTAAGATAGACAATTTTTCCCATAGAGATGTATGGGTGGTTTCCCAAAGGAATGTATGGGTGGGAACCTACTTTTGAATCGCTTGGTAAACCCATACCAAAGCAGGTATGCTCGGGGTGGCATTTAAAACAGATAGAGGAATGGTTACTGCTATCTTCCATTTGTGCAGTAGTTTGCTCATATTGCATATCTCACCAACACCTCGATGCTAAGATAGTCAAAAATTTCCCATAGAAATATATGGGTGGTTTCCCATAGGAATGTATGGGTGGGAACCTACTTTTGAAACACTTGGTAAACCCATACCGAAGCAGGTATGCTCGGGGTGGCAATTAAAACAGATAGAGGAATAGTTACTGCTATCTTCCATGTGTGCAGTTGTTTACTCATATTGCATGTCTCATCAACACCTCGATGCTAAGATAGTCAAAAATTTTCCATAGAAATGTATGGGTGGGAACCTACTTTTGAATCGCTTGGTAAACCCATACCAAAGCTGGTATGCTCGGGGTAGCATTTAAAACAGATAGAGGAATGGTTACTGCTATCTTCCATGTGTGCAGTGGTTTACTCATATTACATGTCTCATCAACACCTCGATGCTAAGATAGTCATTATTTCCCATAGAGATGTATGGGTGGTTTCCCATAGGAATGTATGGGTGGGAACCTACTTTTGAATCGCTTGGTAAACCCATACCAAAGCTGGTATGCTCGGGGTGGCATTTATAACAGATAGAGGAATGGTTACTGCTATCTTCCCTGTGTGCAGTGGTTTGCTCATATTGCATGTCTCATCAACACCTCGATGCTAAAATAGTCAAAAATTTCCCATAGAAATATATGGGTGGGAACCTACTTTTGAATCGCTTGGTTAACCCATACCAAAGCTGGTAAGCTCGGGGTGGCATTTATAACAGATAGAGGAGTGGTTACTGCTATCTTCCATGTGTGCAGCGGTTTGCTCATGTTGCATGTCTCATCAACACCTCGATGCTAAGATAGTCAAAAATTTCCCATAGAAATGTATGGGTGGGAACCTACTTGTGAATTGCTTGGTTAGCCTAACATGAGCAGGTATACTCGGGGTGGCATTTAAAACAGATAGAGGAATGGTTACTGCTATCTTACAAGTGTGCAGTGGTTTGCTCCTATTCCATTTCTCATCAACACCTCGATGCTAAGATAGACAATTTTTCCCATAGAGATGTATGGGTGGTTTCCCATAGGAATGTATGGGTGGGAACCTACTTTTGAATCGCTTGGTAAACCCATACCAAAGCAGGTATGCTCGGGGTGGCATTTAAAACAGATAGAGGAATGGTTACTGCTATCTTCCATGTGTGCAGTGGTTAGCTCATATTGCATGTCTCATCAACACCTCGATGCTAAGATAGTCAAAAATTTCCCATAGAAATGTATGGATGGAACCTACTTTTGAATCGCTTGGTAAACCCATACCAAAGCAGGTATGCTCGGGGTGGCATTTAAAACAGATAGAGGAATGGTTACTGCTATCTTCCATGTGTGCAGTGGTTTACTCATATTGCATGTCTCATCAACACCGCGGTGCTAAGATAGACAATTTTTCCCATGGAGATGTATGGGTGGTTTCCCATAGGAATGTATGGGTGGGAACCTACTTTTCAATCGCTTGGTAAACCCATACCAAAGCAGGTATGCTCGGGGTGGCATTTAAAATAGATAGAGGAATGGTTACTGCTATCTTCCATGTGTGCAGTGGTTAGCTCATATTGCATGTCTCATCAACACCTCGATGCTAAGATAGTCAAAAATTTCCCATAGAAATGTATGGGTGGGAACCTACTTTTGAATCGCTTGGTAAACCCATACCAAAGCAGGTATGCTCGGGGTGGCATTTAAAATAGATAGAGGAATGGTTACTGCTATCTTCCATGTGTGCAGTGGTTAGCTCATATTGCATGTCTCATCAACACCTCGATGCTAAGATAGTCAAAAATTTCCCATAGAAATGTATGGCTGGGAACCTACTTTTGAATCGCTTGGTAAAACCATACCAATGCAGGTATGATCGGGGTGGCATTAAAAAGAGATAGAGGAATGGTTACTGCTATCTTCCATGTGGGCAGTGGTTTGCTCATATTGCATGTCTCATCAACACCTCGATGCTAAGATAGACAATTTTTCCCATAGAGATGTATGGGTGGTTTCCCATAGGAATGTATGGGTGGGAACCTACTTTTGAATCGCTTGGTAAACCCATACGAAAGCAGGTATGCTCGGGGTGGCATTTACAATAGATAGAGGAATGGTTACTGCTATCTTCCATGTGTGCAGTGGTTAGCTCATATTGCATGTCTCATCAACACCTCGATGCTAAGATAGTCAAAAATTTCCCATAGAAATGTATGGGTGGGAACCTACTTTTGAATCGCTTGGTAAACCCATACCAAAGCAGGTATGCTCGGGGTGGCATATAAAACAGATAGAGGAATGGTTACTGCTATCTTCCATGTGTGCAGTGGTTTACTCATATTGCATGTCTCATCAACACCGCGGTGCTAAGATAGACAATTTTTCCCATAGAGATGTATGGGTGGTTTCCCATAGGAATGTATGGGTGGGAACCTACTTTTGAATCGCTTGGTAAACCCATACGAAAGCAGGTATGCTCGGGGTGGCATTTAAAATAGATAGAGGAATGGTTACTGCTATCTTCCATGTGTGCAGTGGTTAGCTCATATTGCATGTCTCATCAACACCTCGATGCTAAGATAGTCAAAAATTTCCCATAGAAATGTATGGGTGGGAACCTACTTTTGAATCGCTTGGTAAACCCATACCAAAGCAGGTATGCTCGGGGTGGCATTTAAAATAGATAGAGGAATGGTTACTGCTATCTTCCATGTGTGCAGTCGTTAGCTCATATTGCATGTCTCATCAACACCTCGATGCTAAGATAGTCAAAAATTTCCCATAGAAATGTATGGGTGGGAACCTACTTTTGAATCGCTTGGTAAACCCATACCAAAGCAGGTATGCTCGGGGTGGCATTTAAAACAGATAGAGGAATGGTTACTGCTATCTTCCATGTGTGCAGTGGTTTACTCATATTGCATTTCTCATCAACACGGCGGTGCTAAGATAGACAATTTTTCCCATAGAGATGTAAGGGTGGTTTCCCATAGGAATGTATGGGTGGGAACCTACTTTTGAATCGCTTGGTAAACCCATACGAAAGCAGGTATGCTCGAGGTGGCATTTAAAATAGATAGAGGAATGGTTACTGCTATCTTCCATGTGTGCAGTGGTTAGCTCATATTGCATGTCTCATCAACACCTCGATGCTAAGATAGTCAAAAATTTCCCATAGAAATGTATGGGTGGGAACCTACTTTTGAATCGCTTGGTAAACCCATACCAAAGCAGGTATGCTCAAGGTGGCATTTAAAATAGATAGAGGAATGGTTACTGCTATCTTCCATGTGTGCAGTGGTTAGCTCATGTTGCATGTCTCATCAACACCTCGATGCTAAGATAGTCAAAAATTTCCCATAGAAATGTATGGGTGGGAACCTACTTTTGAATCGCATGGTAAAACCATACCAATGCAGGTATGATCGGGGTGGCATTAAAAAGAGATAGAGGAATGGTTACTGCTATCTTCCATGTGGGCAGTGGTTTGTTCATATTGCATGTCTCATCAACACCTCGATGCTAAGATAGACAATTTTTCCCATAGAGATGTATGGGTGGTTTCCCATAGGAATGTATGGGTGGGAACCTACTTTTGAATCGCTTGGTAAACCCATACGAAAGCAGGTATGCTCGGGGTGGCATTTAAAATAGATAGAGGAATGGTTACTGCTATCTTCCATGTGTGCAGTGGTTAGCTCATATTGCATGTCTCATCAACACCTCGATGCTAAGATAGTCAAAAATTTCCCATAGAAATGTATGGGTGGGAACCTACTTTTGAATCGCTTGGTAAACCCATACCAAAGCAGGTATGCTCGGGGTGGCATTTAAAACAGATAGAGGAATGGTTACTGCTATCTTCCATGTGTGCAGTGGTTTACTCGTATTGCATGTCTCATCAACACCGCGGTGCTAAGATAGACAATTTTTCGCATAGAGATGTATGGGTGGTTTCCCATAGGAATGTATGGGTGGGAACCTACTTTTGAATCGCTTGGTAAACCCATACCAAAGCAGGTATGCTCGGGGTGGCATTTAAAACAGATAGAGGAATGGTTACTGCTATCTTCCATGTGTGCAGTGGTTTACTCATATTGCATGTCTCATCAACACCGCGGTGCTAAGATAGACAATTTTTCCCATAGAGATGTATGGGTGGTTTCCCATAGGAATGTATGGGTGGGAACCTACTTTTGAATCGCTTGGTAAACCCATTCGAAAGCAGGTATGCTCGGGGTGGCATTTAAAATAGATAGAGGAATGGTTACTGCTATCTTCCATGTGTGCAGTGGTTAGCTCATATTGCATGTCTCATCAACACCTCGATGCTAAGATAGTCAAAAATTTCCCATAGAAATGTATGGGTGGGAACCTACTTTTGAATCGCTTGGTAAACCCATACCAAAGCAGGTATGCTCGGGGTGGCATTTAAAACAGATAGAGGAATGGTTACTGCTATCTTCCATGTGTGCAGTGGTTTACTCATATTGCATGTCTCATCAACACCGCGGTGCTAAGATAGACAATTTTTCCCATAGAGATGTATGGGTGGTTTCCCATAGGAATGTATGGGTGGGAACCTACTTTTGAATCGCTTCGTAAACCCATACGAAAGCAGGTATGCTCGGGGTGGCATTTAAAATAGATAGAGGAATGGTTACTGCTATCTTCCATGTGTGCAGTGGTTAGCTCATATTGCATGTCTCATCAACACCTCGATGCTAAGATAGTCAAAAATTTCCCATAGAAATGTATGGGTGGGAACCTACTTTTGAATTGCTTGGTAAACCCATACCAAAGCAGGTATGCTCGGGGTGGCATTTAAAATAGATAGAGGAATGGTTACTGCTATCTACCATGTGTGCAGTGGTTAGCTCATATTGCATGTCTCATCAACACCTCGATGCTAAGATAGTCAAAAATTTCCCATAGAAATGTATGGGTGGGAACCTACTTTTGAATCGCTTGGTAAACCCATACCAAAGCAGGTATGCTCGGGGTGGCATTTAAAACAGATAGAGGAATGGTTACTGCTATCTTCCATGTGTGCAGTGGTTTACTCATATTGCATGTCTCATCAACACCGCGGTGCTAAGATAGACAATTTTTCCCATAGAGATGTATGGGTGGTTTCCCATAGGAATGTATGGGTGGGAACCTACTTTTGAATCGCTTCGTAAACCCATACGAAAGCAGGTATGCTCGGGGTGGCATTTAAAATAGATAGAGGAATGGTTACTGCTATCTTCCATGTGTGCAGTGGTTAGCTCATATTGCATGTCTCATCAACACCTCGATGCTAAGATAGTCAAAAATTTCCCATAGAAATGTATGGGTGGGAACCTACTTTTGAATCGCTTGGTAAAACCATACCAATGCAGGTATGATCGGGGTGGCATTAAAAAGAGATAGAGGAATGGTTACTGCTATCTTCCATGTGGGCAGTGGTTTGCTCATATTGCATGTCTCATCAACACCTCGATGCTAAGATAGACAATTTTTCCCATAGAGATGTATAGGTGGTTTCCCATAGGAATGTATGGGTGGGAACCTACTTTTGAATCGCTTGGTAAACCCATACGAAAGCAGGTATGCTCGGGGTGGCATTTACAATAGATAGAGGAATGGTTACTGCTATCTTCCATGTGTGCAGTGGTTAGCTCATATTGCATGTCTCATCAACACCTCGATGCTAAGATAGTCAAAAATTTCCCATAGAAATGTATGGGTGGGAACCTACTTTTGAATCGCTTGGTAAACCCATACCAAAGCAGGTATGCTCGGGGTGGCATTTAAAATAGATAGAGGAATGGTTACTGCTATCTTCCATGTGTGCAGTGGTTAGCTCATATTGCATGTCTCATCAACACCTCGATGCTAAGATAGTCAAAAATTTCCCATAGAAATGTATGGGTGGGAACCTACTTTTGAATCGCTTGGTAAACCCATACCAAAGCAGGTATGCTCTGGGTGGCATTTAAAACAGATAGAGGAATGGTTACTGCTATCTTCCATGTGTGCAGTGGTTTACTCATATTGCATGTCTCATCAACACCGCGGTGCTAAGATAGACAATTTTTCCCATAGAGATGTATGGGTGGTTTCCCATAGGAATGTATGGGTGGGAACCTACTTTTGAATCGCTTGGTAAACCCATACCAAAGCAGGTATGCTCGGGGTGGCATTTAAAATAGATAGAGGAATGGTTACTGCTATCTTCCATGTGTGCAGTGGTTAGCTCATATTGCATGTCTCATCAACACCTCGATGCTAATATAGTCAAAAATTTCCCATAGAAATGTATGGGTGGGAACCTACTTTTGAATCGCTTGGTAAACCCATACCAAAGCAGGTATGCTCGGGGTGGCATTTAAAACAGATAGAGGAATGGTTACTGCTATCTTCCATGTGTGCAGTGGTTTACTCATATTGCATGTCTCATCAACACTGCGGTGCTAAGATAGACAATTTTTCCCATAGAGATGTATGGGTGGTTTCCCATAGGAATGTATGGGTGGGAACCTACTTTTGAATCGCTTCGTAAACCCATACGAAAGCAGGTATGCTCGGGGTGGCATTTAAAATAGATAGAGGAATGGTTACTGCTATCTTCCATGTGTGCAGTGGTTAGCTCATATTGCATGTCTCATCAACACCTCGATGCTAAGATAGTCAAAAATTTCCCATAGAAATGTATGGGTGGGAACCTACTTTTGAATCGCTTGGTAAACCCATACCAAAGCAGGTATGCTCGGGGTGGCATTTAAAATAGATAGAGGAATGGTTACTGCTATCTACCATGTGTGCAGTGGTTAGCTCATATTGCATGTCTCATCAACACCTCGATGTTAAGATAGTCAAAAATTTCCCATAGAAATGTATGGGTGGGAACCTACTTTTGAATCGCTTGGTAAACCCATACCAAAGCAGGTATGCTCGGGGTGGCATTTAAAACAGATAGAGGAATGGTTACTGCTATCTTCCATGTGTGCAGTGGTTTACTCATATTGCATGTCTCATCAACACCGCGGTGCTAAGATAGACAATTTTTCCCATAGAGATGTATGGGTGGTTTCCCATAGGAATGTATGGGTGGGAACCTACTTTTGAATCGCTTCGTGAACCCATACGAAAGCAGGAATACTCGGGGTGGCATTTAAAATAGATAGAGGAATGGTTACTGCTATCTTCCATGTGTGCAGTGGTTAGCTCATATTGCATGTCTCATCAACACCTCGATGCTAAGATAGTCAAAAATTTCCCATAGAAATGTATGGGTGGGAACCTACTTTTGAATCGCTTGGTAAAACCATACCAATGCAGGTATGATCGGGGTGGCATTAAAAAGAGATAGAGGAATGGTTACTGCTATCTTCCATGTGGGCAGTGGTTTGCTCATATTGCATGTCTCATCAACACCTCGATGCTAAGATAGACAATTTTTCCCATAGAGATGTATGGGTGGATTCCCATAGGAATGTATGGGTGGGAACCTACTTTTGAATCGCTTGGTAAACCCATACGAAAGCAGGTATGCTCGGGGTGGCATTTACAATAGATAGAGGAATGGTTACTGCTATCTTCCATGTGTGCAGTGGTTAGCTCATATTGCATGTCTCATCAACACCTCGATGCTAAGATAGTCAAAAATTTCCCATAGAAATGTATGGGTGGGAACCTACTTTTGAATCGCTTGGTAAACCCATACCAAAGCAGGTATGCTCGGGGTGGCATTTAAAATAGATAGAGGAATGGTTACTGCTATCTTCCATGTGTGCAGTGGTTAGCTCATATTGCATGTCTCATCAACACCTCGATGCTAAGATAGACAATTTTTCCCATAGAGATGTATGGGTGGTTTCCCATAGGAATGTATGGGTGGGAACCTACTTTTGAATCGCTTGGTAAACCCATACGAAAGCAGGTATGCTCGGGGTGGCATTTACAATAGATAGAGGAATGGTTACTGCTATCTTCCATGTGTGCAGTGGTTAGCTCATATTGCATGTCTCATCAACACCTCGATGCTAAGATAGTCAAAAATTTCCCATAGAAATGTATGGGTGGGAACCTACTTTTGAATCGCTTGGTAAACCCATACCAAAGCAGGTATGCTCGGGGTGGCATTTAAAATAGATAGAGGAATGGTTACTGCTATCTTCCATGTGTGCAGTGGTTAGCTCATATTGCATGTCTCATCAACACCTCGATGCTAAGATAGTCAAAAATTTCCCATAGAAATGTATGGGTGGGAACCTACTTTTGAATCGCTTGGTAAACCCATACCAAAGCAGGTATGCTCTGGGTGGCATTTAAAACAGATAGAGGAATGGTTACTGCTATCTTCCATGTGTGCAGTGGTTTACTCATATAGCATGTCTCATCAACACCGCGGTGCTAAGATAGACAATTTTTCCCATAGAGATGTATGGGTGGTTTCCCATAGGAATGTATGGGTGGGAACCTACTTTTGAATCGCTTCGTTAACCCATACGAAAGCAGGTATGCTCGGGGTGGCATTTAAAATAGATAGAGGAATGGTTACTGCTATCTTCCATGTGTGCAGTGGTTAGCTCATATTGCATGTCTCATCAACACCTCGATGCTAAGATAGTCAAAAATTTCCCATAGAAATGTATGGGTGGGAACCTACTTTTGAATCGCTTGGTAAACCCATACCAAAGCAGGTATGCTCGGGGTGGCATTTAAAATAGATAGAGGAATGGTTACTGCTATCTACCATGTGTGCAGTGGTTAGCTCATATTGCATGTCTCATCAACACCTCGATGTTAAGATAGTCAAAAATTTCCCATAGAAATGTATGGGTGGGAACCTACTTTTGAATCGCTTGGTAAACCCATACCAAAGCAGGTATGCTCGGGGTGGCATTTAAAACAGATAGAGGAATGGTTACTGCTATCTTCCATGTGTGCAGTGGTTTACTCATATTGCATGTCTCATCAACACCGCGGTGCTAAGATAGACAATTTTTCCCATAGAGATGTATGGGTGGTTTCCCATAGGAATGTATGGGTGGGAACCTACTTTTGAATCGCTTCGTGAACCCATACGAAAGCAGGAATACTCGGGGTGGCATTTAAAATAGATAGAGGAATGGTTACTGCTATCTTCCATGTGTGCAGTGGTTAGCTCATATTGCATGTCTCATCAACACCTCGATGCTAAGATAGTCAAAAATTTCCCATAGAAATGTATGGGTGGGAACCTACTTTTGAATCGCTTGGTAAAACCATACCAATGCAGGTATGATCGGGGTGGCATTAAAAAGAGATAGAGGAATGGTTACTGCTATCTTCCATGTGGGCAGTGGTTTGCTCATATTGCATGTCTCATCAACACCTCGATGCTAAGATAGACAATTTTTCCCATAGAGATGTATGGGTGGATTCCCATAGGAATGTATGGGTGGGAACCTACTTTTGAATCGCTTGGTAAACCCATACGAAAGCAGGTATGCTCGGGGTGGCATTTACAATAGATAGAGGAATGGTTACTGCTATCTTCCATGTGTGCAGTGGTTAGCTCATATTGCATGTCTCATCAACACCTCGATGCTAAGATAGTCAAAAATTTCCCATAGAAATGTATGGGTGGGAACCTACTTTTGAATCGCTTGGTAAACCCATACCAAAGCAGGTATGCTCGGGGTGGCATTTAAAATAGATAGAGGAATGGTTACTGCTATCTTCCATGTGTGCAGTGGTTAGCTCATATTGCATGTCTCATCAACACCTCGATGCTAAGATAGACAATTTTTCCCATAGAGATGTATGGGTGGTTTCCCATAGGAATGTATGGGTGGGAACCTACTTTTGAATCGCTTGGTAAACCCATACGAAAGCAGGTATGCTCGGGGTGGCATTTACAATAGATAGAGGAATGGTTACTGCTATCTTCCATGTGTGCAGTGGTTAGCTCATATTGCATGTCTCATCAACACCTCGATGCTAAGATAGTCAAAAATTTCCCATAGAAATGTATGGGTGGGAACCTACTTTTGAATCGCTTGGTAAACCCATACCAAAGCAGGTATGCTCGGGGTGGCATTTAAAATAGATAGAGGAATGGTTACTGCTATCTTCCATGTGTGCAGTGGTTAGCTCATATTGCATGTCTCATCAACACCTCGATGCTAAGATAGTCAAAAATTTCCCATAGAAATGTATGGGTGGGAACCTACTTTTGAATCGCTTGGTAAACCCATACCAAAGCAGGTATGCTCTGGGTGGCATTTAAAACAGATAGAGGAATGGTTACTGCTATCTTCCATGTGTGCAGTGGTTTACTCATATAGCATGTCTCATCAACACCGCGGTGCTAAGATAGGCAATTTTTCCCATAGAGATGTATGGGTGGTTTCCCATAGGAATGTATGGGTGGGAACCTACTTTTGAATCGCTTCGTAAACCCATACGAAAGCAGGTATGCTCGGGGTGGCATTTAAAATAGATAGAGGAATGGTTACTGCTATCTTCCATGTGTGCAGTGGTTAGCTCATATTGCATGTCTCATCAACACCTCGATGCTAAGATAGTCAAAAATTTCCCATAGAAATGTATGGGTGGGAACCTACTTTTGAATCGCTTGGTAAACCCATACGAAAGCAGGTATGCTCGGGGTGGCATTTACAATAGATAGAGGAATGGTTACTGCTATCTTCCATGTGTGCAGTGGTTAGCTCATATTGCATGTCTCATCAACACCTCGATGCTAAGATAGTCAAAAATTTCCCATAGAAATGTATGGGTGGGAACCTACTTTTGAATCGCTTGGTAAACCCATACGAAAGCAGGTATGCTCGGGGTGGCATTTACAATAGATAGAGGAATGGTTACTGCTATCTTCCATGTGTGCAGTGGTTAGCTCATATTGCATGTCTCATCAACACCTCGATGCTAAGATAGTCAAAAATTTCCCATAGAAATGTATGGGTGGGAACCTACTTTTGAATCGCTTGGTAAACCCATACCAAAGCAGGTATGCTCGGGGTGGCATTTAAAATAGATAGAGGAATGGTTACTGCTATCTTCCATGTGTGCAGTGGTTAGCTCATATTGCATGTCTCATCAACACCTCGATGCTAAGATAGACAATTTTTCCCATAGAGATGTATGGGTGGTTTCCCATAGGAATGTATGGGTGGGAACCTACTTTTGAATCGCTTGGTAAACCCATACGAAAGCAGGTATGCTCGGGGTGGCATTTACAATAGATAGAGGAATGGTTACTGCTATCTTCCATGTGTGCAGTGGTTAGCTCATATTGCATGTCTCATCAACACCTCGATGCTAAGATAGTCAAAAATTTCCCATAGAAATGTATGGGTGGGAACCTACTTTTGAATCGCTTGGTAAACCCATACCAAAGCAGGTATGCTCGGGGTGGCATTTAAAATAGATAGAGGAGTGGTTACTGCTATCTTCCATGTGTGCAGTGGTTAGCTCATATTGCATGTCTCATCAACACCTCGATGCTAAGATAGTCAAAAATTTCCCATAGAAATGTATGGGTGGGAACCTACTTTTGAATCGCTTGGTAAACCCATACCAAAGCAGGTATGCTCTGGGTGGCATTTAAAACAGATAGAGGAATGGTTACTGCTATCTTCCATGTGTGCAGTGGTTTACTCATATAGCATGTCTCATCAACACCGCGGTGCTAAGATAGACAATTTTTCCCATAGAGATGTATGGGTGGTTTCCCATAGGAATGTATGGGTGGGAACCTACTTTTGAATCGCTTCGTAAACCCATACGAAAGCAGGTATGCTCGGGGTGGCATTTAAAATAGATAGAGGAATGGTTACTGCTATCTTCCATGTGTGCAGTGGTTAGCTCATATTGCATGTCTCATCAACACCTCGATGCTAAGATAGTCAAAAATTTCCCATAGAAATGTATGGGTGGGAACCTACGTTTGAATCGCTTGGTAAACCCATACGAAAGCAGGTATGCTCGGGGTGGCATTTACAATAGATAGAGGAATGGTTACTGCTATCTTCCATGTGTGCAGTGGTTAGCTCATATTGCATGTCTCATCAACACCTCGATGCTAAGATAGTCAAAAATTTCCCATAGAAATGTATGGGTGGGAACCTACTTTTGAATCGCTTGGTAAACCCATACGAAAGCAGGTATGCTCGGGGTGGCATTTACAATAGATAGAGGAATGGTTACTGCTATCTTCCATGTGTGCAGTGGTTAGCTCATATTGCATGTCTCATCAACACCTCGATGCTAAGATAGTCAAAAATTTCCCATAGAAATGTATGGGTGGGAACCTACTTTTGAATCGCTTGGTAAACCCATACCAAAGCAGGTATGCTCAAGGTGGCATTTAAAATAGATAGAGGAATGGTTACTGCTATCTTCCGTGTGTGCAGTGGTTAGCTCATATTGCATGTCTCATCAACACCTCGATGCTAAGATAGTCAAAAATTTCCCATAGAAATGTATGGGTGGGAACCTACTTTTGAATCGCTTGGTAAACCCATACCAAAGCAGGTATGCTCGGGGTGGCATTTAAAACAGATAGAGGAATGGTTACTGCTATCTTCCATGTGTGCAGTGGTTTACTCATATTGCATGTCTCATCAACACCGCGGTGCTAAGATAGACAATTTTTCCCATAGAGATGTATGGGTGGTTTCCCATAGGAATGTATGGGTGGGAACCTACTTTTGAATCGCTTCGTGAACCCATACGAAAGCAGGAATACTCGGGGTGGCATTTAAAATAGATAGAGGAATGGTTACTGCTATCTTCCATGTGTGCAGTGGTTAGCTCATATTGCATGTCTCATCAACACCTCGATGCTAAGATAGTCAAAAATTTCCCATAGAAATGTATGGGTGGGAACCTACTTTTGAATCGCTTGGTAAAACCATACCAATGCAGGTATGATCGGGGTGGCATTAAAAAGAGATAGAGGAATGGTTACTGCTATCTTCCATGTGGGCAGTGGTTTGCTCATATTGCATGTCTCATCAACACCTCGATGCTAAGATAGACAATTTTTCCCATAGAGATGTATGGGTGGATTCCCATAGGAATGTATGGGTGGGAACCTACTTTTGAATCGCTTGGTAAACCCATACGAAAGCAGGTATGCTCGGGGTGGCATTTACAATAGATAGAGGAATGGTTACTGCTATCTTCCATGTGTGCAGTGGTTAGCTCATATTGCATGTCTCATCAACACCTCGATGCTAAGATAGTCAAAAATTTCCCATAGAAATGTATGGGTGGGAACCTACTTTTGAATCGCTTGGTAAACCCATACCAAAGCAGGTATGCTCGGGGTGGCATTTAAAATAGATAGAGGAATGGTTACTGCTATCTTCCATGTGTGCAGTGGTTAGCTCATATTGCATGTCTCATCAACACCTCGATGCTAAGATAGACAATTTTTCCCATAGAGATGTATGGGTGGTTTCCCATAGGAATGTATGGGTGGGAACCTACTTTTGAATCGCTTGGTAAACCCATACGAAAGCAGGTATGCTCGGGGTGGCATTTACAATAGATAGAGGAATGGTTACTGCTATCTTCCATGTGTGCAGTGGTTAGCTCATATTGCATGTCTCATCAACACCTCGATGCTAAGATAGTCAAAAATTTCCCATAGAAATGTATGGGTGGGAACCTACTTTTGAATCGCTTGGTAAACCCATACCAAAGCAGGTATGCTCGGGGTGGCATTTAAAATAGATAGAGGAATGGTTACTGCTATCTTCCATGTGTGCAGTGGTTAGCTCATATTGCATGTCTCATCAACACCTCGATGCTAAGATAGTCAAAAATTTCCCATAGAAATGTATGGGTGGGAACCTACTTTTGAATCGCTTGGTAAACCCATACCAAAGCAGGTATCCTCTGGGTGGCATTTAAAACAGATAGAGGAATGGTTACTGCTATCTTCCATGTGTGCAGTGGTTTACTCATATAGCATGTCTCATCAACACCGCGGTGCTAAGATAGACAATTTTTCCCATAGAGATGTATGGGTGGTTTCCCATAGGAATGTATGGGTGGGAACCTACTTTTGAATCGCTTCGTAAACCCATACGAAAGCAGGTATGCTCGGGGTGGCATTTAAAATAGATAGAGGAATGGTTACTGCTATCTTCCATGTGTGCAGTGGTTAGCTCATATTGCATGTCTCATCAACACCTCGATGCTAAGATAGTCAAAAATTTCCCATAGAAATGTATGGGTGGGAACCTACTTTTGAATCGCTTGGTAAACCCATACGAAAGCAGGTATGCTCGGGGTGGCATTTACAATAGATAGAGGAATGGTTACTGCTATCTTCCATGTGTGCAGTGGTTAGCTCATATTGCATGTCTCATCAACACCTCGATGCTAAGATAGTCAAAAATTTCCCATAGAAATGTATGGGTGGGAACCTACTTTTGAATCGCTTGGTAAACCCATACGAAAGCAGGTATGCTCGGGGTGGCATTTACAATAGATAGAGGAATGGTTACTGCTATCTTCCATGTGTGCAGTGGTTAGCTCATATTGCATGTCTCATCAACACCTCGATGCTAAGATAGTCAAAAATTTCCCATAGAAATGTATGGGTGGGAACCTACTTTTGAATCGCTTGGTAAACCCATACCAAAGCAGGTATGCTCGGGGTGGCATTTAAAATAGATAGAGGAATGGTTACTGCTATCTTCCATGTGTGCAGTGGTTAGCTCATATTGCATGTCTCATCAACACCTCGATGCTAAGATAGACAATTTTTCCCATAGAGATGTATGGGTGGTTTCCCATAGGAATGTATGGGTGGGAACCTACTTTTGAATCGCTTGGTAAACCCATACGAAAGCAGGTATGCTCGGGGTGGCATTTACAATAGATAGAGGAATGGTTACTGCTATCTTCCATGTGTGCAGTGGTTAGCTCATATTGCATGTCTCATCAACACCTCGATGCTAAGATAGTCAAAAATTTCCCATAGAAATGTATGGGTGGGAACCTACTTTTGAATCGCTTGGTAAACCCATACCAAAGCAGGTATGCTCGGGGTGGCATTTAAAATAGATAGAGGAATGGTTACTGCTATCTTCCATGTGTGCAGTGGTTAGCTCATATTGCATGTCTCATCAACACCTCGATGCTAAGATAGTCAAAAATTTCCCATAGAAATGTATGGGTGGGAACCTACTTTTGAATCGCTTGGTAAACCCATACCAAAGCAGGTATGCTCTGGGTGGCATTTAAAACAGATAGAGGAATGGTTACTGCTATCTTCCATGTGTGCAGTGGTTTACTCATATAGCATGTCTCATCAACACCGCGGTGCTAAGATAGACAATTTTTCCCATAGAGATGTATGGGTGGTTTCCCATAGGAATGTATGGGTGGGAACCTACTTTTGAATCGCTTCGTAAACCCATACGAAAGCAGGTATGCTCGGGGTGGCATTTAAAATAGATAGAGGAATGGTTACTGCTATCTTCCATGTGTGCAGTGGTTAGCTCATATTGCATGTCTCATCAACACCTCGATGCTAAGATAGTCAAAAATTTCCCATAGAAATGTATGGGTGGGAACCTACGTTTGAATCGCTTGGTAAACCCATACGAAAGCAGGTATGCTCGGGGTGGCATTTACAATAGATAGAGGAATGGTTACTGCTATCTTCCATGTGTGCAGTGGTTAGCTCATATTGCATGTCTCATCAACACCTCGATGCTAAGATAGTCAAAAATTTCCCATAGAAATGTATGGGTGGGAACCTACTTTTGAATCGCTTGGTAAACCCATACGAAAGCAGGTATGCTCGGGGTGGCATTTACAATAGATAGAGGAATGGTTACTGCTATCTTCCATGTGTGCAGTGGTTAGCTCATATTGCATGTCTCATCAACACCTCGATGCTAAGATAGTCAAAAATTTCCCATAGAAATGTATGGGTGGGAACCTACTTTTGAATCGCTTGGTAAACCCATACCAAAGCAGGTATGCTCAAGGTGGCATTTAAAATAGATAGAGGAATGGTTACTGCTATCTTCCGTGTGTGCAGTGGTTAGCTCATATTGCATGTCTCATCAACACCTCGATGCTAAGATAGTCAAAAATTTCCCATAGAAATGTATGGGTGGGAACCTACTTTTGAATCGCTTGGTAAACCCATACCAAAGCAGGTATGCTCTGGGTGGCATTTAAAACAGATAGAGGAATGGTTACTGCTATCTTCCATGTGTGCAGTGGTTTACTCTTATTGCATGTCTCATCAACACCGCGGTGCTAAGATAGACAATTTTTCCCATAGAGATGTATGGGTGGTTTCCCATAGGAATGTATGGGTGGGAACCTACTTTTGAATCGCTTGGTAAACCCATACGAAAGCAGGTATGCTCGGGGTGGCATTTAAAATAGATAGAGGAATGGTTCCTGCTATCTTCCATGTGTGCAGTGGTTAGCTCATATTGCATGTCTCATCAACACCTCGATGCTAAGATAGTCAAAAATTTCCCATAGAAATGTATGGGTGGGAACCTACTTTTGAATCGCTTGGTAAACCCATACCAAAGCAGGTATGCTCGGGGTGGCATTTAAAATAGATAGAGGAATGGTTACTGCTATCTACCATGTGTGCAGTGGTTAGCTCATATTGCATGTCTCATCAACACCTCGATGCTAAGATAGTCAAAAATTTCCCATAGAAATGTATGGGTGGGAACCTACTTTTGAATCGCTTGGTCAACCCATACCAAAGCAGGTATGCTCGGGGTGGCATTTAAAACAGATAGAGGAATGGTTACTGCTATCTTCCATGTGTGCAGTGGTTTACTCATATTGCATGTCTCATCAACACCGCGGTGCTAAGATAGACAATTTTTCCTATAGAGATGTATGGGTGGTTTCCCATAGGAATGTATGGGTGGGAACCTACTTTTGAATCGCTTCGTAAACCCATACGAAAGCAGGTATGCTCGGGGTGGCATTTAAAATAGATAGAGGAATGGTTACTGCTATCTTCCATGTGTGCAGTGGTTAGCTCATATTGCATGTCTCATCAACACCTCGATGCTAAGATAGTCAAAAATTTCCCATAGAAATGTATGGGGGGGAACCTACATTTGAATCGCTTGGTAATACCATACCAATGCAGGTATGATCGGTGTGGCATTAAAAAGAGATAGAGGAATGGTTACTGCTATCTTCCATGTGGGCAGTGGTTTGCTCATATTGCATGTCTCATCAACACCTCGATGCGAAGATAGACAATTTTTCCCATAGAGATGTATGGGTGGTTTCCCATAGGAATGTATGGGTGGGAACCTACTTTTGAATCGCTTGGTAAACCCATACGAAAGCAGGTATGCTCGGGGTGGCATTTACAATAGATAGAGGAATGGTTACTGCTATCTTCCATGTGTGCAGTGGTTAGCTCACATTGCATGTCTCATCAACACCTCGATGCTAAGATAGTCAAAAATTTCCCATAGAAATGTATGGGTGGGAACCTACTTTTGAATCGCTTGGTAAACCCATACCAAAGCAGGTATGCTCTGGGTGGCATTTAAAACAGATAGAGGAATGGTTACTGCTATCTTCCATGTGTGCAGTGGTTTACTCATATAGCATGTCTCATCAACACCGCGGTGCTAAGATAGACAATTTTTCCCATAAAGATGTATGGGTGGTTTCCCATAGGAATGTATGGGTGGGAACCTACTTTTGAATCGCTTGGTAAACCCATACGAAAGCAGGTATGCTCGGGGTGTCATTTAAAATAGATAGAGGAATGGTTACTGCTATCTTCCATGTGTGCAGTGGTTAGCTCATATTGCATGTCTCATCAACACCTCGATGCTAAGATAGTCAAAAATTTCCCATAGAAATGTATGGGTGGGAACCTACTTTTGAATCGCTTGGTAAACCCATACCAAAGCAGGTATGCTCGGGGTGGCATTTAAAACAGATAGAGGAATGGTTACTGCTATCTTCCATGTGTGCAGTGGTTTACTCATATTGCATGTCTCATCAACACCGCGGTGCTAAGATAGACAATTTTTCCCATAGAGATGTATGGGTGGTTTCCCATAGGAATGTATGGGTGGGAACCTACTTTTGAATCGCTTCGTAAACCCATACGAAAGCAGGTATTGTCGGGGTGGCATTTAAAATAGATAGAGGAATGGTTACTGCTATCTTCCATGTGTGCAGTGGTTAGCTCATATTGCATGTCTCATTAACACCTCGATGCTAAGATAGTCAAAAATTTCCCATAGAAATGTATGGGTGGGAACCTACTTTTGAATCGCTTGGTAAACCCATACGAAAGCAGGTATGCTCGGGGTGGCATTTACAATAGATAGAGGAATGGTTACTGCTATCTTCCATGTGTGCAGTGGTTAGCTCATAATGCATGTCTCATCAACACCTCGATGCTAAGATAGTCAAAAATTTCCCATAGAAATGTATGGGTGGGAACCTACTTTTGAATCGCTTGGTAAACCCATACCAAAGCAGGTATGCTCGGGGTGGCATTTAAAATAGATAGAGGAATGGTTACTGCTATCTTCCATGTGTGCAGTGGTTAGCTCATATTGCATGTCTCATCAACACCTCGATGCTAAGATAGTCAAAAATTTCCCATAGAAATGTATGGGTGGGAACCTACTTTTGAATCGCTTGGTAAACCCATACCAAAGCAGGTATGCTCTGGGTGGCATTTAAAACAGATAGAGGAATGGTTACTGCTATCTTCCATGTGTGCAGTGGTTTACTCATATTGCATGTCTCATCAACACCGCGGTGCTAAGATAGACAATTTTTCCCATAGAGATGTATGGGTGGTTTCCCATAGGAATGTATGGGTGGGAACCTACTTTTGAATCGCTTGGTAAACCCATACGAAAGCAGGTATGCTCGGGGTGGCATTTAAAATAGATAGAGGAATGGTTACTGCTATCTTCCATGTGTGCAGTGGTTAGCTCATATTGCATGTCTCATCAACACCTCGATGCTAAGATAGTCAAAAATTTCCCATAGAAATGTATGGGTGGGAACCTACTTTTGAATCGCTTGGTAAACCCATACGAAAGCAGGTATGCTCGGGGTGGCATTTACAATAGATAGAGGAATGGTTACTGCTATCTTCCATGTGTGCAGTGGTTAGCTCATATTGCATGTCTCATCAACACCTCGATGCTAAGATAGTCAAAAATTTCCCATAGAAATGTATGGGTGGGAACCTACTTTTGAATCGCTTGGTAAACCCATACCAAAGCAGGTATGCTCAAGGTGGCATTTAAAATAGATAGAGGAATGGTTACTGCTATCTTCCGTGTGTGCAGTGGTTAGCTCATATTGCATGTCTCATCAACACCTCGATGCTAAGATAGTCAAAAATTTCCCATAGAAATGTATGGGTGGGAACCTACTTTTGAATCGCTTGGTAAACCCATACCAAAGCAGGTATGCTCTGGGTGGCATTTAAAACAGATAGAGGAATGGTTACTGCTATCTTCCATGTGTGCAGTGGTTTACTCTTATTGCATGTCTCATCAACACCGCGGTGCTAAGATAGACAATTTTTCCCATAGAGATGTATGGGTGGTTTCCCATAGGAATGTATGGGTGGGAACCTACTTTTGAATCGCTTGGTAAACCCATACGAAAGCAGGTATGCTCGGGGTGGCATTTAAAATAGATAGAGGAATGGTTCCTGCTATCTTCCATGTGTGCAGTGGTTAGCTCATATTGCATGTCTCATCAACACCTCGATGCTAAGATAGTCAAAAATTTCCCATAGAAATGTATGGGTGGGAACCTACTTTTGAATCGCTTGGTAAACCCATACCAAAGCAGGTATGCTCGGGATGGCATTTAAAATAGATAGAGGAATGGTTACTGCTATCTACCATGTGTGCAGTGGTTAGCTCATATTGCATGTCTCATCAACACCTCGATGCTAAGATAGTCAAAAATTTCCCATAGAAATGTATGGGTGGGAACCTACTTTTGAATCGCTTGGTAAACCCATACCAAAGCAGGTATGCTCGGGGTGGCATTTAAAACAGATAGAGGAATGGTTACTGCTATCTTCCATGTGTGCAGTGGTTTACTCATATTGCATGTCTCATCAACACCGCGGTGCTAAGATAGACAATTTTTCCTATAGAGATGTATGGGTGGTTTCCCATAGGAATGTATGGGTGGGAACCTACTTTTGAATCGCTTCGTAAACCCATACGAAAGCAGGTATGCTCGGGGTGGCATTTAAAATAGATAGAGGAATGGTTACTGCTATCTTCCATGTGTGCAGTGGTTAGCTCATATTGCATGTCTCATCAACACCTCGATGCTAAGATAGTCAAAAATTTCCCATAGAAATGTATGGGGGGGAACCTACATTTGAATCGCTTGGTAATACCATACCAATGCAGGTATGATCGGTGTGGCATTAAAAAGAGATAGAGGAATGGTTACTGCTATCTTCCATGTGGGCAGTGGTTTGCTCATATTGCATGTCTCATCAACACCTCGATGCGAAGATAGACAATTTTTCCCATAGAGATGTATGGGTGGTTTCCCATAGGAATGTATGGGTGGGAACCTACTTTTGAATCGCTTGGTAAACCCATACGAAAGCAGGTATGCTCGGGGTGGCATTTACAATAGATAGAGGAATGGTTACTGCTATCTTCCATGTGTGCAGTGGTTAGCTCACATTGCATGTCTCATCAACACCTCGATGCTAAGATAGTCAAAAATTTCCCATAGAAATGTATGGGTGGGAACCTACTTTTGAATCGCTTGGTAAACCCATACCAAAGCAGGTATGCTCTGGGTGGCATTTAAAACAGATAGAGGAATGGTTACTGCTATCTTCCATGTGTGCAGTGGTTTACTCATATAGCATGTCTCATCAACACCGCGGTGCTAAGATAGACAATTTTTCCCATAAAGATGTATGGGTGGTTTCCCATAGGAATGTATGGGTGGGAACCTACTTTTGAATCGCTTGGTAAACCCATACGAAAGCAGGTATGCTCGGGGTGGCATTTAAAATAGATAGAGGAATGGTTACTGCTATCTTCCATGTGTGCAGTGGTTAGCTCATATTGCATGTCTCATCAACACCTCGATGCTAAGATAGTCAAAAATTTCCCATAGAAATGTATGGGTGGGAACCTACTTTTGAATCGCTTGGTAAACCCATACCAAAGCAGGTATGCTCGGGGTGGCATTTAAAACAGATAGAGGAATGGTTACTGCTATCTTCCATGTGTGCAGTGGTTTACTCATATTGCATGTCTCATCAACACCGCGGTGCTAAGATAGACAATTTTTCCCATAGAGATGTATGGGTGGTTTCCCATAGGAATGTATGGGTGGGAACCTACTTTTGAATCGCTTCGTAAACCCATACGAAAGCAGGTATTGTCGGGGTGGCATTTAAAATAGATAGAGGAATGGTTACTGCTATCTTCCATGTGTGCAGTGGTTAGCTCATATTGCATGTCTCATTAACACCTCGATGCTAAGATAGTCAAAAATTTCCCATAGAAATGTATGGGTGGGAACCTACTTTTGAATCGCTTGGTAAACCCATACGAAAGCAGGTATGCTCGGGGTGGCATTTACAATAGATAGAGGAATGGTTACTGCTATCTTCCATGTGTGCAGTGGTTAGCTCATAATGCATGTCTCATCAACACCTCGATGCTAAGATAGTCAAAAATTTCCCATAGAAATGTATGGGTGGGAACCTACTTTTGAATCGCTTGGTAAACCCATACCAAAGCAGGTATGCTCGGGGTGGCATTTAAAACAGATAGAGGAATGGTTACTGCTATCTTCCATGTGTGCAGTGGTTTACTCATATTGCATGTCTCATCAACACCGCGGTGCTAAGATAGTCAAAAATTTCCCATAGAAATGTATGGGTGGGAACCTACTTTTGAATCGCTTGGTAAACCCATACCAAAGCAGGTATGCTCGGGGTGGCATTTAAAACAGATAGAGGAATGGTTACTGCTATCTTCCATGTGTGCAGTGGTTTACTCATATTGCATGTCTCATCAACACCGCGGTGCTAAGATAGACAATTTTTCCCATAGAGATGTATGGGTGGTTTCCCATAGGAATGTATGGGTGGGAACCTACTTTTGAATCGCTTCGTAAACCCATACGAAAGCAGGTATTGTCGGGGTGGCATTTAAAATAGATAGAGGAATGGTTACTGCTATCTTCCATGTGTGCAGTGGTTAGCTCATATTGCATGTCTCATTAACACCTCGATGCTAAGATAGTCAAAAAATTTCCCATAGAAATGTATGGGTGGGAACCTACTTTTGAATCGCTTGGTAAACCCATACGAAAGCAGGTATGCTCGGGGTGGCATTTACAATAGATAGAGGAATGGTTACTGCTATCTTCCATGTGTGCAGTGGTTAGCTCATAATGCATGTCTCATCAACACCTCGATGCTAAGATAGTCAAAAATTTCCCATAGAAATGTATGGGTGGGAACCTACTTTTGAATCGCTTGGTAAACCCATACCAAAGCAGGTATGCTCGGGGTGGCATTTAAAACAGATAGAGGAATGGTTACTGCTATCTTCCATGTGTGCAGTGGTTTACTCATAATGCATGTCTCATCAACACCTCGATGCTAAGATAGTCAAAAATTTCCCATAGAAATGTATGGGTGGGAACCTACTTTTGAATCGCTTGGTAAACCCATACCAAAGCAGGTATGCTCGGGGTGGCATTTAAAACAGATAGAGGAATGGTTACTGCTATCTTCCATGTGTGCAGTGGTTTACTCATAATGCATGTCTCATCAACACCTCGATGCTAAGATAGTCAAAAATTTCCCATAGAAATGTATGGGTGGGAACCTACTTTTGAATCGCTTGGTAAACCCATACCAAAGCAGGTATGCTCGGGGTGGCATTTAAAACAGATAGAGGAATGGTTACTGCTATCTTCCATGTGTGCAGTGGTTTACTCATATTGCATGTCTCATCAACACCGCGGTGCTAAGATAGTCAAAAATTTCCCATAGAAATGTATGGGTGGGAACCTACTTTTGAATCGCTTGGTAAACCCATACCAAAGCAGGTATGCTCGGGGTGGCATTTAAAACAGATAGAGGAATGGTTACTGCTATCTTCCATGTGTGCAGTGGTTTACTCATATTGCATGTCTCATCAACACCGCGGTGCTAAGATAGACAATTTTTCCTATAGAGATGTATGGGTGGTTTCCCATAGGAATGTATGGGTGGGAACCTACTTTTGAATCGCTTCGTAAACCCATACGAAAGCAGGTATGCTCGGGGTGGCATTTAAAATAGATAGAGGAATGGTTACTGCTATCTTCCATGTGTGCAGTGGTTAGCTCATATTGCATGTCTCATCAACACCTCGATGCTAAGATAGTCAAAAATTTCCCATAGAAATGTATGGGGGGGAACCTACATTTGAATCGCTTGGTAATACCATACCAATGCAGGTATGATCGGTGTGGCATTAAAAAGAGATAGAGGAATGGTTACTGCTATCTTCCATGTGGGCAGTGGTTTGCTCATATTGCATGTCTCATCAACACCTCGATGCGAAGATAGACAATTTTTCCCATAGAGATGTATGGGTGGTTTCCCATAGGAATGTATGGGTGGGAACCTACTTTTGAATCGCTTGGTAAACCCATACGAAAGCAGGTATGCTCGGGGTGGCATTTACAATAGATAGAGGAATGGTTACTGCTATCTTCCATGTGTGCAGTGGTTAGCTCACATTGCATGTCTCATCAACACCTCGATGCTAAGATAGTCAAAAATTTCCCATGGAAATGTATGGGTGGGAACCTACTTTTGAATCGCTTGGTAAACCCATACCAAAGCAGGTATGCTCTGGGTGGCATTTAAAACAGATAGAGGAATGGTTACTGCTATCTTCCATGTGTGCAGTGGTTTACTCATATAGCATGTCTCATCAACACCGCGGTGCTAAGATAGACAATTTTTCCCATAAAGATGTATGGGTGGTTTCCCATAGGAATGTATGGGTGGGAACCTACTTTTGAATCGCTTGGTAAACCCATACGAAAGCAGGTATGCTCGGGGTGGCATTTAAAATAGATAGAGGAATGGTTACTGCTATCTTCCATGTGTGCAGTGGTTAGCTCATATTGCATGTCTCATCAACACCTCGATGCTAAGATAGTCAAAAATTTCCCATAGAAATGTATGGGTGGGAACCTACTTTTGAATCGCTTGGTAAACCCATACCAAAGCAGGTATGCTCGGGGTGGCATTTAAAACAGATAGAGGAATGGTTACTGCTATCTTCCATGTGTGCAGTGGTTTACTCATATTGCATGTCTCATCAACACCGCGGTGCTAAGATAGACAATTTTTCCCATAGAGATGTATGGGTGGTTTCCCATAGGAATGTATGGGTGGGAACCTACTTTTGAATCGCTTCGTAAACCCATACGAAAGCAGGTATTGTCGGGGTGGCATTTAAAATAGATAGAGGAATGGTTACTGCTATCTTCCATGTGTGCAGTGGTTAGCTCATATTGCATGTCTCATTAACACCTCGATGCTAAGATAGTCAAAAATTTCCCATAGAAATGTATGGGTGGGAACCTACTTTTGAATCGCTTGGTAAACCCATACGAAAGCAGGTATGCTCGGGGTGGCATTTACAATAGATAGAGGAATGGTTACTGCTATCTTCCATGTGTGCAGTGGTTAGCTCATAATGCATGTCTCATCAACACCTCGATGCTAAGATAGTCAAAAATTTCCCATAGAAATGTATGGGTGGGAACCTACTTTTGAATCGCTTGGTAAACCCATACCAAAGCAGGTATGCTCGGGGTGGCATTTAAAATAGATAGAGGAATGGTTACTGCTATCTTCCATGTGTGCAGTGGTTAGCTCATATTGCATGTCTCATCAACACCTCGATGCTAAGATAGTCAAAAATTTCCCATAGAAATGTATGGGTGGGAACCTACTTTTGAATCGCTTGGTAAACCCATACCAAAGCAGGTATGCTCTGGGTGGCATTTAAAACAGATAGAGGAATGGTTACTGCTATCTTCCATGTGTGCAGTGGTTTACTCATATTGCATGTCTCATCAACACCGCGGTGCTAAGATAGACAATTTTTCCCATAGAGATGTATGGGTGGTTTCCCATAGGAATGTATGGGTGGGAACCTACTTTTGAATCGCTTGGTAAACCCATACGAAAGCAGGTATGCTCGGGGTGGCATTTAAAATAGATAGAGGAATGGTTACTGCTATCTTCCATGTGTGCAGTGGTTAGCTCATATTGCATGTCTCATCAACACCTCGATGCTAAGATAGTCAAAAATTTCCCATAGAAATGTATGGGTGGGAACCTACTTTTGAATCGCTTGGTAAACCCATACCAAAGCAGGTATGCTCGGGGTGGCATTTAAAACAGATAGAGGAATGGTTACTGCTATCTTCCATGTGTGCAGTGGTTTACTCATATTGCATGTCTCATCAACACCGCGGTGCTAAGATAGATAATTTTTCCCATAGAGATGTATGGGTGGTTTCCCATAGGAATGTATGGGTGGGAACCTACTTTTGAATCGCTTCGTAAACCCATACGAAAGCAGGTATGCTCGGGGTGGCATTTAAAATAGATAGAGGAATGGTTACTGCTATCTTCCATGTGTGCAGTGGTTAGCTCATATTGCATGTCTCATCAACACCTCGATGCTAAGATAGTCAAAAATTTCCCATAGAAATGTATGGGTGGGAACCTACTTTTGAATCGCTTGGTAAACCCATACCAAAGCAGGTATGCTCGGGGTGGCATTTAAAATAGATAGAGGAATGGTTACTGCTATCTACCATGTGTGCAGTGGTTAGCTCATATTGCATGTCTCATCAACACCTCGATGCTAAGATAGTAAAAAATTTACCATAGAAATGTATGGGTGGGAACCTACTTTTGAATCGCTTGGTAAACCCATACCAAAGCAGGTATGCTCGGGGTGGCATTTAAAACAGATAGAGGAATGGTTACTGCTATCTTCCATGTGTGCAGTGGTTTACTCATATTGCATGTCTCATCAACACCGCGGTGCTAAGATAGACAATTTTTCCCATAGAGATGTATGGGTGGTTTCCCATAGGAATGTATGGGTGGGAACCTACTTTTGAATCGCTTCGTAAACCCATACGAAAGCAGGTATGCTCGGGGTGGCATTTAAAATAGATAGAGGAATGGTTACTGCTATCTTCCATGTGTGCAGTGGTTAGCTCATATTGCATGTCTCATCAACACCTCGATGCTAAGATAGTCAAAAATTTCCCATAGAAATGTATGGGTGGGAACCTACTTTTGAATCGCTTGGTAATACCATACCAATGCAGGTATGATCGGGGTGGCATTAAAAAGAGATAGAGGAATGGTTACTGCTATCTTCCATGTGGGCAGTGGTTTGCTCATATTGCATGTCTCATCAACACCTCGATGCTAAGATAGACAATTTTTCCCATAGAGATGTATGGGTGGTTTCCCATAGGAATGTATGGGTGGGAACCTACTTTTGAATCGCTTGGTAAACCCATACGAAAGCAGGTATGCTCGGGGTGGCATTTACAATAGATAGAGGAATGGTTACTGCTATCTTCCATGTGTGCAGTGGTTAGCTCATATTGCATGTCTCATCAACACCTCGATGCTAAGATAGTCAAAAATTTCCCATAGAAATGTATGGGTGGGAACCTACTTTTAAATCGCTTGGTAAACCCATACCAAAGCAGGTATGCACGAGGTGGCATTTAATACAGATAGAGGAATGGTTACTGCTATCTTCCATGTGTGCAGTGGTTTACTCATATTGCATGTCTCATCAAAACCGCGGTGCTAAGATAGACAATTTTTCCCATAGAGATGTATGGGTGGGAACCTACTTTTGAATCGCTTCGTAAACCCATACGAAAGCAGGTATGCTCGGGGTGGCATTTAAAATAGATAGAGGAATGGTTACTGCTATCTTCCATGTGTGCAGTGGTTAGCTCATATTGGATGTCTCATCAACACCTCGATGCTAAGATAGTCAAAAATTTCCCATAGAAATGTATGGGTGGGAACCTACTTTTGAATCGCTTGGTAAACCCATACCAAAGCAGGTATGCTCGGGGTGGCATTTAAAATAGATAGAGGAATGGTTACTGCTATCTACCATGTGTGCAGTGGTTAGCTCATATTGCATGTCTCATCAACACCTCGATGCTAAGATAGTCAAAAATTTCCCATAGAAATGTATGGGTGGGAACCTACTTTTGAATCGCTTGGTAAACCCATACCAAAGCAGGTATGCTCGGGGTGGCATTTAAAACAGATAGAGGAATGGTTACTGCTATCTTCCATGTGTGCAGTGGTTTACTCATATTGCATGTCTCATCAACACGGCGGTGCTAAGATAGACAATTTTTCCAATAGAGATGTATGGGTGGTTTCCCATAGGAATGTATGGGTGGGAACCTACTTTTGAATCGCTTGGTAAACCCATACGAAAGCAGGTATGCTCGGGGTGGCATTTAAAATAGATAGAGGAATGGTTACTGCTATCTTCCATGTGTGCAGTGGTTAGCTCATATTGCATGTCTCATCAACACCTCGATGCTAAGATAGTCAAAAATTTCCCATAGAAATGTATGGGTGGGAACCTACTTTTGAATCGCTTGGTAAAACCATACCAATGCAGGTATGATCGGGGTGGCATTAAAAAGAGATAGAGGAATGGTTACTGCTATCTTCCATGTGGGCAGTGGTTAGCTCATATTGCATGTCTCATCAACACCTCGATGCTAAGATAGTCAAAAATTTCCCATAGAAATGTATGGGTGGGAACCTACTTTTGAATCGCTTGGGTAACCCATACCGAAGCAAGTATGCTCGGGGTGGCATTTAAAACAGATAGAGGAATGGTTACTGCTATCTTCCATGTGGGCAGTGGTTTGCTCATATTGCATGTCTCATCATCACCTCGATGCTAAGATAGTCAATATTTCCCATAGAGATGTATGGGTGGTTTCCCATAGGAATGTATGGGTGGGAACCTACTTTTGAATCGCTTGGTAAACCCATACCAAAGCAGGTATGCACGAGGTGGCATTTAATACAGATAGAGGAATGGTTACTGCTATCTTCCATGTGTGCAGTGGTTTACTCATATTGCATGTCTCATCAAAACCGCGGTGCTAAGATAGACAATTTTTCCCATAGAGATGTATGGGTGGTTTCCCATAGGAATGTATGGGTGGGAACCTACTTTTGAATCGCTTCGTAAACCCATACGAAAGCAGGTATGCTCGGGGTGGCATTTAAAATAGATAGAGGAATGGTTACTGCTATCTTCCATGTGTGCAGTGGTTAGCTCATATTGGATGTCTCATCAACACCTCGATGCTAAGATAGTCAAAAATTTCCCATAGAAATGTATGGGTGGGAACCTACTTTTGAATCGCTTGGTAAACCCATACCAAAGCAGGTATGCTCGGGGTGGCATTTAAAATAGATAGAGGAATGGTTACTGCTATCTACCATGTGTGCAGTGGTTAGCTCATATTGCATGTCTCATCAACACCTCGATGCTAAGATAGTCAAAAATTTCCCATAGAAATGTATGGGTGGGAACCTACTTTTGAATCGCTTGGTAAACCCATACCAAAGCAGGTATGCTCGGGGTGGCATTTAAAACAGATAGAGGAATGGTTACTGCTATCTTCCATGTGTGCAGTGGTTTACTCATATTGCATGTCTCATCAACACGGCGGTGCTAAGATAGACAATTTTTCCAATAGAGATGTATGGGTGGTTTCCCATAGGAATGTATGGGTGGGAACCTACTTTTGAATCGCTTGGTAAACCCATACGAAAGCAGGTATGCTCGGGGTGGCATTTAAAATAGATAGAGGAATGGTTACTGCTATCTTCCATGTGTGCAGTGGTTAGCTCATATTGCATGTCTCATCAACACCTCGATGCTAAGATAGTCAAAAATTTCCCATAGAAATGTATGGGTGGGAACCTACTTTTGAATCGCTTGGTAAAACCATACCAATGCAGGTATGATCGGGGTGGCATTAAAAAGAGATAGAGGAATGGTTACTGCTATCTTCCATGTGGGCAGTGGTTAGCTCATATTGCATGTCTCATCAACACCTCGATGCTAAGATAGTCAAAAATTTCCCATAGAAATGTATGGGTGGGAACCTACTTTTGAATCGCTTGGGTAACCCATACCGAAGCAAGTATGCTCGGGGTGGCATTTAAAACAGATAGAGGAATGGTTACTGCTATCTTCCATGTGGGCAGTGGTTTGCTCATATTGCATGTCTCATCATCACCTCGATGCTAAGATAGTCAATATTTCCCATAGAGATGTATGGGTGGTTTCCCATAGGAATGTATGGGTGGGAACCTACTTTTGAATCGCTTGGGTAACCCATACCGAAGCAGGTATGCTCGGGGTGGCATTTAAAACAGATAGAGGAATGGTTACTGCTATCTTCCATGTGTACAGTGGTTTACTCATATTGCATGCCTCATCAACACCTCGATGCTAAGATAGTCAATATTTCCCATAGAGATGTATGGGTGGTTGCCCATAGGAATGTATGGGTGGGAACCTACTTTTGAATCGCTTGGGTAACCCATACCGAAGCAGGTATGCTCGGGGTGGCATTTAAAACAGATAGAGGAATGGTTACTGCTCTCTTCCATGTGTGCAGTGGTTTGCTCATATTGCATGCCTCATGTACATCTCGATGCTAAGATAGTAAATATTTCCCATAGAGATGTATGGGTGGTTTCCCATAGGAATGTATGGGTGGGAACCTACTTTTGAATCGCTTGGGTAACCCATACCAATGCAGGTATGATCGGGGTGGCATTGAAAAGAGATAGAGGAATGGTTACTGCTATCTTCCATGTGTGCAGTGGTTAGCTCATATTGCATGTCTCATCAACACCTCGATGCTAAGATAGTCAAAAATTTCCCATAGAAATGTATGGGTGGGAACCTACTTTTGAATCGCTTGGGTAACCCATACCGAAGCAAGTATGCTCGGGGTGGCATTTAAAACAGATAGAGGAATGGTTACTGCTATCTTCCATGTGGGCAGTGGTTTGCTCATATTGCATGTCTCATCATCACCTCGATGCTAAGATAGTCAATATTTCCCATAGAGATGTATGGGTGGTTTCCCATAGGAATGTATGGGTGGGAACCTACTTTTGAATCGCTTGGGTAACCCATACCGAAGCAGGTATGCTCGGGGTGGCATTTTAAACAGATAGAGGAATGGTTACTGCTATCTTCCATGTGTGCAGTGGTTTGCTCATATTGCATGCCTCATCAACACCTCGATGCTAAGATAGTCAATATTTCCCATAGAGATGTATGGGTGGTTTCCCATAGGAATGTATGGGTGGGAACCTACTTTTGAATCGCTTGGGTAGCCCATACCGAAGCAGGTATGCTCGGGGTGGCATTTTAAACAGATAGAGGAATGGTTACTGCTATCTTCCATGTGTGCAGTGGTTTGCTCATATTGCATGTCTCATCATCACCTCGATGCTAAGATAGTCAATATTTCCCATAGAGATGTATGGGTGGTTTCCCATAGGAATGTATGGGTGGGAACCTACTTTTGAATCGCTTGGGTAACCCATACCGAAGCAGGTATGCTCGGGGTGGCATTTAAAACAGATAGAGGAATGGTTACTGCTATCTTCCATGTGTACAGTGGTTTACTCATATTGCATGCCTCATCAACACCTCGATGCTAAGATAGTCAATATTTCCCATAGAGATGTATGGGTGGTTGCCCATAGGAATGTATGGGTGGGAACCTACTTTTGAATCGCTTGGGTAACTCATACCGAAGCAGGTATGCTCGGGGTGGCATTTAAAACAGATAGAGGAATGGTTACTGCTCTCTTCCATGTGTGCAGTGGTTTGCTCATATTGCATGCCTCATGTACATCTCGATGCTAAGATAGTAAATATTTCCCATAGAGATGTATGGGTGGTTTCCCATAGGAATGTATGGGTGGGAACCTACTTTTGAATCGCTTGGGTAACCCATACCAATGAAGGTATGATCGGGGTGGCATTGAAAAGAGATAGAGGAATGGTTACTGCTATCTTCCATGTGTGCAGTGGTTAGCTCATATTGCATGTCTCATCAACACCTCGATGCTAAGATAGTCAAAAATTTCCCATAGAAATGTATGGGTGGGAACCTACTTTTGAATCGCTTGGGTAACCCATACCGAAGCAAGTATGCTCGGGGTGGCATTTAAAACAGATAGAGGATTGGTTACTGCTATCTTCCATGTGGGCAGTGGTTTGCTCATATTGCATGTCTCATCATCACCTCGATGCTAAGATAGTCAATATTTCCCATAGAGATGTATGGGTGGTTTCCCATAGGAATGTATGGGTGGGAACCTACTTTTGAATCGCTTGGGTAACCCATACCGAAGCAGGTATGCTCGGGGTGGCATTTTAAACAGATAGAGGAATGGTTACTGCTATCTTCCATGTGTGCAGTGGTTTGCTCATATTGCATGCCTCATCAACACCTCGATGCTAAGATAGTCAATATTTCCCATAGAGATGTATGGGTGGTTTCCCATAGGAATGTATGGGTGGGAACCTACTTTTGAATCGCTTGGGTAGCCCATACCGAAGCAGGTATGCTCGGGGTGGCATTTTAAACAGATAGAGGAATGGTTACTGCTATCTTCCATGTGTGCAATGATTTGCTCATATTGCATGTCTCATCAACACCTCGATGCTAAGATAGTCAAAAATTTCCTATAGAAATGTATGGGTGGGAACCTACTTTTGAATCGCTAGATAAACCCATACCAAAGCAGGTATCCTCGGGGTGGCATTTAAAACAGACAGAGGAATGGTTGCTGCTATCTTTCATGTGTACAGTGGTTTACTCATATTGCATGCCTCATCAACACCTCGATGCTAATATAGTCAATATTTCCCATAGAGATGTATGGGTGGTTGCCCATAGGAATGTATGGGTGGGAACCTACTTTTGAATCGCTTGGGTAACCCATACCGAAGCAGGTATGCTCGGGGTGGCATTTAAAACAGATAGAGGAATGGTTACTGCTATCTTCCATGTGTACAGTGGTTTACTCATATTGCATGCCTCATCAACACCTCGATGCTAAGATAGTCAATATTTCCCATAGAGATGTATGGGTGGTTGCCCATAGGAATGTATGGGTGGGAACCTACTTTTGAATCGCTTGGGTAACCCATACCGAAGCAGGTATGCTCGGGGTGGCATTTAAAATAGATAGAGGAATGGTTACTGCTCTCTTCCATGTGTGCAGTGGTTTGCTCATATTGCATGTCTCATCAACACCTCGATGCTAAGATAGTCAAAAATTTCCCATAGAAATGTATGGGTGGGAACCTACTTTTGAATCGCTTGGTAAACCCATGCCAAAGCAGGTATCCTCGGGATGGCATTTTAAACAGATAGAGGAATGGTTACTGCTATCTTCCATGTGTGCAGTGGTTTGCTCATATTGCATGCCTCATCAACACCTCGATGCTAAGATAGTAAATATTTCCCATAGAGATGTATGGGTGGTTTCCCATAGGAATGTATGGGTGGGAACCTACTTTTGAATCGCTTGGGTAACCCATACCAATGCAGGTATGATCGGGGTGGCATTAAAAAGAGATAGAGGAATGGTTACTGCTGTCTTCCATGTGTGCAGTGGTTGGCTCATATTGCATGTCTCATCAACACCTCGATGCTAAGATAGTCAAAAATTTCCCTTAGAAATGTATGGGTGGGAACCTACTTTTGAATCGCTTGGTAAACCCATACCAAAGCAGGTATGCTCGGGGTGGCATTTAAAACAGATAGAGGAATGGTTACTGCTATCTTCCATGTGTGCAGTGGTTTACTCATATTGCATGTCTCATCAACACCGCGGTGCTAAGATAGATAATTTTTCCCATAGAGATGTATGGGTGGTTTCCCATAGGAATGTATGGGTGGGAACCTACTTTTGAATCGCTTCGTAAACCCATACGAAAGCAGGTATGCTCGGGGTGGCATTTAAAATAGATAGAGGAATGGTTACTGCTATCTTCCATGTGTGCAGTGGTTAGCTCATATTGCATGTCTCATCAACACCTCGATGCTAAGATAGTCAAAAATTTCCCATAGAAATGTATGGGTGGGAACCTACTTTTGAATCGCTTGGTAAACCCATACCAAAGCAGGTATGCTCGGGGTGGCATTTAAAATAGATAGAGGAATGGTTACTGCTATCTACCATGTGTGCAGTGGTTAGCTCATATTGCATGTCTCATCAACACCTCGATGCTAAGATAGTAAAAAATTTACCATAGAAATGTATGGGTGGGAACCTACTTTTGAATCGCTTGGTAAACCCATACCAAAGCAGGTATGCTCGGGGTGGCATTTAAAACAGATAGAGGAATGGTTACTGCTATCTTCCATGTGTGCAGTGGTTTACTCATATTGCATGTCTCATCAACACCGCGGTGCTAAGATAGACAATTTTTCCCATAGAGATGTATGGGTGGTTTCCCATAGGAATGTATGGGTGGGAACCTACTTTTGAATCGCTTCGTAAACCCATACGAAAGCAGGTATGCTCGGGGTGGCATTTAAAATAGATAGAGGAATGGTTACTGCTATCTTCCATGTGTGCAGTGGTTAGCTCATATTGCATGTCTCATCAACACCTCGATGCTAAGATAGTCAAAAATTTCCCATAGAAATGTATGGGTGGGAACCTACTTTTGAATCGCTTGGTAATACCATACCAATGCAGGTATGATCGGGGTGGCATTAAAAAGAGATAGAGGAATGGTTACTGCTATCTTCCATGTGGGCAGTGGTTTGCTCATATTGCATGTCTCATCAACACCTCGATGCTAAGATAGACAATTTTTCCCATAGAGATGTATGGGTGGTTTCCCATAGGAATGTATGGGTGGGAACCTACTTTTGAATCGCTTGGTAAACCCATACGAAAGCAGGTATGCTCGGGGTGGCATTTACAATAGATAGAGGAATGGTTACTGCTATCTTCCATGTGTGCAGTGGTTAGCTCATATTGCATGTCTCATCAACACCTCGATGCTAAGATAGTCAAAAATTTCCCATAGAAATGTATGGGTGGGAACCTACTTTTAAATCGCTTGGTAAACCCATACCAAAGCAGGTATGCACGAGGTGGCATTTAATACAGATAGAGGAATGGTTACTGCTATCTTCCATGTGTGCAGTGGTTTACTCATATTGCATGTCTCATCAAAACCGCGGTGCTAAGATAGACAATTTTTCCCATAGAGATGTATGGGTGGTTTCCCATAGGAATGTATGGGTGGGAACCTACTTTTGAATCGCTTCGTAAACCCATACGAAAGCAGGTATGCTCGGGGTGGCATTTAAAATAGATAGAGGAATGGTTACTGCTATCTTCCATGTGTGCAGTGGTTAGCTCATATTGGATGTCTCATCAACACCTCGATGCTAAGATAGTCAAAAATTTCCCATAGAAATGTATGGGTGGGAACCTACTTTTGAATCGCTTGGTAAACCCATACCAAAGCAGGTATGCTCGGGGTGGCATTTAAAATAGATAGAGGAATGGTTACTGCTATCTACCATGTGTGCAGTGGTTAGCTCATATTGCATGTCTCATCAACACCTCGATGCTAAGATAGTCAAAAATTTCCCATAGAAATGTATGGGTGGGAACCTACTTTTGAATCGCTTGGTAAACCCATACCAAAGCAGGTATGCTCGGGGTGGCATTTAAAACAGATAGAGGAATGGTTACTGCTATCTTCCATGTGTGCAGTGGTTTACTCATATTGCATGTCTCATCAACACGGCGGTGCTAAGATAGACAATTTTTCCAATAGAGATGTATGGGTGGTTTCCCATAGGAATGTATGGGTGGGAACCTACTTTTGAATCGCTTGGTAAACCCATACGAAAGCAGGTATGCTCGGGGTGGCATTTAAAATAGATAGAGGAATGGTTACTGCTATCTTCCATGTGTGCAGTGGTTAGCTCATATTGCATGTCTCATCAACACCTCGATGCTAAGATAGTCAAAAATTTCCCATAGAAATGTATGGGTGGGAACCTACTTTTGAATCGCTTGGTAAAACCATACCAATGCAGGTATGATCGGGGTGGCATTAAAAAGAGATAGAGGAATGGTTACTGCTATCTTCCATGTGGGCAGTGGTTAGCTCATATTGCATGTCTCATCAACACCTCGATGCTAAGATAGTCAAAAATTTCCCATAGAAATGTATGGGTGGGAACCTACTTTTGAATCGCTTGGGTAACCCATACCGAAGCAAGTATGCTCGGGGTGGCATTTAAAACAGATAGAGGAATGGTTACTGCTATCTTCCATGTGGGCAGTGGTTTGCTCATATTGCATGTCTCATCATCACCTCGATGCTAAGATAGTCAATATTTCCCATAGAGATGTATGGGTGGTTTCCCATAGGAATGTATGGGTGGGAACCTACTTTTGAATCGCTTGGGTAACCCATACCGAAGCAGGTATGCTCGGGGTGGCATTTAAAACAGATAGAGGAATGGTTACTGCTATCTTCCATGTGTACAGTGGTTTACTCATATTGCATGCCTCATCAACACCTCGATGCTAAGATAGTCAATATTTCCCATAGAGATGTATGGGTGGTTGCCCATAGGAATGTATGGGTGGGAACCTACTTTTGAATCGCTTGGGTAACCCATACCGAAGCAGGTATGCTCGGGGTGGCATTTAAAACAGATAGAGGAATGGTTACTGCTCTCTTCCATGTGTGCAGTGGTTTGCTCATATTGCATGCCTCATGTACATCTCGATGCTAAGATAGTAAATATTTCCCATAGAGATGTATGGGTGGTTTCCCATAGGAATGTATGGGTGGGAACCTACTTTTGAATCGCTTGGGTAACCCATACCAATGCAGGTATGATCGGGGTGGCATTAAAAAGAGATAGAGGAATGGTTACTGCTATCTTCCATGTGTGCAGTGGTTAGCTCATATTGCATGTCTCATCAACACCTCGATGCTAAGATAGTCAAAAATTTCCCATAGAAATGTATGGGTGGGAACCTACTTTTGAATCGCTTGGGTAACCCATACCGAAGCAAGTATGCTCGGGGTGGCATTTAAAACAGATAGAGGAATGGTTACTGCTATCTTCCATGTGGGCAGTGGTTTGCTCATATTGCATGTCTCATCATCACCTCGATGCTAAGATAGTCAATATTTCCCATAGAGATGTATGGGTGGTTTCCCATAGGAATGTATGGGTGGGAACCTACTTTTGAATCGCTTGGGTAACCCATACCGAAGCAGGTATGCTCGGGGTGGCATTTTAAACAGATAGAGGAATGGTTACTGCTATCTTCCATGTGTGCAGTGGTTTGCTCATATTGCATGCCTCATCAACACCTCGATGCTAAGATAGTCAATATTTCCCATAGAGATGTATGGGTGGTTTCCCATAGGAATGTATGGGTGGGAACCTACTTTTGAATCGCTTGGGTAGCCCATACCGAAGCAGGTATGCTCGGGGTGGCATTTTAAACAGATAGAGGAATGGTTACTGCTATCTTCCATGTGTGCAATGATTTGCTCATATTGCATGTCTCATCAACACCTCGATGCTAAGATAGTCAAAAATTTCCTATAGAAATGTATGGGTGGGAACCTACTTTTGAATCGCTAGATAAACCCATACCAAAGCAGGTATCCTCGGGGTGGCATTTAAAACAGACAGAGGAATGGTTGCTGCTATCTTTCATGTGTACAGTGGTTTACTCATATTGCATGCCTCATCAACACCTCGATGCTAATATAGTCAATATTTCCCATAGAGATGTATGGGTGGTTGCCCATAGGAATGTATGGGTGGGAACCTACTTTTGAATCGCTTGGGTAACCCATACCGAAGCAGGTATGCTCGGGGTGGCATTTAAAACAGATAGAGGAATGGTTACTGCTATCTTCCATGTGGGCAGTGGTTTGCTCATATTGCATGTCTCATCATCACCTCGATGCTAAGATAGTCAATATTTCCCATAGAGATGTATGGGTGGTTTCCCATAGGAATGTATGGGTGGGAACCTACTTTTGAATCGCTTGGGTAACCCATACCGAAGCAGGTATGCTCGGGGTGGCATTTTAAACAGATAGAGGAATGGTTACTGCTATCTTCCATGTGTGCAGTGGTTTGCTCATATTGCATGCCTCATCAACACCTCGATGCTAAGATAGTCAATATTTCCCATAGAGATGTATGGGTGGTTTCCCATAGGAATGTATGGGTGGGAACCTACTTTTGAATCGCTTGGGTAGCCCATACCGAAGCAGGTATGCTCGGGGTGGCATTTTAAACAGATAGAGGAATGGTTACTGCTATCTTCCATGTGTGCAATGATTTGCTCATATTGCATGTCTCATCAACACCTCGATGCTAAGATAGTCAAAAATTTCCTATAGAAATGTATGGGTGGGAACCTACTTTTGAATCGCTAGATAAACCCATACCAAAGCAGGTATCCTCGGGGTGGCATTTAAAACAGACAGAGGAATGGTTGCTGCTATCTTTCATGTGTACAGTGGTTTACTCATATTGCATGCCTCATCAACACCTCGATGCTAATATAGTCAATATTTCCCATAGAGATGTATGGGTGGTTGCCCATAGGAATGTATGGGTGGGAACCTACTTTTGAATCGCTTGGGTAACCCATACCGAAGCAGGTATGCTCGGGGTGGCATTTAAAACAGATAGAGGAATGGTTACTGCTATCTTCCATGTGTACAGTGGTTTACTCATATTGCATGCCTCATCAACACCTCGATGCTAAGATAGTCAATATTTCCCATAGAGATGTATGGGTGGTTGCCCATAGGAATGTATGGGTGGGAACCTACTTTTGAATCGCTTGGGTAACCCATACCGAAGCAGGTATGCTCGGGGTGGCATTTAAAACAGATAGAGGAATGGTTACTGCTCTCTTCCATGTGTGCAGTGGTTTGCTCATATTGCATGTCTCATCAACACCTCGATGCTAAGATAGTCAAAAATTTCCCATAGAAATGTATGGGTGGGAACCTACTTTTGAATCGCTTGGTAAACCCATGCCAAAGCAGGTATCCTCGGGATGGCATTTTAAACAGATAGAGGAATGGTTACTGCTATCTTCCATGTGTGCAGTGGTTTGCTCATATTGCATGCCTCATCAACACCTCGATGCTAAGATAGTAAATATTTCCCATAGAGATGTATGGGTGGTTTCCCATAGGAATGTATGGGTGGGAACCTACTTTTGAATCGCTTGGGTAACCCATACCAATGCAGGTATGATCGGGGTGGCATTAAAAAGAGATAGAGGAATGGTTACTGCTGTCTTCCATGTGTGCAGTGGTTGGCTCATATTGCATGTCTCATCAACACCTCGATGCTAAGATAGTCAAAAATTTCCCTTAGAAATGTATGGGTGGGAACCTACTTTTGAATCGCTTGGGTAACCCATACCGAAGCAAGTATGCTCGGGGTGGCATTTAAAACAGATAGAGGAATGGTTACTGCTATCTTCCATGTGGGCAGTGGTTTGCTCATATTGCATGTCTCATCATCATCTCGATGCTAAGATAGTCAATATTTCCCATAGAGATGTATGGGTGGTTTCCCATAGGAATGTATGGGTGGGAACCTACTTTTGAATCGCTTGGGTAACCCATACCGAAGCAGGTATGCTCGGGGTGGCATTTAAAACAGATAGAGGAATGGTTACTGCTATCTTCCATGTGTACAGTGGTTTACTCATATTGCATGCCTCATCAACACCTCGATGCTAAGATAGTCAATATTTCCCATAGAGATGTATGGGTGGTTGCCCATAGGAATGTATGGGTGGGAACCTACTTTTGAATCGCTTGGGTAACCCATACCGAAGCAGGTATGCTCGGGGTGGCATTTAAAACAGATAGAGGAATGGTTACTGCTCTCTTCCATGTGTGCAGTGGTTTGCTCATATTGCATGCCTCATCAACACCTCGATGCTAAGATAGTAAATATTTCCCATAGAGATGTATGGGTGGTTTCCCATAGGAATGTATGGGTGGGAACCTACTTTTGAATCGCTTGGGTAACCCATACCAATGCAGGTATGATCGGGGTGGCATTAAAAAGAGATAGAGGAATGGTTACTGCTATCTTCCATGTGTGCAGTGGTTAGCTCATATTGCATGTCTCATCAACACCTCGATGCTAAGATAGTCAAAAATTTCCCATAGAAATGTATGGGTGGGAACCTACTTTTGAATCGCTTGGGTAACCCATACCGAAGCAAGTATGCTCGGGGTGGCATTTAAAACAGATAGAGGAATGGTTACTGCTATCTTCCATGTGGGCAGTGGTTTGCTCATATTGCATGTCTCATCATCACCTCGATGCTAAGATAGTCAATATTTCCCATAGAGATGTATGGGTGGTTTCCCATAGGAATGTATGGGTGGGAACCTACTTTTGAATCGCTTGGGTAACCCATACCGAAGCAGGTATGCTCGGGGTGGCATTTAAAACAGATAGAGGAATGGTTACTGCTATCTTCCATGTGTGCAGTGGTTTGCTCATATTGCATGCCTCATCAACACTTCGATGCTAAGATAGTCAATATTTCCCATAGAGATGTATGGGTGGTTTCCCATAGGAATGTATGGGTGGGAATCTACTTTTGAATCGCTTGGGTAACCCATACCAATGCAGGTATGATCGGGGTGGCATTGAAAAGAGATAGAGGAATGGTTACTGCTATCTTCCATGTGTGCAGTGGTTAGCTCATATTGCATGTCTCATCAACACCTCGATGCTAAGATAGTCAAAAATTTCCCATAGAAATGTATGGGTGGGAACCTACTTTTGAATCGCTTGGGTAACCCATACCGAAGCAAGTATGCTCGGGGTGGCATTTAAAACAGATAGAGGAATGGTTACTGCTATCTTCCATGTGGGCAGTGGTTTGCTCATATTGCATGTCTCATCATCACCTCGATGCTAAGATAGTCAATATTTCCCATAGAGATGTATGGGTGGTTTCCCATAGGAATGTATGGGTGGGAACCTACATTTGAATCGCTTGGGTAACCCATACCGAAGCAGGTATGCTCGGGGTGGCATTTTAAACAGATAGAGGAATGGTTACTGCTATCTTCCATGTGTGCAGTGGTTTGCTCATATTGCATGCCTCATCAACACTTCGATGCTAAGATAGTCAATATTTCCCATAGAGATGTATGGGTGGTTTCCCATAGGAATGTATGGGTGGGAATCTACTTTTGAATCGCTTGGGTAACCCATACCAATGCAGGTATGATCGGGGTGGCATTAAAAAGAGATAGAGGAATGGTTACTGCTATCTTCCATGTGTGCAGTGGTTAGCTCATATTGCATGTCTCATCAACACCTCGATGCTAATATAGTCAAAAATTTCCCATAGAAATGTATGGGTGGGAACCTACTTTTTAATCGCTTGGGTAACCCATACCGAAGCAAGTATGCTCGGGGTGGCGTTTAAAACAGATAGAGGAATGGTTACTGCTATCTTCCATGTGGGCAGTGGTTTGCTCATATTGCATGTCTCATCAACACCTCGATGCTAAGATAGTCAATATTTCCCATAGAGATGTATGGGTGGTTGCCCATAGGAATGTATGGGTGGGAACCTACTTTTGAATCGCTTGGGTAACCCATACCGAAGCAGGTATGCTCGGGGTGGCATTTAAAACAGATAGAGGAATGGTTACTGCTATCTTCCATGTGTACAGTGGTTTACTCATATTGCATGCCTCATCAACACCTCGATGCTAAGATAGTCAATATTTCCCATAGAGATGTATGGGTGGTTGCCCATAGGAATGTATGGGTGGGAACCTACTTTTGAATCGCTTGGGTAACCCATACCGAAGCAGGTATGCTCGGGGTGGCATTTAAAACAGATAGAGGAATGGTTACTGCTATCTTCCATGTGTGCAGTGGTTTGCTCATATTGCATGTCTCATCAACACCTCGATGCTAAGATAGTAAAAATTTCCCATAGAAATGTATGGGTGGGAACCTACTTTTGAATCGCTTGGTAAACCCATGCCAAAGCAGGTATCCTCGGGGTGGCATTTTAAACAGATAGAGGAATGGTTACTGCTATCTTCCATGTGTGCAGTGGTTTGCTCATATTGCATGCCTCATCAACACCTCGATGCTAAGATAGTCAATATTTCCCATAGAGATGTATGGGTGGTTTCCCATAGGAATGTATGGGTGGGAACCTACTTTTGAATCGCTTGGGTAACCCATACCGAAGCAGGTATGCTCGGGGTGGCATTAAAAAGAGATAGAGGAATGGTTACTGCTATCTTCCATGTGTGCAGTGGTTAGCTCATATTGCATGTCTCATCAACACCTCGATGCTAAGATAGTCAAAAATTTCCCATAGAAATGTATGGGTGGGAACCTACTATTGAATCGCTTGGTAAACCCATACCAAAGCAGGTATCCTCGGGGTGGCATTTTAAACAGATAGAGGAATGGTTACTGCTATCTTCCATGTGTGCAGTGGTTTGCTCATATTGCATGCCTCATCAACACCTCGATGCTAAGATAGTCAATATTTCCCATAGAGATGTATGGGTGGTTTCCCATAGGAATGTATGGGTGGGAACCTACTTTTGAATCGCTTGGGTAACCCATACCGAAGCAGGTATGCTCGGGGTGGCATTTAAAACAGATAGAGGAATGGTTACTGCTATCTTCCATGTGTGCAATGATTTGCTCATATTGCATGTCTCATCAACACCTCGATGCTAAGATAGTCAAAAATTTCCTATAGAAATGTATGGGTGGGAACCTACTTTTGAATCGCTAGGTAAACCCATACCAAAGCAGGTATCCTCGGGGTGGCATTTAAAACAGATAGAGGAATGGTTGCTGCTATCTTCCATGTGTACAGTGGTTTACTCATATTGCATGCCTCATCAACACCTCGATGCTAAGATAGTCAATATTTCCCATAGAGATGTATGGGTGGTTGCCCATAGGAATGTATGGGTGGGAATCTACTTTTGAATCGCTTGGGTAACCCATACCAATGCAGGTATGATCGGGGTGGCATTAAAAAGAGATAGAGGAATGGTTACTGCTATCTTCCATGTGTGCAGTGGTTAGCTCATATTGCATGTCTCATCAACACCTCGATGCTAAGATAGTCAAAAATTTCCCATAGAAATGTATGGGTGGGAACCTACTTTTGAATCGCTTGGGTAACCCATACCGAAGCAAGTATGCTCGGGGTGGCATTTAAAACAGATAGAGGAATGGTTACTGCTATCTTCCATGTGGGCAGTGGTTTGCTCATATTGCATGTCTCATCATCACCTCGATGCTAAGATAGTCAATATTTCCCATAGAGATGTATGGGTGGTTTCCCATAGGAATGTATGGGTGGGAACCTACTTTTGAATCGCTTGGGTAACCCATACCGAAGCAGGTATGCTCGGGGTGGCATTTTAAACAGATAGAGGAATGGTTACTGCTATCTTCCATGTGTGCAGTGGTTTGCTCATATTGCATGTCTCATCAACACCTCGATGCTAATATAGTCAAAAATATCCCATAGAAATGTATGGGTGGGAACCTACTTTTGAATCGCTTGGGTAACCCATACCGAAGCAAGTATGCTCGGGGTGGCATTTAAAACAGATAGAGGAATGGTTACTGCTATCTTCCATGTGTGCAGTGGTTTGCTCATATTGCATGCCTCATCAACACCTCAATGCTAAGATAGTGAATATTTCCCATAGAGATGTATGGGTGGTTGCCCATAGGAATGTATGGGTGGGAACCTACTTTTTAATCGCTTGGGTAACCCATACCGAAGCAGGTATGCTCGGGGTGGCATTTAAAACAGATAGAGGAATGGTTACTGCTATCTTCCATGTGTGCAATGATTTGCTCATATTGCATGTCTCATCAACACCTCGATGCTAAGATAGTCAAAAATTTCCTATAGAAATAAATGGGTGGGAACCTACTTTTGAATCGCTAGGTAAACCCATACCAAAGCAGGTGTCCTCGGGGTGGCATTTAAAACAGATAGAGGAATGGTTGCTGCTATCTTCCATGTGTACAGTGGTTTACTCATATTGCATGCCTCATCAACACATCGATGCTAAGATAGTCAATATTTCCCATAGAGATGTATGGGTGGTTGCCCATAGGAATGTATGGGTGGGAACCTACTTTTGAATCGCTTGGGTAACCCATACCGAAGCAAGTATGCTCATGGTGGCGTTTAAAACAGATAGAGGAATGGTTACTGCTATCTTCCATGTGTGCAGTGGTTTATTCATATTGCATGCCTCATCAACACCTCGATGCTAAGATAGTCAATATTTCCCATAGAGATGTATGGGTGGTTGCCCATAGGAATGTATGGGTGGGAACCTACTTTTGAATCGCTTGGGTAACCCATACCGAAGCAAGTATGCTCGGGGTGGCATTTAAAACAGATAGAGGAATGGTTACTGCTATCTTCCATGTGTGCAGTGGTTTGCTCATATTGCATGCCTCATCAACACCTCGATGCTAAGATAGTCAATATTTCCCATAGAGATGTATGGGTGGTTGCCCATACGAATGTATGGGTGGGAACCTACTTTTGAATCGCTTGGGTAACCCATACCGAAGCAGGTATGCTCGGGGTGGCATTTAAAACAGATAGAGGAATGGTTACTGCTATCTTCCATGTGTGCAGTGGTTTGCTCATATTGCATGTCTCATCAACACCTCGATGCTAAGATAGTAAAAATTTCCCATAGAAATGTATGGGTGGGAACCTACTTTTGAATCGCTTGGTAAACCCATGCCAAAGCAGGTATCCTCGGGGTTGCATTTTAAACAGATAGAGGAATGGTTACTGCTATCTTCCATGTGTGCAGTGGTTAGCTCATATTGCATGTCTCATCAACACCTCGATGCTAAGATAGTCAATATTTCCCATAGAGATGTATGGGTGGTTGCCCATACGAATGTATGGGTGGGAACCTACTTTTGAATCGCTTGGGTAACCCATACCGAAGCAGGTATGCTCGGGGTGGCATTTAAAACAGATAGAGGAATGGTTACTGCTATCTTCCATGTGTGCAGTGGTTTGCTCATATTGCATGTCTCATCAACACCTCGATGCTAAGATAGTAAAAATTTCCCATAGAAATGTATGGGTGGGAACCTACTTTTGAATCGCTTGGTAAACCCATGCCAAAGCAGGTATCCTCGGGGTGGCATTTTAAACAGATAGAGGAATGGTTACTGCTATCTTCCATGTGTGCAGTGGTTAGCTCATATTGCATGTCTCATCAACACCTCGATGCTAAGATAGTCAAAAATTTCCCATAGAAATGTATGGGTGGGAACCTACTATTGAATCGCTTGGTAAACCCATACCAAAGCAGGTATCCTCGGGGTGGCATTTTAAACAGATAGAGGAATGGTTACTGCTATCTTCCATGTGTGCAGTGGTTTGCTCATATTGCATGCCTCATCAACACCTCGATGCTAAGATAGTCAATATTTCCCATAGAGATGTATGGGTGGTTTCCCATAGGAATGTATGGGTGGGAACCTACTTTTGAATCGCTTGGGTAACCCATACCGAAGCAGGTATGCTCGGGGTGGCATTTAAAACAGATAGAGGAATGGTTACTGCTATCTTCCATGTGTGCAGTGATTTGCTCATATTCCATGTCTCATCAACACCTCGATGCTAAGATAGTCAAAAATTTCCCTTAGAAATGTATGGGTGGGAACCTACTTTTGAATCGCTTGGTAAACCCATACCAAAGCAGGTATCCTCGGGGTGGCATTTAAAACAGATAGAGGAATGGTTGCTGCTATCTTCCATGTGTACAGTGGTTTGCTCATATTGCATGTCTCATCAACACCTCGATGCTAAGATAGTCAATATTTCCCATAGAGATGTATGGGTGGTTGCCCATAGGAATGTATGGGTGGGAACCTACTTTTGAATCGCTTGGGTAACCCATACCGAAGCAGGTATGCTCGGGGTGGCATTTAAAACAGATAGAGGAATGGTTACTGCTATCTTCCATGTGTGCAGTGGTTTGCTCATATTGCATGTCTCATCAACACCTCGATGCTAAGATAGTCAAAAATTTCCCATAGAAATGTATGGGTGGGAACCGACTTTTGAATCGCTTGGTAAACCCATGCCAAAGCAGGTATCCTCGGGGTGGCATTTTAAACAGATAGAGGAATGGTTACTGCTATCTTCCATATGTGCAGTGGTTTGCTCATATTGCATGTCTCATCAACACCTCGATGCTAAGATAGTCAAAAATTTCCCATAGAAATGTATGGGTTGGAACCTACTTTTGAATCGCTTGGTAAACCCATGCCAAAGCAGGTATCCTCGGGGTGGCATTTAAAACAGATAGAGGAATGGTTACTGCTATCTTCCATGTGTGCAGTGGTTTGCTCATATTGCATGTCTCATCAACACCTCGATGCTAAGATAGTCAATATTTCCCATAGAGATGTATGGGTGGTTGCCCATAGGAATGTATGGGTGGGAACCTGCTTTTGAATCGCTTGGGTAACCCATACCGAAGCAGGTATGCTCGGGGTGGCATTTAAAACAGATAGAGGAATGGTTACTGCTATCTTCCATGTGTACAGTGGTTTACTCATATTGCATGCCTCATCAACACCTCGATGCTAAGATAGTCATTATTTCCCATAGAGATGTATGGGTGGTTGCCCATAGGAATGTATGGGTGGGAACCTACTTTTGAATCGCTTGGGTAACCCATACCGAAGCAGGTATGCTCGGGGTGGCATTTAAAACAGATAGAGGAATGGTTACTGCTATCTTCCATGTGTGCAGTGGTTTGCTCATATTGCATGTCTCATCAACACCTCGATGCTAAGATAGTCAAAAATTTCCCATAGAAATGTATGGGTGGGAACCTACTTTTGAATCGCTTGGTAAACCCATGCCAAAGCAGGTATCCTCGGGGTGGCTTTTATAACAGATAGAGGAATGGTTACTGCTATCTTCCATGTGTGCAGTAGTTTGCTCATATTGCATGTCTCATCAACACTTCGATGCTAAGATAGTCAATATTTCCCATAGAGATGTATGGGTGGTTGCCCATAGGAATGTATGGGTGGGAACCTACTTTTGAATCGCTTGGGTAACCCATACCGAAGCAGGTATGCTCGGGGTGGCATTTAAAACAGATAGAGGAATGGTTACTGCTATCTTCCATGTGTGCAGTGGTTTGCTCATATTGCATGTCTCATCAACACCTCGATGCTAAGATAGTCAAAAATTTCCCATAGAAATGTATGGGTGGGAACCTACTTTTGAATCGCTTGGGTAACCCATACCGAAGCAGGTATGCTCGGGGTGGCATTTAAAACAGATAGAGGAATGGTTACTGCTATCTTCCATGTGTGCAGTGGTTTGCTCATATTGCATGCCTCATCAACACCTCGATGCTAAGACAGTCAATATTTCCCATAGAGATGTATGCGTGGTTGCCCATAGGAATGTATGGGTGGGAACCTACTTTTGAATCGCTTGGGTAACCCATACCGAAGCAAGTATGCTCGGGGTGGCATTTAAAACAGATAGAGGAATGGTTACTGCTATCTTCCATGTGTGCAGTGGTTTGCTCATATTGCATGCCTCATCAACACCTCGATGCTAAGATAGTCAATATTTCCCATAGAGATGTATGGGTGGTTTCCCATAGGAATGTATGGGTGGGAACCTGCTTTTGAATCGCTTGGGTAACCCATACCGAAGCAGGTATGCTCGGGGTGGCATTTAAAACAGATAGAGGAATGGTTACTGCTATCTTCCATGTGTGCAGTGGTTTGCTCATATTCCATGTCTCATCAACACCTCGATGCTAAGATAGTCAAAAATTTCCCTTAGAAATGTATGGGTGGGAACCTACTTTTGAATCGCTTGGTAAACCCATACCAAAGCAGGTATCCTCGGGGTGGCATTTAAAACAGATAGAGGAATGGTTGCTGCTATCTTCCATGTGTGCAGTGGTTTGCTCATATTGCATGCCTCATCAACACCTCGATGCTAAGATAGTCAATATTTCCCATAGAGATGTATGCGTGGTTGCCCATAGGAATGTATGGGTGGGAACCTACTTTTGAATCGCTTGGGTAACCCGTACCGAAGCAAGTATTCTCGGGGTGGCATTTAAAACAGATAGAGGAATGGTTACTGCTATCTTCCATGTGTGCAGTGGTTTGCTCATATTGCATGCCTCATCAACACCTCGATGCTAAGATAGTCAATTTTTCCCATAGAGATGTATGGGTGGTTGCCCATAGGAATGTATGGGTGGGAACCTACTTTTGAATCGCTTGGGTAACCCATACCGAAGCAAGTATGCTCGGGGTGGCATTTAAAACAGATAGAGGAATGGTTACTGCTATCTTCCATGTGTGCAGTGGTTTGCTCATATTGCATGCCTCATCAACACCTCGATGCTAAGATAGTCAATATTTCCCATAGAGATGTATGGGTGGTTTCCCATAGGAATGTATGGGTGGGAACCTGCTTTTGAATCGCTTGGGTAACCCATACCGAAGCAGGTATGCTCGGGGTGGCATTTAAAACAGATAGAGGAATGGTTACTGCTATCTTCCATGTGTGCAGTGGTTTGCTCATATTGCATGTCTCATCAACACCTCGATGCTAAGATAGTCAAAAATTTCCCATAGAAATGTATGGGTGGGAACCTACTTTTGAATCGCTTGGTAAACCCATGCCAAAGCAGGTATCCTCGGGGTGGCTTTTATAACAGATAGAGGAATGGTTACTGCTATCTTCCATGTGTGCAGTAGTTTGCTCATATTGCATGTCTCATCAACACTTCGATGCTAAGATAGTCAATATTTCCCATAGAGATGTATGGGTGGTTGCCCATAGGAATGTATGGGTGGGAACCTACTTTTGAATCGCTTGGGTAACCCATACCGAAGCAGGTATGCTCGGGGTGGCATTTAAAACAGATAGAGGAATGGTTACTGCTATCTTCCATGTGTGCAGTGGTTTGCTCATATTGCATGTCTCATCAACACCTCGATGCTAAGATAGTCAAAAATTTCCCATAGAAATGTATGGGTGGGAACCTACTTTTGAATCGCTTGGGTAACCCATACCGAAGCAGGTATGCTCGGGGTGGCATTTAAAACAGATAGAGGAATGGTTACTGCTATCTTCCATGTGTGCAGTGGTTTGCTCATATTGCATGCCTCATCAACACCTCGATGCTAAGACAGTCAATATTTCCCATAGAGATGTATGCGTGGTTGCCCATAGGAATGTATGGGTGGGAACCTACTTTTGAATCGCTTGGGTAACCCATACCGAAGCAAGTATGCTCGGGGTGGCATTTAAAACAGATAGAGGAATGGTTACTGCTATCTTCCATGTGTGCAGTGGTTTGCTCATATTGCATGCCTCATCAACACCTCGATGCTAAGATAGTCAATATTTCCCATAGAGATGTATGGGTGGTTTCCCATAGGAATGTATGGGTGGGAACCTGCTTTTGAATCGCTTGGGTAACCCATACCGAAGCAGGTATGCTCGGGGTGGCATTTAAAACAGATAGAGGAATGGTTACTGCTATCTTCCATGTGTGCAGTGGTTTGCTCATATTGCATGCCTCATCAACACCTCGATGCTAAGACAGTCAATATTTCCCATAGAGATGTATGCGTGGTTGCCCATAGGAATGTATGGGTGGGAACCTACTTTTGAATCGCTTGGGTAACCCATACCGAAGCAAGTATGCTCGGGGTGGCATTTAAAACAGATAGAGGAATGGTTACTGCTATCTTCCATGTGTGCAGTGGTTTGCTCATATTGCATGCCTCATCAACACCTCGATGCTAAGATAGTCAATATTTCCCATAGAGATGTATGGGTGGTTTCCCATAGGAATGTATGGGTGGGAACCTGCTTTTGAATCGCTTGGGTAACCCATACCGAAGCAGGTATGCTCGGGGTGGCATTTAAAACAGATAGAGGAATGGTTACTGCTATCTTCCATGTGTGCAGTGGTTTGCTCATATTCCATGTCTCATCAACACCTCGATGCTAAGATAGTCAAAAATTTCCCTTAGAAATGTATGGGTGGGAACCTACTTTTGAATCGCTTGGTAAACCCATACCAAAGCAGGTATCCTCGGGGTGGCATTTAAAACAGATAGAGGAATGGTTGCTGCTATCTTCCATGTGTGCAGTGGTTTGCTCATATTGCATGCCTCATCAACACCTCGATGCTAAGATAGTCAATATTTCCCATAGAGATGTATGCGTGGTTGCCCATAGGAATGTATGGGTGGGAACCTACTTTTGAATCGCTTGGGTAACCCGTACCGAAGCAAGTATTCTCGGGGTGGCATTTAAAACAGATAGAGGAATGGTTACTGCTATCTTCCATGTGTGCAGTGGTTTGCTCATATTGCATGCCTCATCAACACCTCGATGCTAAGATAGTCAATTTTTCCCATAGAGATGTATGGGTGGTTGCCCATAGGAATGTATGGGTGGGAACCTACTTTTGAATCGCTTGGGTAACCCATACCGAAGCAAGTATGCTCGGGGTGGCATTTAAAACAGATAGAGGAATGGTTACTGCTATCTTCCATGTGTGCAGTGGTTTGCTCATATTGCATGCCTCATCAACACCTCGATGCTAAGATAGTCAATATTTCCCATAGAGATGTATGGGTGGTTTCCCATAGGAATGTATGGGTGGGAACCTGCTTTTGAATCGCTTGGGTAACCCATACCGAAGCAGGTATGCTCGGGGTGGCATTTAAAACAGATAGAGGAATGGTTACTGCTATCTTCCATGTGTGCAGTGGTTTGCTCATATTCCATGTCTCATCAACACCTCGATGCTAAGATAGTCAAAAATTTCCCTTAGAAATGTATGGGTGGGAACCTACTTTTGAATCGCTTGGTAAACCCATACCAAAGCAGGTATCCTCGGGGTGGCATTTAAAACAGATAGAGGAATGGTTGCTGCTATCTTCCATGTGTACAGTGGTTTGCTCATATTGCATGTCTCATCAACACCTCGATGCTAAGATAGTCAATATTTCCCATAGAGATGTATGGGTGGTTGCCCATAGGAATGTATGGGTGGGAACCTACTTTTGAATCGCTTGGGTAACCCATACCGAAGCAGGTATGCTCGGGGTGGCATTTAAAACAGATAGAGGAATGGTTACTGCTATCTTCCATGTGTGCAGTGGTTTGCTCATATTGCATGTCTCATCAACACCTCGATGCTAAGATAGTCAAAAATTTCCCATAGAAATGTATGGGTGGGAACCGACTTTTGAATCGCTTGGTAAACCCATGCCAAAGCAGGTATCCTCGGGGTGGCATTTTAAACAGATAGAGGAATGGTTACTGCTATCTTCCATATGTGCAGTGGTTTGCTCATATTGCATGTCTCATCAACACCTCGATGCTAAGATAGTCAAAAATTTCCCATAGAAATGTATGGGTTGGAACCTACTTTTGAATCGCTTGGTAAACCCATGCCAAAGCAGGTATCCTCGGGGTGGCATTTAAAACAGATAGAGGAATGGTTACTGCTATCTTCCATGTGTGCAGTGGTTTGCTCATATTGCATGTCTCATCAACACCTCGATGCTAAGATAGTCAATATTTCCCATAGAGATGTATGGGTGGTTGCCCATAGGAATGTATGGGTGGGAACCTGCTTTTGAATCGCTTGGGTAACCCATACCGAAGCAGGTATGCTCGGGGTGGCATTTAAAACAGATAGAGGAATGGTTACTGCTATCTTCCATGTGTACAGTGGTTTACTCATATTGCATGCCTCATCAACACCTCGATGCTAAGATAGTCATTATTTCCCATAGAGATGTATGGGTGGTTGCCCATAGGAATGTATGGGTGGGAACCTACTTTTGAATCGCTTGGGTAACCCATACCGAAGCAGGTATGCTCGGGGTGGCATTTAAAACAGATAGAGGAATGGTTACTGCTATCTTCCATGTGTGCAGTGGTTTGCTCATATTGCATGTCTCATCAACACCTCGATGCTAAGATAGTCAAAAATTTCCCATAGAAATGTATGGGTGGGAACCTACTTTTGAATCGCTTGGTAAACCCATGCCAAAGCAGGTATCCTCGGGGTGGCTTTTATAACAGATAGAGGAATGGTTACTGCTATCTTCCATGTGTGCAGTAGTTTGCTCATATTGCATGTCTCATCAACACTTCGATGCTAAGATAGTCAATATTTCCCATAGAGATGTATGGGTGGTTGCCCATAGGAATGTATGGGTGGGAACCTACTTTTGAATCGCTTGGGTAACCCATACCGAAGCAGGTATGCTCGGGGTGGCATTTAAAACAGATAGAGGAATGGTTACTGCTATCTTCCATGTGTGCAGTGGTTTGCTCATATTGCATGTCTCATCAACACCTCGATGCTAAGATAGTCAAAAATTTCCCATAGAAATGTATGGGTGGGAACCTACTTTTGAATCGCTTGGGTAACCCATACCGAAGCAGGTATGCTCGGGGTGGCATTTAAAACAGATAGAGGAATGGTTACTGCTATCTTCCATGTGTGCAGTGGTTTGCTCATATTGCATGCCTCATCAACACCTCGATGCTAAGATAGTCAATATTTCCCATAGAGATGTATGCGTGGTTGCCCATAGGAATGTATGGGTGGGAACCTACTTTTGAATCGCTTGGGTAACCCGTACCGAAGCAAGTATGCTCGGGGTGGCATTTAAAACAGATAGAGGAATGGTTACTGCTATCTTCCATGTGTGCAGTGGTTTGCTCATATTGCATGTCTCATCAACACCTCGATGCTAAGATAGTCAAAAATTTCCCATAGAAATGTATGGGTGGGAACCTACTTTTGAATCGCTTGGTAAACCCATGCCAAAGCAGGTATCCTCGGGGTGGCTTTTATAACAGATAGAGGAATGGTTACTGCTATCTTCCATGTGTGCAGTAGTTTGCTCATATTGCATGTCTCATCAACACTTCGATGCTAAGATAGTCAATATTTCCCATAGAGATGTATGGGTGGTTGCCCATAGGAATGTATGGGTGGGAACCTACTTTTGAATCGCTTGGGTAACCCATACCGAAGCAGGTATGCTCGGGGTGGCATTTAAAACAGATAGAGGAATGGTTACTGCTATCTTCCATGTGTGCAGTGGTTTGCTCATATTGCATGTCTCATCAACACCTCGATGCTAAGATAGTCAAAAATTTCCCATAGAAATGTATGGGTGGGAACCTACTTTTGAATCGCTTGGGTAACCCATACCGAAGCAGGTATGCTCGGGGTGGCATTTAAAACAGATAGAGGAATGGTTACTGCTATCTTCCATGTGTGCAGTGGTTTGCTCATATTGCATGTCTCATCAACACTTCGATGCTAAGATAGTCAATATTTCCCATAGAGATGTATGGGTGGTTGCCCATAGGAATGTATGGGTGGGAACCTACTTTTGAATCGCTTGGGTAACCCATACCGAAGCAGGTATGCTCGGGGTGGCATTTAAAACAGATAGAGGAATGGTTACTGCTATCTTCCATGTGTGCAGTGGTTTGCTCATATTGCATGTCTCATCAACACCTCGATGCTAAGATAGTCAAAAATTTCCCATAGAAATGTATGGGTGGGAACCTACTTTTGAATCGCTTGGGTAACCCATACCGAAGCAGGTATGCTCGGGGTGGCATTTAAAACAGATAGAGGAATGGTTACTGCTATCTTCCATGTGTGCAGTGGTTTGCTCATATTGCATGTCTCATCAACACTTCGATGCTAAGATAGTCAATATTTCCCATAGAGATGTATGCGTGGTTGCCCATAGGAATGTATGGGTGGGAACCTACTTTTGAATCGCTTGGGTAACCCGTACCGAAGCAAGTATTCTCGGGGTGGCATTTAAAACAGATAGAGGAATGGTTACTGCTATCTTCCATGTGTGCAGTGGTTTGCTCATATTGCATGCCTCATCAACACCTCGATGCTAAGATAGTCAATTTTTCCCATAGAGATGTATGGGTGGTTGCCCATAGGAATGTATGGGTGGGAACCTACTTTTGAATCGCTTGGGTAACCCATACCGAAGCAAGTATGCTCGGGGTGGCATTTAAAACAGATAGAGGAATGGTTACTGCTATCTTCCATGTGTGCAGTGGTTTGCTCATATTGCATGCCTCATCAACACCTCGATGCTAAGATAGTCAATATTTCCCATAGAGATGTATGGGTGGTTTCCCATAGGAATGTATGGGTGGGAACCTGCTTTTGAATCGCTTGGGTAACCCATACCGAAGCAGGTATGCTCGGGGTGGCATTTAAAACAGATAGAGGAATGGTTACTGCTATCTTCCATGTGTGCAGTGGTTTGCTCATATTCCATGTCTCATCAACACCTCGATGCTAAGATAGTCAAAAATTTCCCTTAGAAATGTATGGGTGGGAACCTACTTTTGAATCGCTTGGTAAACCCATACCAAAGCAGGTATCCTCGGGGTGGCATTTAAAACAGATAGAGGAATGGTTGCTGCTATCTTCCATGTGTACAGTGGTTTGCTCATATTGCATGTCTCATCAACACCTCGATGCTAAGATAGTCAATATTTCCCATAGAGATGTATGGGTGGTTGCCCATAGGAATGTATGGGTGGGAACCTACTTTTGAATCGCTTGGGTAACCCATACCGAAGCAGGTATGCTCGGGGTGGCATTTAAAACAGATAGAGGAATGGTTACTGCTATCTTCCATGTGTGCAGTGGTTTGCTCATATTGCATGTCTCATCAACACCTCGATGCTAAGATAGTCAAAAATTTCCCATAGAAATGTATGGGTGGGAACCGACTTTTGAATCGCTTGGTAAACCCATGCCAAAGCAGGTATCCTCGGGGTGGCATTTTAAACAGATAGAGGAATGGTTACTGCTATCTTCCATATGTGCAGTGGTTTGCTCATATTGCATGTCTCATCAACACCTCGATGCTAAGATAGTCAAAAATTTCCCATAGAAATGTATGGGTTGGAACCTACTTTTGAATCGCTTGGTAAACCCATGCCAAAGCAGGTATCCTCGGGGTGGCATTTAAAACAGATAGAGGAATGGTTACTGCTATCTTCCATGTGTGCAGTGGTTTGCTCATATTGCATGTCTCATCAACACCTCGATGCTAAGATAGTCAATATTTCCCATAGAGATGTATGGGTGGTTGCCCATAGGAATGTATGGGTGGGAACCTGCTTTTGAATCGCTTGGGTAACCCATACCGAAGCAGGTATGCTCGGGGTGGCATTTAAAACAGATAGAGGAATGGTTACTGCTATCTTCCATGTGTACAGTGGTTTACTCATATTGCATGCCTCATCAACACCTCGATGCTAAGATAGTCATTATTTCCCATAGAGATGTATGGGTGGTTGCCCATAGGAATGTATGGGTGGGAACCTACTTTTGAATCGCTTGGGTAACCCATACCGAAGCAGGTATGCTCGGGGTGGCATTTAAAACAGATAGAGGAATGGTTACTGCTATCTTCCATGTGTGCAGTGGTTTGCTCATATTGCATGTCTCATCAACACCTCGATGCTAAGATAGTCAAAAATTTCCCATAGAAATGTATGGGTGGGAACCTACTTTTGAATCGCTTGGTAAACCCATGCCAAAGCAGGTATCCTCGGGGTGGCTTTTATAACAGATAGAGGAATGGTTACTGCTATCTTCCATGTGTGCAGTAGTTTGCTCATATTGCATGTCTCATCAACACTTCGATGCTAAGATAGTCAATATTTCCCATAGAGATGTATGGGTGGTTGCCCATAGGAATGTATGGGTGGGAACCTACTTTTGAATCGCTTGGGTAACCCATACCGAAGCAGGTATGCTCGGGGTGGCATTTAAAACAGATAGAGGAATGGTTACTGCTATCTTCCATGTGTGCAGTGGTTTGCTCATATTGCATGTCTCATCAACACCTCGATGCTAAGATAGTCAAAAATTTCCCATAGAAATGTATGGGTGGGAACCTACTTTTGAATCGCTTGGGTAACCCATACCGAAGCAGGTATGCTCGGGGTGGCATTTAAAACAGATAGAGGAATGGTTACTGCTATCTTCCATGTGTGCAGTGGTTTGCTCATATTGCATGCCTCATCAACACCTCGATGCTAAGATAGTCAATATTTCCCATAGAGATGTATGCGTGGTTGCCCATAGGAATGTATGGGTGGGAACCTACTTTTGAATCGCTTGGGTAACCCGTACCGAAGCAAGTATGCTCGGGGTGGCATTTAAAACAGATAGAGGAATGGTTACTGCTATCTTCCATGTGTGCAGTGGTTTGCTCATATTGCATGTCTCATCAACACCTCGATGCTAAGATAGTCAAAAATTTCCCATAGAAATGTATGGGTGGGAACCTACTTTTGAATCGCTTGGTAAACCCATGCCAAAGCAGGTATCCTCGGGGTGGCTTTTATAACAGATAGAGGAATGGTTACTGCTATCTTCCATGTGTGCAGTAGTTTGCTCATATTGCATGTCTCATCAACACTTCGATGCTAAGATAGTCAATATTTCCCATAGAGATGTATGGGTGGTTGCCCATAGGAATGTATGGGTGGGAACCTACTTTTGAATCGCTTGGGTAACCCATACCGAAGCAGGTATGCTCGGGGTGGCATTTAAAACAGATAGAGGAATGGTTACTGCTATCTTCCATGTGTGCAGTGGTTTGCTCATATTGCATGTCTCATCAACACCTCGATGCTAAGATAGTCAAAAATTTCCCATAGAAATGTATGGGTGGGAACCTACTTTTGAATCGCTTGGGTAACCCATACCGAAGCAGGTATGCTCGGGGTGGCATTTAAAACAGATAGAGGAATGGTTACTGCTATCTTCCATGTGTGCAGTGGTTTGCTCATATTGCATGCCTCATCAACACCTCGATGCTAAGATAGTCAATATTTCCCATAGAGATGTATGCGTGGTTGCCCATAGGAATGTATGGGTGGGAACCTACTTTTGAATCGCTTGGGTAACCCGTACCGAAGCAAGTATGCTCGGGGTGGCATTTAAAACAGATAGAGGAATGGTTACTGCTATCTTCCATGTGTGCAGTGGTTTGCTCATATTGCATGTCTCATCAACACCTCGATGCTAAGATAGTCAAAAATTTCCCATAGAAATGTATGGGTGGGAACCTACTTTTGAATCGCTTGGGTAACCCATACCGAAGCAGCTATGCTCGGGGTGGCATTTAAAACAGATAGAGGAATGGTTACTGCTATCTTCCATGTGTGCAGTGGTTTGCTCATATTGCATGCCTCATCAACACCTCGATGCTAAGATAGTCAATATTTCCCATAGAGATGTATGCGTGGTTGCCCATAGGAATGTATGGGTGGGAACCTACTTTTGAATCGCTTGGGTAACCCATACCGAAGCAAGTATTCTCGGGGTGGCATTTAAAACAGATAGAGGAATGGTTACTGCTATCTTCCATGTGTGCAGTGGTTTGCTCATATTGCATGCCTCATCAACACCTCGATGCTAAGATAGTCAATTTTTCCCATAGAGATGTATGGGTGGTTTCCCATAGGAATGTATGGGTGGGAACCTGCTTTTGAATCGCTTGGGTAACCCATACCGAAGCAGGTATGCTCGGGGTGGCATTTAAAACAGATAGAGGAATGGTTACTGCTATCTTCCATGTGTGCAGTGGTTTGCTCATATTCCATGTCTCATCAACACCTCGATGCTAAGATAGTCAAAAATTTCCCTTAGAAATGTATGGGTGGGAACCTACTTTTGAATCGCTTGGTAAACCCATACCAAAGCAGGTATCCTCGGGGTGGCATTTAAAACAGATAGAGGAATGGTTGCTGCTATCTTCCATGTGTACAGTGGTTTGCTCATATTGCATGTCTCATCAACACCTCGATGCTAAGATAGTCAATATTTCCCATAGAGATGTATGGGTGGTTGCCCATAGGAATGTATGGGTGGGAACCTACTTTTGAATCGCTTAGGTAACCCATACCGAAGCAGGTATGCTCGGGGTGGCATTTAAAACAGATAGAGGAATGGTTACTGCTATCTTCCATGTGTGCAGTGGTTTGCTCATATTGCATGTCTCATCAACACCTCGATGCTAAGATAGTCAAAAATTTCCCATAGAAATGTATGGGTGGGAACCGACTTTTGAATCGCTTGGTAATCCCATGCCAAAGCAGGTATCCTCGGGGTGGCATTTTAAACAGATAGAGGAATGGTTACTGCTATCTTCCATATGTGCAGTGGTTTGCTCATATTGCATGTCTCATCAACACCTCGATGCTAAGATAGTCAAAAATTTCCCATAGAAATGTATGGGTTGGAACCTACTTTTGAATCGCTTGGTAAACCCATGCCAAAGCAGGTATCCTCGGGGTGGCATTTAAAACAGATAGAGGAATGGTTACTGCTATCTTCCATGTGTGCAGTGGTTTGCTCATATTGCATGTCTCATCAACACCTCGATGCTAAGATAGTCAATATTTCCCATAGAGATGTATGGGTGGTTGCCCATAGGAATGTATGGGTGGGAACCTGCTTTTGAATCGCTTGGGTAACCCATACCGAAGCAGGTATGCTCGGGGTGGCATTTAAAACAGATAGAGGAATGGTTACTGCTATCTTCCATGTGTACAGTGGTTTACTCATATTGCATGCCTCATCAACACCTCGATGCTAAGATAGTCATTATTTCCCATAGAGATGTATGGGTGGTTGCCCATAGGAATGTATGGGTGGGAACCTACTTTTGAATCGCTTGGGTAACCCATACCGAAGCAGGTATGCTCGGGGTGGCATTTAAAACAGATAGAGGAATGGTTACTGCTATCTTCCATGTGTGCAGTGGTTTGCTCATATTGCATGTCTCATCAACACCTCGATGCTAAGATAGTCAAAAATTTCCCATAGAAATGTATGGGTGGGAACCGACTTTTGAATCGCTTGGTAATCCCATGCCAAAGCAGGTATCCTCGGGGTGGCATTTTAAACAGATAGAGGAATGGTTACTGCTATCTTCCATATGTGCAGTGGTTTGCTCATATTGCATGTCTCATCAACACCTCGATGCTAAGATAGTCAAAAATTTCCCATAGAAATGTATGGGTTGGAACCTACTTTTGAATCGCTTGGTAAACCCATGCCAAAGCAGGTATCCTCGGGGTGGCATTTAAAACAGATAGAGGAATGGTTACTGCTATCTTCCATGTGTGCAGTGGTTTGCTCATATTGCATGTCTCATCAACACCTCGATGCTAAGATAGTCAATATTTCCCATAGAGATGTATGGGTGGTTGCCCATAGGAATGTATGGGTGGGAACCTGCTTTTGAATCGCTTGGGTAACCCATACCGAAGCAGGTATGCTCGGGGTGGCATTTAAAACAGATAGAGGAATGGTTACTGCTATCTTCCATGTGTACAGTGGTTTACTCATATTGCATGCCTCATCAACACCTCGATGCTAAGATAGTCATTATTTCCCATAGAGATGTATGGGTGGTTGCCCATAGGAATGTATGGGTGGGAACCTACTTTTGAATCGCTTGGGTAACCCATACCGAAGCAGGTATGCTCGGGGTGGCATTTAAAACAGATAGAGGAATGGTTACTGCTATCTTCCATGTGTGCAGTGGTTTGCTCATATTGCATGTCTCATCAACACCTCGATGCTAAGATAGTCAAAAATTTCCCATAGAAATGTATGGGTGGGAACCTACTTTTGAATCGCTTGGTAAACCCATGCCAAAGCAGGTATCCTCGGGGTGGCTTTTATAACAGATAGAGGAATGGTTACTGCTATCTTCCATGTGTGCAGTAGTTTGCTCATATTGCATGTCTCATCAACACTTCGATGCTAAGATAGTCAATATTTCCCATAGAGATGTATGGGTGGTTGCCCATAGGAATGTATGGGTGGGAACCTACTTTTGAATCGCTTGGGTAACCCATACCGAAGCAGGTATGCTCGGGGTGGCATTTAAAACAGATAGAGGAATGGTTACTGCTATCTTCCATGTGTGCAGTGGTTTGCTCATATTGCATGTCTCATCAACACCTCGATGCTAAGATAGTCAAAAATTTCCCATAGAAATGTATGGGTGGGAACCTACTTTTGAATCGCTTGGGTAACCCATACCGAAGCAGGTATGCTCGGGGTGGCATTTAAAACAGATAGAGGAATGGTTACTGCTATCTTCCATGTGTGCAGTGGTTTGCTCATATTGCATGCCTCATCAACACCTCGATGCTAAGATAGTCAATATTTCCCATAGAGATGTATGCGTGGTTGCCCATAGGAATGTATGGGTGGGAACCTACTTTTGAATCGCTTGGGTAACCCGTACCGAAGCAAGTATGCTCGGGGTGGCATTTAAAACAGATAGAGGAATGGTTACTGCTATCTTCCATGTGTGCAGTGGTTTGCTCATATTGCATGTCTCATCAACACCTCGATGCTAAGATAGTCAAAAATTTCCCATAGAAATGTATGGGTGGGAACCTACTTTTGAATCGCTTGGGTAACCCATACCGAAGCAGCTATGCTCGGGGTGGCATTTAAAACAGATAGAGGAATGGTTACTGCTATCTTCCATGTGTGCAGTGGTTTGCTCATATTGCATGCCTCATCAACACCTCGATGCTAAGATAGTCAATATTTCCCATAGAGATGTATGCGTGGTTGCCCATAGGAATGTATGGGTGGGAACCTACTTTTGAATCGCTTGGGTAACCCATACCGAAGCAAGTATTCTCGGGGTGGCATTTAAAACAGATAGAGGAATGGTTACTGCTATCTTCCATGTGTGCAGTGGTTTGCTCATATTGCATGCCTCATCAACACCTCGATGCTAAGATAGTCAATTTTTCCCATAGAGATGTATGGGTGGTTTCCCATAGGAATGTATGGGTGGGAACCTGCTTTTGAATCGCTTGGGTAACCCATACCGAAGCAGGTATGCTCGGGGTGGCATTTAAAACAGATAGAGGAATGGTTACTGCTATCTTCCATGTGTGCAGTGGTTTGCTCATATTCCATGTCTCATCAACACCTCGATGCTAAGATAGTCAAAAATTTCCCTTAGAAATGTATGGGTGGGAACCTACTTTTGAATCGCTTGGTAAACCCATACCAAAGCAGGTATCCTCGGGGTGGCATTTAAAACAGATAGAGGAATGGTTGCTGCTATCTTCCATGTGTACAGTGGTTTGCTCATATTGCATGTCTCATCAACACCTCGATGCTAAGATAGTCAATATTTCCCATAGAGATGTATGGGTGGTTGCCCATAGGAATGTATGGGTGGGAACCTACTTTTGAATCGCTTGGGTAACCCATACCGAAGCAGGTATGCTCGGGGTGGCATTTAAAACAGATAGAGGAATGGTTACTGCTATCTTCCATGTGTGCAGTGGTTTGCTCATATTGCATGTCTCATCAACACCTCGATGCTAAGATAGTCAAAAATTTCCCATAGAAATGTATGGGTGGGAACCGACTTTTGAATCGCTTGGTAAACCCATGCCAAAGCAGGTATCCTCGGGGTGGCATTTTAAACAGATAGAGGAATGGTTACTGCTATCTTCCATATGTGCAGTGGTTTGCTCATATTGCATGTCTCATCAACACCTCGATGCTAAGATAGTCAAAAATTTCCCATAGAAATGTATGGGTTGGAACCTACTTTTGAATCGCTTGGTAAACCCATGCCAAAGCAGGTATCCTCGGGGTGGCATTTAAAACAGATAGAGGAATGGTTACTGCTATCTTCCATGTGTGCAGTGGTTTGCTCATATTGCATGTCTCATCAACACCTCGATGCTAAGATAGTCAATATTTCCCATAGAGATGTATGGGTGGTTGCCCATAGGAATGTATGGGTGGGAACCTGCTTTTGAATCGCTTGGGTAACCCATACCGAAGCAGGTATGCTCGGGGTGGCATTTAAAACAGATAGAGGAATGGTTACTGCTATCTTCCATGTGTACAGTGGTTTACTCATATTGCATGCCTCATCAACACCTCGATGCTAAGATAGTCATTATTTCCCATAGAGATGTATGGGTGGTTGCCCATAGGAATGTATGGGTGGGAACCTACTTTTGAATCGCTTGGGTAACCCATACCGAAGCAGGTATGCTCGGGGTGGCATTTAAAACAGATAGAGGAATGGTTACTGCTATCTTCCATGTGTGCAGTGGTTTGCTCATATTGCATGTCTCATCAACACCTCGATGCTAAGATAGTCAAAAATTTCCCATAGAAATGTATGGGTGGGAACCTACTTTTGAATCGCTTGGTAAACCCATGCCAAAGCAGGTATCCTCGGGGTGGCTTTTATAACAGATAGAGGAATGGTTACTGCTATCTTCCATGTGTGCAGTAGTTTGCTCATATTGCATGTCTCATCAACACTTCGATGCTAAGATAGTCAATATTTCCCATAGAGATGTATGGGTGGTTGCCCATAGGAATGTATGGGTGGGAACCTACTTTTGAATCGCTTGGGTAACCCATACCGAAGCAGGTATGCTCGGGGTGGCATTTAAAACAGATAGAGGAATGGTTACTGCTATCTTCCATGTGTGCAGTGGTTTGCTCATATTGCATGTCTCATCAACACCTCGATGCTAAGATAGTCAAAAATTTCCCATAGAAATGTATGGGTGGGAACCTACTTTTGAATCGCTTGGGTAACCCATACCGAAGCAGGTATGCTCGGGGTGGCATTTAAAACAGATAGAGGAATGGTTACTGCTATCTTCCATGTGTGCAGTGGTTTGCTCATATTGCATGCCTCATCAACACCTCGATGCTAAGATAGTCAATATTTCCCATAGAGATGTATGCGTGGTTGCCCATAGGAATGTATGGGTGGGAACCTACTTTTGAATCGCTTGGGTAACCCGTACCGAAGCAAGTATGCTCGGGGTGGCATTTAAAACAGATAGAGGAATGGTTACTGCTATCTTCCATGTGTGCAGTGGTTTGCTCATATTGCATGTCTCATCAACACCTCGATGCTAAGATAGTCAAAAATTTCCCATAGAAATGTATGGGTGGGAACCTACTTTTGAATCGCTTGGGTAACCCATACCGAAGCAGCTATGCTCGGGGTGGCATTTAAAACAGATAGAGGAATGGTTACTGCTATCTTCCATGTGTGCAGTGGTTTGCTCATATTGCATGCCTCATCAACACCTCGATGCTAAGATAGTCAATATTTCCCATAGAGATGTATGCGTGGTTGCCCATAGGAATGTATGGGTGGGAACCTACTTTTGAATCGCTTGGGTAACCCATACCGAAGCAAGTATTCTCGGGGTGGCATTTAAAACAGATAGAGGAATGGTTACTGCTATCTTCCATGTGTGCAGTGGTTTGCTCATATTGCATGCCTCATCAACACCTCGATGCTAAGATAGTCAATTTTTCCCATAGAGATGTATGGGTGGTTTCCCATAGGAATGTATGGGTGGGAACCTACTTTTGAATCGCTTGGGTAACCCATACCGAAGCAGGTATGCTCGGGGTGGCATTTAAAACAGATAGAGGAATGGTTACTGCTATCTTCCATGTGTGCAGTGGTTTGCTCATATTGCATGTCTCATCAACACCTCGATGCTAAGATAGTCAAAAATTTCCCATAGAAATGTATGGGTGGGAACCGACTTTTGAATCGCTTGGTAAACCCATGCCAAAGCAGGTATCCTCGGGGTGGCTTTTATAACAGATAGAGGAATGGTTACTGCTATCTTCCATGTGTGCAGTAGTTTGCTCATATTGCATGTCTCATCAACACTTCGATGCTAAGATAGTCAATATTTCCCATAGAGATGTATGGGTGGTTGCCCATAGGAATGTATGGGTGGGAACCTACTTTTGAATCGCTTGGGTAACCCATACCGAAGCAAGTATCCTCGGGGTGGCATTTAAAACAGATAGAGGAATGGTTACTGCTATCTTCCATGTGTGCAGTGGTTTGCTCATATTGCATGTCTCATCAACACCTCGATGCTAAGATAGTCAAAAATTTCCCATAGAAATGTATGGGTGGGAACCTACTTTTGAATCGCTTGGGTAACCCATACCGAAGCAGGTATGCTCGGGGTGGCATTTAAAACAGATAGAGGAATGGTTACTGCTATCTTCCATGTGTGCAGTGGTTTGCTCATATTGCATGCCTCATCAACACCTCGATGCTAAGATAGTCAATATTTCCCATAGAGATGTATGCGTGGTTGCCCATAGGAATGTATGGGTGGGAACCTACTTTTGAATCGCTTGGGTAACCCGTACCGAAGCAAGTATGCTCGGGGTGGCATTTAAAACAGATAGAGGAATGGTTACTGCTATCTTCCATGTGTGCAGTGGTTTGCTCATATTGCATGTCTCATCAACACCTCGATGCTAAGATAGTCAAAAATTTCCCATAGAAATGTATGGGTGGGAACCTACTTTTGAATCGCTTGGGTAACCCATACCGAAGCAGCTATGCTCGGGGTGGCATTTAAAACAGATAGAGGAATGGTTACTGCTATCTTCCATGTGTGCAGTGGTTTGCTCATATTGCATGCCTCATCAACACCTCGATGCTAAGATAGTCAATATTTCCCATAGAGATGTATGCGTGGTTGCCCATAGGAATGTATGGGTGGGAACCTACTTTTGAATCGCTTGGGTAACCCATACCGAAGCAAGTATTCTCGGGGTGGCATTTAAAACAGATAGAGGAATGGTTACTGCTATCTTCCATGTGTGCAGTGGTTTGCTCATATTGCATGCCTCATCAACACCTCGATGCTAAGATAGTCAATTTTTCCCATAGAGATGTATGGGTGGTTTCCCATAGGAATGTATGGGTGGGAACCTACTTTTGAATCGCTTGGGTAACCCATACCGAAGCAGGTATGCTCGGGGTGGCATTTAAAACAGATAGAGGAATGGTTACTGCTATCTTCCATGTGTGCAGTGGTTTGCTCATATTGCATGTCTCATCAACACCTCGATGCTAAGATAGTCAAAAATTTCCCATAGAAATGTATGGGTGGGAACCGACTTTTGAATCGCTTGGTAAACCCATGCCAAAGCAGGTATCCTCGGGGTGGCATTTTAAACAGATAGAGGAATGGTTACTGCTATCTTCCATATGTGCAGTGGTTTGCTCATATTGCATGTCTCATCAACACCTCGATGCTAAGATAGTCAAAAATTTCCCTTAGAAATGTATGGGTTGGAACCTACTTTTGAATCGCTTGGTAAACCCATGCCAAAGCAGGTATCCTCGGGGTGGCATTTAAAACAGATAGAGGAATGGTTACTGCTATCTTCCATGTGTGCAGTGGTTTGCTCATATTGCATGTCTCATCAACACCTCGATGCTAAGATAGTCAATATTTCCCATAGAGATGTATGGGTGGTTGCCCATAGGAATGTATGGGTGGGAACCTGCTTTTGAATCGCTTGGGTAACCCATACCGAAGCAGGTATGCTCGGGGTGGCATTTAAAACAGATAGAGGAATGGTTACTGCTATCTTCCATGTGTACAGTGGTTTACTCATATTGCATGCCTCATCAACACCTCGATGCTAAGATAGTCATTATTTCCCATAGAGATGTATGGGTGGTTGCCCATAGGAATGTATGGGTGGGAACCTACTTTTGAATCGCTTGGGTAACCCATACCGAAGCAGGTATGCTCGGGGTGGCATTTAAAACAGATAGAGGAATGGTTACTGCTATCTTCCATGTGTGCAGTGGTTTGCTCATATTGCATGTCTCATCAACACCTCGATGCTAAGATAGTCAAAAATTTCCCATAGAAATGTATGGGTGGGAACCTACTTTTGAATCGCTTGGTAAACCCATGCCAAAGCAGGTATCCTCGGGGTGGCTTTTATAACAGATAGAGGAATGGTTACTGCTATCTTCCATGTGTGCAGTAGTTTGCTCATATTGCATGTCTCATCAACACTTCGATGCTAAGATAGTCAATATTTCCCATAGAGATGTATGGGTGGTTGCCCATAGGAATGTATGGGTGGGAACCTACTTTTGAATCGCTTGGGTAACCCATACCGAAGCAGGTATGCTCGGGGTGGCATTTAAAACAGATAGAGGAATGGTTACTGCTATCTTCCATGTGTGCAGTGGTTTGCTCATATTGCATGTCTCATCAACACCTCGATGCTAAGATAGTCAAAAATTTCCCATAGAAATGTATGGGTGGGAACCTACTTTTGAATCGCTTGGGTAACCCATACCGAAGCAGGTATGCTCGGGGTGGCATTTAAAACAGATAGAGGAATGGTTACTGCTATCTTCCATGTGTGCAGTGGTTTGCTCATATTGCATGCCTCATCAACACCTCGATGCTAAGATAGTCAATATTTCCCATAGAGATGTATGCGTGGTTGCCCATAGGAATGTATGGGTGGGAACCTACTTTTGAATCGCTTGGGTAACCCGTACCGAAGCAAGTATGCTCGGGGTGGCATTTAAAACAGATAGAGGAATGGTTACTGCTATCTTCCATGTGTGCAGTGGTTTGCTCATATTGCATGTCTCATCAACACCTCGATGCTAAGATAGTCAAAAATTTCCCCTTAGAAATGTATGGGTGGGAACCTACTTTTGAATCGCTTGGGTAACCCATACCGAAGCAGCTATGCTCGGGGTGGCATTTAAAACAGATAGAGGAATGGTTACTGCTATCTTCCATGTGTGCAGTGGTTTGCTCATATTGCATGCCTCATCAACACCTCGATGCTAAGATAGTCAATATTTCCCATAGAGATGTATGCGTGGTTGCCCATAGGAATGTATGGGTGGGAACCTACTTTTGAATCGCTTGGGTAACCCATACCGAAGCAAGTATTCTCGGGGTGGCATTTAAAACAGATAGAGGAATGGTTACTGCTATCTTCCATGTGTGCAGTGGTTTGCTCATATTGCATGCCTCATCAACACCTCGATGCTAAGATAGTCAATTTTTCCCATAGAGATGTATGGGTGGTTTCCCATAGGAATGTATGGGTGGGAACCTACTTTTGAATCGCTTGGATAACCCATACCGAAGCAGGTATGCTCGGGGTGGCATTTAAAACAGATAGAGGAATGGTTACTGCTATCTTCCATGTGTTCAGTGGTTTACTCATATTGCATGCCTCATCAACACCTCGATGCTAAGATAGTCAAAAATTTCCCATAGAAATTTATGGGTGGGAACCTACTTTTGAATCGCTTGGTAAACCCATACCAAAGCAGGTATCCTCGGGGTGGCATTTAAAACAGATAGAGGAATGGTTACTGCTATCTTCCATGTGTGCAGTGGTTTGCTCATATTGCATGCCTCATCAACACCTCGATGCTAAGATAGTCAAAATTTTCCCATAGAAATGTATGGGTGGGAACGTACTTTTGAATTGTTTGTTAAACCCACACTGAAGCTTATTTGCCTGAGGTGACATCATTTATACAAAAGGGATGGTCCCTGCTATCTTCTATGTATGCTTTGGTTTTCTTGAATTAGAAGCCTCATCAACACCTAGATGTTAAGATGGTCTATCTTTACCATAGAGATGTCCATAGAAATGTTTGTGTGGGAACCTACTTTTGAATTGCTTGTTAAACCCACACTGAAGCTTATATGCCTGAGTCGACATCAAACAAATACAGAGGGATGGTCCTTGCTATCTTCCATTTATGCATAGGTTTTCTTTTTATTTGTTTGATGTCGACTCAGGCATATAAGCTTCTAAATCAAGTAAACCAATGCATACATGGATGATAGCAGGGACCATCCTTCTTTATTTGATTGATGTCACCTTAGGCTTATATGCCTGAGGTGACATCAATCAAATAAAGAGGGATGGTCCCTGCTATCTTCCATGTATGCATAAATTTTCTTGTATTATAAGCCTCGATCATCAACACCTTGACATTAAGATAGTCAAACTTTACCATGGAGATGTCCATAGAAATGTATGTGTGTGAACCTACTTTTGAATTGCTTGTTAAACCCACACTGAAGCTTATATGGCTGAGGTGACATCAATTATACAAAGAGGGATGGTCCCTGCTATCTTCCATGTATGCATTGGTTTACTTGAATTAGAAGCCTCATCAACACTTAGATGTTAAGATGGTCAATCTTTACCATAGAGATGTCCGTAGAAATGAATGGGTGGGAACCTACTTTTGATGTGCTTGTTAATCCCACACTGAAGCTTTTATGCCTGAGGTGACATCATTTATACAAAGAGGGATGGTCCCTGCTATCTTCCATGTATGCTTTGGTTTACTTGAATTAGAAGCCTCATCAACACCTAGATGTTATGATGGTCAATCTTAACCATGGAGTTGTCCACAGAAATGTATGGGTGGGAACCTACTTTTGAATTGCTTGTTAAACCCACACTGAAGCTTATATGCCTGAGGTGACATCATTACTACAAAGAGGGATGGTCCTTGCTATCTTCCATGTATGCTTTGGTTTACTTGAATTAGAAGCCTCATCAACACCTAGATGTTAAAATGGTCAATCTTAACCATGGAGATGTCCATAGAAATGTATGGTTGGGAACCTACTTTTGAATCGCTTGGTAAACCCATGCCAAAGCAGGTATCCTCGGGGTGGCATTTAAAACAGATAGAGGAATGGTTACTGCTATCTTCCATGTGTGCAGTGGTTTGCTCATATTGCATGTCTCATCAACACCTCGATGCTAAGATAGTCAAAAGTTTCCCATAGAAATGTATGGGTGGGAACCTACTTTTGAATCGCTTGGGTAACCCATACCGAAGCAAGTATGCTCGGGGTGGCATTTAAAACAGATAGAGGAATGGTTACTGCTATCTTCCATGTGTGCAGTGGTTTGCTCATATTGCATGCCTCATCAACACCTCGATGCTAAGATAGTCAATATTTCCCATAGAGATGTATGCGTGGTTGCCCATAGGAATGTATGGGTGGGAACCTGCTTTTGAATCGCTTGGGTAACCCATACCGAAGCAGGTATGCTCGGGGTGGCATTTAAAACAGATAGAGGAATGGTTACTGCTATCTTCCATGTGTGCAGTGGTTTGCTCATATTGCATGCCTCATCAACACCTCGATGCTAAGATAGTCAATATTTCCCATAGAGATGTATGCGTGGTTGCCCATAGGAATGTATGGGTGGGAACCTGCTTTTGAATCGCTTGGGTAACCCATACCGAAGCAGGTATGCTCGGGGTGGCATTTAAAACAGATAGAGGAATGGTTACTGCTATCTTCCATGTGTACAGTGGTTTACTCATATTGCATGCCTCATCAACACCTCGATGCTAAGATAGTCATTATTTCCCATAGAGATGTATGGGTGGTTGCCCATAGGAATGTATGGGTGGGAACCTACTTTTGAATCGCTTGGGTAACCCATACCGAAGCAGGTATGCTCGGGGTGGCATTTAAAACAGATAGAGGAATGGTTACTGCTATCTTCCATGTGTACAGTGGTTTACTCATATTGCATGCCTCATCAACACCTCGATGCTAAGATAGTCAAAAATTTCCCATAGAAATTTATGGGTGGGAACCTACTTTTGAATCGCTTGGGTAACCCATACCGAAGCAGGTATGCTCGGGGTGGCATTTAAAACAGATAGAGGAATGGTTACTGCTATCTTCCATGTGTGCAGTGGTTTGCTCATATTGCATGTCTCATCAACACCTCGATGCTAAGATAGTCAAAAATTTCCCATAGAAATGTATGGGTGGGAACCTACTTTTGAATCGCTTGGGTAACCCATACCGAAGCAGGTATGCTCGGGGTGGCATTTAAAACAGATAGAGGAATGGTTACTGCTATCTTCCATGTGTGCAGTGGTTTGCTCATATTGCATGCCTCATCAACACCTCGATGCTAAGATAGTCAATATTTCCCATAGAGATGTATGCGTGGTTGCCCATAGGAATGTATGGGTGGGAACCTACTTTTGAATCGCTTGGGTAACCCATACCGAAGCAGGTATGCTCGGGGTGGCATTTAAAACAGATAGAGGAATGGTTACTGCTATCTTCCATGTGTGCAGTGGTTTGCTCATATTGCATGCCTCATCAACACCTCGATGCTAAGATAGTCAATATTTCCCATAGAGATGTATGCGTGGTTGCCCATAGGAATGTATGGGTGGGAACCTACTTTTGAATCGCTTGGGTAACCCATACCGAAGCAAGTATGCTCGGGGTGGCATTTAAAACAGATAGAGGAATGGTTACTGCTATCTTCCATGTGTGCAGTGGTTTGCTCATATTGCATGCCTCATCAACACCTCGATGCTAAGATAGTCAATATTTCCCATAGAGATGTATGGGTGGTTTCCCATAGGAATGTATGGGTGGGAACCTGCTTTTGAATCGCTTGGGTAACCCATACCGAAGCAGGTATGCTCGGGGTGGCATTTAAAACAGATAGAGGAATGGTTACTGCTATCTTCCATGTGTACAGTGGTTTACTCATATTGCATGCCTCATCAACACCTCGATGCTAAGATAGTCAATATTTCCCATAGATATGTATGGGTGGTTGCCCATAGGAATGTATGGGTGGGAACCTACTTTTGAATCGCTTGGGTAACCCATACCGAAGCAGGTATGCTCGGGGTGGCATTTAAAACAGATAGAGGAATGGTTACTGCTATCTTCCATGTGTGCAGTGGTTTGCTCATATTGCATGTCTCATCAACACCTCGATGCTAAGATAGTCAAAAATTTCCCATAGAAATGTATGGGTGGGAACCTACTTTTGAATCGCTTGGTAAACCCATGCCAAAGCAGGTATCCTCGGGGTGGCTTTTATAACAGATAGAGGAATGGTTACTGCTATCTTCCATGTGTGCAGTAGTTTGCTCATATTGCATGTCTCATCAACACTTCGATGCTAAGATAGTCAATATTTCCCATAGAGATGTATGGGTGGTTGCCCATAGGAATGTATGGGTGGGAACCTACTTTTGAATCGCTTGGGTAACCCATACCGAAGCAGGTATGCTCGGGGTGGCATTTAAAACAGATAGAGGAATGGTTACTGCTATCTTCCATGTGTGCAGTGGTTTGCTCATATTGCATGTCTCATCAACACCTCGATGCTAAGATAGTCAAAAATTTCCCATAGAAATGTATGGGTGGGAACCTACTTTTGAATCGCTTGGGTAACCCATACCGAAGCAGGTATGCTCGGGGTGGCATTTAAAACAGATAGAGGAATGGTTACTGCTATCTTCCATGTGTGCAGTGGTTTGCTCATATTGCATGCCTCATCAACACCTCGATGCTAAGATAGTCAATATTTCCCATAGAAATGTATGCGTGGTTGCCCATAGGAATGTATGGGTGGGAACCTACTTTTGAATCGCTTGGGTAACCCATACCGAAGCAAGTTTTCTCGGGGTGGCATTTAAAACAGATAGAGGAATGGTTACTGCTATCTTCCATGTGTGCAGTGGTTTGCTCATATTGCATGCCTCATCAACACCTCGATGCTAAGATAGTCAATATTTCCCATAGAGATGTATGGGTGGTTTCCCATAGGAATGTATGGGTGGGAACCTACTTTTGAATCGCTTGGGTAACCCATACCGAAGCAGGTATGCTCGGGGTGGCATTTAAAACAGATAGAGGAATGGTTACTGCTATCTTCCATGTGTACAGTGGTTTACTCATATTGCATGCCTCATCAACACCTCGATGCTAAGATAGTCAAAAATTTCCCATAGAAATTTATGGGTGGGAACCTACTTTTGAATCGCTTGGTAAACCCATACCAAAGCAGGTATCCTCGGGGTGGCATTTAAAACAGATAGAGGAATGGTTACTGCTATCTTCCATGTGTGCAGTGGTTTGCTCATATTGCATGCCTCATCAACACCTCGATGCTAAGATAGTCAAAATTTTCCCATAGAAATGTATGGGTGGGAACGTACTTTTGAATTGTTTGTTAAACCCACACTGAAGCTTATTTGCCTGAGGTGACATCATTTATACAAAAGGGATGGTCCCTGCTATCTTCTATGTATGCTTTGGTTTTCTTGAATTAGAAGCCTCATCAACACCTAGATGTTAAGATGGTCTATCTTTACCATAGAGATGTCCATAGAAATGTTTGTGTGGGAACCTACTTTTGAATTGCTTGTTAAACCCACACTGAAGCTTATATGCCTGAGTCGACATCAAACAAATACAGAGGGATGGTCCTTGCTATCTTCCATTTATGCATAGGTTTTCTTTTTATTTGTTTGATGTCGACTCAGGCATATAAGCTTCTAAATCAAGTAAACCAATGCATACATGGATGATAGCAGGGACCATCCTTCTTTATTTGATTGATGTCACCTTAGGCTTATATGCCTGAGGTGACATCAATCAAATAAAGAGGGATGGTCCCTGCTATCTTCCATGTATGCATAAATTTTCTTGTATTATAAGCCTCGATCATCAACACCTTGACATTAAGATAGTCAAACTTTACCATGGAGATGTCCATAGAAATGTATGTGTGTGAACCTACTTTTGAATTGCTTGTTAAACCCACACTGAAGCTTATATGGCTGAGGTGACATCAATTATACAAAGAGGGATGGTCCCTGCTATCTTCCATGTATGCATTGGTTTACTTGAATTAGAAGCCTCATCAACACTTAGATGTTAAGATGGTCAATCTTTACCATAGAGATGTCCGTAGAAATGAATGGGTGGGAACCTACTTTTGATGTGCTTGTTAATCCCACACTGAAGCTTTTATGCCTGAGGTGACATCATTTATACAAAGAGGGATGGTCCCTGCTATCTTCCATGTATGCTTTGGTTTACTTGAATTAGAAGCCTCATCAACACCTAGATGTTATGATGGTCAATCTTAACCATGGAGTTGTCCACAGAAATGTATGGGTGGGAACCTACTTTTGAATTGCTTGTTAAACCCACACTGAAGCTTATATGCCTGAGGTGACATCATTATTACAAAGAGGGATGGTCCTTGCTATCTTCCATGTATGCTTTGGTTTACTTGAATTAGAAGCCTCATCAACACCTAGATGTTAAAATGGTCAATCTTAACCATGGAGATGTCCATAGAAATGTATGGTTGGGAACCTACTTTTGAATCGCTTGGTAAACCCATGCCAAAGCAGGTATCCTCGGGGTGGCATTTAAAACAGATAGAGGAATGGTTACTGCTATCTTCCATGTGTGCAGTAGTTTGCTCATATTGCATGTCTCATCAACACTTCGATGCTAAGATAGTCAATATTTCCCATAGAGATGTATGGGTGGTTGCCCATAGGAATGTATGGGTGGGAACCTACTTTTGAATCGCTTGGGTAACCCATACCGAAGCAGGTATGCTCGGGGTGGCATTTAAAACAGATAGAGGAATGGTTACTGCTATCTTCCATGTGTGCAGTGGTTTGCTCATATTGCATGTCTCATCAACACCTCGATGCTAAGATAGTCAAAAATTTCCCATAGAAATGTATGGGTGGGAACCTACTTTTGAATCGCTTGGGTAACCCATACCAAAGCAGGTATGCTCGGGGTGGCATTTAAAACAGATAGAGGAATGGTTACTGCTATCTTCCATGTGTGCAGTGGTTTGCTCATATTGCATGCCTCATCAACACCTCGATGCTAAGATAGTCAATATTTCCCATAGAGATGTATGCGTGGTTGCCCATAGGAATGTATGGGTGGGAACCTACTTTTGAATCGCTTGGGTAACCCATACCGAAGCAAGTATGCTCGGGGTGGCATTTAAAACAGATAGAGGAATGGTTACTGCTATCTTCCATGTGTGCAGTGGTTTGCTCATATTGCATGCCTCATCAACACCTCGATGCTAAGATAGTCAATATTTCCCATAGAGATGTATGGGTGGTTTCCCATAGGAATGTATGGGTGGGAACCTACTTTTGAATCGCTTGGGTAACCCATACCGAAGCAGGTATGCTCGGGGTGGCATTTAAAACAGATAGAGGAATGGTTACTGCTATCTTCCATGTGTGCAGTGATTTGCTCATATTGCATGTCTCATCAACACCTCGATGCTAAGATAGTCAAAAATTTCCTATAGAAATGTACGGGTGGGAACCTACTTTTGAATCGCTAGGTAAACCCATACCAAAGCAGGTATCCTCGGGGTGGCATTTAAACAGATAGAGGAATGGTTGCTGCTATCTTCCATGTGTACAGTGGTTTACTCATATTGCATGCCTCATCAACACCTCGATGCTAAGATAGTCAATGTTTCCCATAGAGATGTATGGGTGGTTGCCCATAGGAATGTATGGGTGGGAATCTACTTTTGAATCGCTTTGGTAACCCATACCGAAGCAGGTATGCTCGGGGTGGCATTTAAAACAGATAGAGGAATGGTTACTGCTATCTTCCATGTGTGCAGTGGTTTGCTCATATTGCATGCCTCATCAACACCTCGATGCTAAGATAGTCAATATTTCCCATAGAGATGTATGGGTGGTTTCCCATAGGAATGTATGGGTGGGAACCTGCTTTTGAATCGCTTGGGTAACCCATACCGAAGCAGGTATGCTCGGGGTGGCATTTAAAACAGATAGAGGAATGGTTACTGCTATCTTCCATGTGTACAGTGGTTTACTCATATTGCATGCCTCATCAACACCTCGATGCTAAGATAGTCAATATTTCCCATAGAGATGTATGGGTGGTTGCCCATAGGAATGTATGGGTGGGAACCTACTTTTGAATTGCTTGTTAAACCCACACTGAAGCTTATATGCCTGAGGTGACATCGTTTATACAAAGAGGGATGGTCCCTGCTATCTTCCATGTATGCTTTGGTTTTCTTGAATTAGAAGCCTCATCAACACCTAGATGTTAAGATGGTCAATCTTTACCATGGAGATGTGCATAGAAATGTATGAGTGGGAACCTACTTTTGAATTGCTTGTTAAACCCACACTGAAGCTTATATGCCTGAGGTGACATCATTAATACAAACAGGGATGGTCCCTGCTATCTTCCATGTATGTATTGGTTTTCTTGAATTAGAAGCCTCATCAACACCTAGATGTTAAGATGGTCAATCTTTACCATGGAGATGTCCATAGAAATGTATGGGTGGGAACCTACTTTTGAATTGCTTGTTAAACCCACACTGAAGCTTATATGCCTGAGGTGACATCATTAATACAAAGAGGGATGGTCCCTGCTATCTTCCATGTATGCTTTGGTTAGCCTCATTAACACCTAGATGTTAAGATGGTCAATCTTTACCATGGAGATGTCCATAGAAATGTATGGGTGGGAACCTACTTTTGAATTGCTTGTTAAACCCACACTAAAGCTTATATGCCTGAGGTGACATCATTTATACAAAGAGGGATGGTCCCTGCTATCTTACATGTATGCTTTGGTTTTCTTGAATTAGAAGCCTCATCAACACCTAGATGTTAAGATGGTCAATCTTTACCATGGAGATGTCCATAGAAATGTATGGGTGGGAACCTACTTTTGAATTGCTTGTTAAACCCACACTGATGCTTGTATGGCTGAGGTGACATCAATAATACAAAGAAGGATGGTCCCTGCTATCTTCCATGTATGCATTGGTTTACTTGAATTAGAAGCCTCATCAACACTTAGATGTTAAGATGGTCAATCTTTACCTTAGAGATGTCCATAGAAATATTTGTGTGGGAACCAACTTTTGAATTGCTTGTTAAACCCACACTGAAGCTTATATGCCTCAGGTGACATCATTAATACAAAGAGGGATGGTCCCTGCTATCTTCCATGTATGCTTTGGTTTTCTTGAATTAGAAGCCTCATCAACACCTAGATGTTAAGATGGTCAATCTTTACCATGGAGATGTCCATAGAAATGTATGGGTGGGAACCTACTTTTGAATTGCTTGTTAAACCCACACTGAAGCTTATATGGCTGAGGTGACATCAATTATACAAAGAGGGATGGTCCCTGCTATCTTCCATGTATGCATTGGTTTACTTGAATTAGAAGCCTCATCAACATTTAGATGTTAAGATGGTCAATCTTTACCATAGAGATGTCCATAGAAATGTATGTATGGGAACCTACTATTGAATTGCTTGTTAAACCCACACTGAAGCTTATATGCCTGTGGTGACATCTTTTATACAAAGAGGGATGGTCCCTGCTATCTTCCATGTATGCATTGGTTTACTTGAATTAGAAGCCTCATCAACACTTAGATGTTAAGACGATCAATCTTTACCATAGAGATGTCCATAGAAATGTATGGGTGGGAACCTACTTTTGAATTGCTTGTTAAACCCACACTGAAGCTTATATGCCTGAGGTGACATCAATCAAATAAAGAGGGATGGTCCCTGCTATCTTCCATGTATGCATTGGTTTACTTGAATTAGAAGCCTCATCAACACCTTGACGTTAAGATGGTCAATCTGTACCATAGAGATGTCCATAGAATTATATGGGTGGGAACCTACTTTTGAATTGCTTGTTAAACCCACACTGAAGCTTATATGTCTGAGGTGACATCAATCAAATAAAGAGGGATGGTCCCTGCTATCTTCCATGTATGCTTTGGTTTACTTGAATTAGAAGCCTCATCAACACCTAGATGTTAAAATGGTCAATGTTTACCATGGAGATGTCCATAGAAATATATGGGTGGGAACCTACTTTTGAGTTGTTTGTTAAACCCACACTGAAGCTTTTATGCCTGAGGTGACATCATTTATACAAAGAGGGATGGTCCATGCTATCTTCCATGTATGCTTAGGTTTACTTGAATTAGAAGCCTCATCAACACTTAGATGTTAAGATGGTCAATCTTTACCATAGAGATGTCCATAGAAATGTATGGGTGGGAACCTACTTTTGAATTGTTTGTTAAACCCACACTGAAGCTTATATGCCTGAGGTGACATCATTTATACAAAGAGGGATTGTCCCTGCTATCTTCCATGTATGCATAAGTTTTCTTGTATTAGAAACCTCATCAACACCTTGACATTAAGATAATCAAACTTTACCATGGAGATGTCCATAGAAATGTATGTGTGTGAACCTACTTTTGAATTGCTTGTTTAACCCACACTGAAGCATATATGCCTGAGGTGACATCTTTTATACAAAGAGGGATGGTCCCTGCTATCTTCCATGTATGCATTGGTTTACTTGAATTAGAAGCCTCATCAACACCTAGATGTTAAGATGGTCAATCTCTACCATGGAGATGTCCAACGAAATTTATGGGTGGGAACCTTCTTTTGAATTGCTTGTTAAACCCACACTGAAGCTTATATGCCTCAGGTGACATCAATCAAATAAAGAGGGATGGTCCCTGCTATCTTCTATGTATGCATTGGTTTACTTGAATTAGAAGCCTCATCAACACTTAGATGTTAAGACGATCAATCTTTACCATAGAGATGTCCATAGAAATGTATGGGTGGGAACCTACTTTTGAATTGCTTGTTAAACCCACACTGAAGCTTATATGCCTGAGGTGACATCAATTATACAAAGAGGGATGGTCCCTGCTATCTTCCATGTATGCATTGGTTTACTTGAATTAGAAGCCTCATCAACACCTAGATGTTAAGATGGTCAATCTTTACCATGGAGATGTCCATAGAAATGTATGTGTGGGAACCTACTTTTGAATTGCTTGTTAAACCCTGTCTGAAGCTTATATGCCTGAGGTGACATCAATCAAATTAAGAGGGATGGTCCCTGCTATCTTCCATGTATGCATTGGTTTACTTGATTTATAAGCCTCATCAACACTTAGATGTTAAGATGGTCAATCTTTACCATAGAGATGTCCATAGAAATGTATGGGTGGGAACCTACTTTTGAATTGCTTGTTAAACCCACACTGAAGCTTATATGCCTGAGGTGACATCAATAATACAAAGAGGGATGGTCCCTGCTATCTTCCATGTATGCATTGGTTTTCTTGAATTAGAAGCCTCATCAACACCTTGATGTTAAGATAGTCAAATTTTACCATAGATCGTGCAAAAGGCACCACATATGCGGAGAATATTAAAAGCTACCTGAGGGTTAATAGCTGCAATGTCTTTAATTTTGGACAACAACTGGACCGCCTCGTTGTGTTTTGCAGAAATGAAATTAGCACAATGCAGGTAATTTCCAATGGGACCACCAAGAATGTTCACGTGTGGGGCATGGGAAACGTACATTTAAGTAGAGAACTTTGCAGTATTGGTCTGTCAGAAGATCTCGCGTTTTGAAAGGTTAATAAAGATACCTATAGTAGGCCCAAGTTCTTCATTAAGGGTAAGAGCTCTCACCAATGCTTATTTGGTTCCAGCTAAGACGCCATCATCATGATACCAAGCTTGATATGCATAACAGTCATCATCCGCGTCAATAGCTGATACACTCTTTTGCAAGCACAAGGTCAAAGAACAGAGGATCTAAGGGATCTCCCTGCTGCACCCCAGTTTCTGAGGTAAGCTGGCCAAGGGGATGAAACAATAGTGGATGAGTACCATAGCATCAAGCTGCCCAGAGTGCAAGCTCAGGAAAGACAGACACACACTCAGAGAACAGTACCTGCCTAGAAACAAGATTAAATGTGTTCTTTGTGTCTATTTTAATTACAGCAAAGCTATCATCCTTCCAATGGCAGTCAATCATGTTCCTTAGGCTATGTATCACCCTTTCAGACCCTGCAGAACAGGCAACCCCCAAGTTGAAGTGGTTGGAAGTAGTCTGATGCTTCCCAGTTGGTCTTCTAATGGTTTCCCCTACTGCAATGGGCCTTATGTCTGCAAGGCAGTTGAGTTTTAATATATTTACGGCCATCAGGTTGGCTCCACCTATAGAAAATGCAACACTTTCTTTGGACCTTTTCCTGAGGCTAAAGGTTGACGATGTTTCGTAGAGAAGCACTGATAGAAATAGGCAGAGGGATGTTGATTGGTTAGGTGGAAAACCAGCTGCATTCGACGTCACCGTAACATCTCCATTGATACCAAAAACTTCAGTCAGTCTAGTCTAGTATTCGCTCTGGTTTTGCATCAGAGTAACGATGCCAAGTGCTTTGAGCTTTGTTGGAGTTGTCTTCCCTTAGCAGCTGAGACTTATGGTAATTGGGAGAAGGAGGTGTGTGCATGTGTGTGTGCATGTGTGTGTGTGTATGGTTCATCATGCATCTGTATGCTCTAGGCATTAAAGTTACTTATAAATCAAGCATACTTTTGTCCCACTATTGATTGGGCCGAGGATCTTGTAACACTCAAGATTGAGATAATCAGCTTCAACCCAGAGCTCTCTAAGTTGCTGACATGTTGTCCCTCCCTCTCTCATTGCGTTACCCCAATACTGCTCTCAACCCTTTTGGTCACCAAAAGGGGAAGGCACATGGAGAATAAAGGGGCATGTTAGAAGTAAGTCACTTCATGGCATCATGGCATTGTATGGAACAAGTAAAGAAAAACATTCTCTAACAAGAAAGTTGGTGGGAGATAGGAATTGGAGGCAATGGTGGTGTAAAAAGGAGGAGAATAAGGTTTTGAGAAAAGGGTAATGAGACAAAAATCCTATATTTAGCACTTCTTTTGGTTCTGTTATGCTAAATATTGGATTTTTGTCTCATTACCCTTTTCTCAAAACCTTGTTCCCTTCCTTTTATAATAGGCCTATATTTAGCACACTCACAAAATACAGCACATGCCTGAGTAATAGGCTAAATATAGGCCTATTTCAATTTTCCAGTAAAATTTCTGTCACTCTTGTTTCCGTGCTTTTTACAACACCATTGGTCAATCCTATATACTAACAACTCTCTTGTTAGAGAATGTTTTTATTTACTTGTACAAAGTACAGCCTATTGCACTGTCTATTCTAAACTGTGGGTGTAGGGGCATAACCTGTCCTTTATCTTTCAATAGTACAGGACATGGAGAATATTGAAACAGAACCAAAGAGGATGCATGCATAATAAACTGAACATGCATGGTTAAAAATCATTACCCAATAATTTTTTTAAAAATTTCGTATATACATTAGCCAAAGATCTTTTCTGCCTCGCTTAGTACATGTGATATTTGAATAAAAATAATCTGTTAAAAGAAATACAAGAAAGTTTAAATAATTCAACGTCAAAGGTGGGTAAACCATTGCAGCATTTTTGATATGAAGGGTTCAAGGAACATAGTCTGCAGGATATCCTGAGCTGTCACATTTGCTTTTTCAAACACAAGGGTGTAGACCTCTTTCTCCTAAATGTGTGTGTGTGTGTGTGTGTGTGTCTTATCAAAAGCTTACTACTGGGGTCCATTGAACGTTGGATAATTCCTAATTTCTCTTTCATGATGTGGCTTCTGTGGCTTGAAAATGGTAATCTTGAATCTTCCCCTCTCCCTCCTGGTTGTCTCCCCTCCCCCTCACTCATGGTTGTCTCCCCTCCCCCCCTCCCTCCTGGTTGTCTCCCCTCTCCCCTCCCTCCTGGTTGTCTCCCCTCCCCCCTCCCTCCTGGTTGTCTCCCCATGCATCACCCGCTTAGTCTAATAATCTGTTAAAAGAAGTACAAACAACATTTCCTCCTAAATGTATGAGTATCTAATTAACAACGTTCTCAATCTCAGTAGTGCGACCGTTATGTATAGGCTATGAGGTGCATGTGATACTCAACTCTTAACAGGTGTGACTGACATTCAGAAGGTCTCCATCTATACAGAAGGCATCTGGTTCTATTCAGACATCACCTGGGACATTTCTGTGCTGGGGAGGGGAGGAGCTACGGATTGCACATGGGTCACGTCATCACACATACACACACATACACACGTGCACACACACACACACACGTACACACATGCACCCGACACACTAAGCCACAAGTCCCACAACACATGAGGGCACACCTCCACACCACCAGGGCAACGTTTACACACTAACCTTGGCCTTAGCGGCCCTCTCCTCCACATGCTGCACGTTGTAGGACCCCACCAGTAGGAGCTCCTTCTCTACGCTGTCCAGGTCTTCCAGAGCCACGTCGTACACAATGCACATCCCTCTGTGGTCTCTGACCTTAATGTGCCCGTCTGCTTGAAAGTTGTTGTAGTCATCATGGTTTTCCATCTCCATGAACTGCATGAACACACTCTGACTAACGCTACAGAGAGAGGAGGGAGGTGGGGAGGAAGGGAGGAAGGAAAGGAGGGAAGGAGGGAGGGAGGGGAGTGTAGTAGTACGCTGCCTTAGGGTACGCTTAATACTATACAGCAAATAGAGTTACTCTGTACACAGAAACGTCTCAACCTAACTCTAGTCCAAATAGTCACGTGACAACCTTTACGTCAGTCAATTAACACCACTGCATCTCCCTTTCTTGAGATTGCTCTTTAATTCTGGCCATGAGCTTGGGAGTCTATCTGGGGGCTTTGACATTTTTGTGCAATATGTGCCTTCTGGATATGGTTCAGGAGCAGCTGTTTCACTTTGTTGGGCTATTAATATCACTTTGTGGGGCCTTTTCGAAGTATTACTTCAGCTTCTTCAGGCAGTATTTCAGGTAGATCCTGCTGTACCTGAGGAAGTTCAATCTCTGGAGACTCAACTTTTGTCCTAGTCAAGTCCATTGGAACCAGATGTTTACGATTCTGCCTCAGATCTCCATTGTCAGTATGTACAAGATATGACCGTGGAGCCACTTCAGCTTGAATAGTACCACTTGCTGAAGTATCAAGTAACCAAACCTCTTCTCCTTTCTGCAACGGCCTTGATGAATTTGCTTTGTGATGCTGGTAAAAATTCTGCTTCATCTTTCTACGCCTTTTCTCCTCTTTCTGCATCAAGGACTCAAATGGTAGAGCATTTGGCATCAACAGACTGTTGATCACTGGCAGTGTTGACTGTATTTTTTGGCCCATTAACAGTTTAGCTGGGCTGTACCCATTCTCCAGTGGTGTTGTTCGGTAAGCTAGAAGACCCAGATATGGATCACTGCATTTATCTAGCATTGCTTTTATGGTCTTCACTGCTCTTTCTGCTTCTCCATTTGCTTGCGGGTATCGTGGGCTACTTGTTATATGGTTGAACTTGTATTCTCGAGAAAACTTTGCAAATAATGAGGATGAGTACTGAGGACCATTGTCTGATATGTCTGGAATGCCATGACGGGCAAAAATTGACTTCAAATGAGTCACCACATCTGTTGAGGTAGTGGAAGATACTTTTGCAGTTTCAATGAATCCAGAGTAGTAGTCTACATGCATTCTTCCGCCACTCAAATAAGTCTGATGCCACTTTCTGCCAAGGGTAATCTGGAAATGGGGTTGGCATTAAAGGTTCAGTGTGCTGCTGTCAATGTTGGCAGCATGATCACTTTCTCCAGATCTTTAGACATACCTGGCCACCAAACACATTTAGTTTGACTCTGATGACCAGAGTGTATCCTGGTCAAAATGTCTCCCTGCAGCGATGATGGTATTACAAGCCAACTAGCTCATAGCAATAGTCCATCCATGGTAAGACAGTTCATTCTGCACATGGAAATATGGCTTTGCTACTGCCGGTACAGAGTGCTTTTCAGGCCACCCTTGTTCACAGAATTTATTTACTAATGCGCATGCTTTATCCCCCTTCTGACGGGTACGGATCTCTTCCAATCTCATTGGAGTGGCAGGAAGGATACTAATTATATGGCAGGCAAAGGCAGCTGTCTCTTCTTCAAATACAAAGTCTGATAGGTCTTGGCCTTGGTTGACTGGTGCTTGAGAAAGTGTGTCAGCAATGGAAAGGTCTTTACCTGGAGCATGGGACATTGAATAATCAGAAGAAGACGAAATCTTTGGATTCGAGTTGGCAATTCCTCTAGACATTTCTTTGAAGTGAGTAGAGAGGTACAAGAGGTTTGTGGTCTGTCTCAATATGCCTTGCAATTACAGCATTGAACCTAGTCACGAGGATTGAATCTGTCACTTCAGAAAACCACAGAGTTGTACAGCTCTATTTCCAAAGGTATTCCAAGGACTTGGACGAATGGAAAGAGAGTTCAAGATAAAGTTGAAAGATAACCCAGAACCATTTTCATTAATGACTCCTAGACGAGTTGCACTACCTTTGCTTCCAAAGGTTAATTAAAAGAACTTGTAAGAATGGAGAAACTGGGAGTCATTTCTCGAGTAAATGAACGACAGAGTGGTGCTCAGGGATGGTAGTTGTTCCAAAGCCGAATGGTTCTGTAAGGATATGTGTTGATTTAACAAGGTTAAATGAGAATGTCATGAGAGAACGGCACATAATGCCATCTGTGGAGCAAACTCTAGCCCAGTTGAATGAAGCAAAGTTGTTTTCAAAACTGGACGCAAATTCTGGATTCTGGCAAATCCCTCTTTGCAAACAGTCTACTCTGTTGACAACGTTCATCACACCTTTTGGCAGATATTGTTTGAAACGTATGCCATTTGGCATAACATCTACACCATAACATTTCCAGCGTCGCATGACAGAGATCCTGCAAGGACTTGATGGAGTAGTCTGCCTTATGGATGGTCCATGGCCAAACGGAGCAAGAGCATGACCAGAACTTGATATCAGTATTGGGCAGGATACAATCAGCAGGAGTGACACTTAATAAAGAAAAATGTTTGTTTGAAAAAAAACAGATCAAGTTTCTGGGACAAATCATTGATGAGAATGGCATTGCTTCAGATCCTGACCTTTAAAGTAAAAGCAATAAGAAACATGGCAGCTCCGACAAATGGTACTGAAATCTGCAGATTTCTTGGAATGGTGAATCAACTCAGTAAATTCTCCCCTCACCTCGCTGATGAAACTAAGCTGTTAAGAGAGTTGCTGAGTTCAAGAACCAATGGGCATGGGATTCAGCTTAGCAAGAGTCGTTTGATAAAATCAAGGCAAAGCTATGTTCTGCACAAGTATTGGCAATGTACAACGCAGCATATGAAACCCGCATTTCAGCAGATGCTTCTTTGTATGGTCTGGGAGCAGTATTGCAACAAAAACAAGCTTCAGGAGAATTAAGATTGGTTGCCTATATCTCTCGAGCATTATCAGAAACCGAGCAACACTATGCACAAATAGAAAAAGAAGCATTAGCAGTCACTTGGGCTTGTGAACGTTTTCGGGATTACTTGACAGGAATGCAATTCCATATTGAGACAGACCACAAACCTGTTGTACTCACTTCAAAGAAGGTAAAAAATGGTTCTGGGTTATCTTTCAACTTTATCTTGAACTCTCTTTCCATTCGTCCAAGTCCTTGGAATACCTTTGGAAATAGAGCTGTACAACTCTGTGGTTTTCTGAAGTGACAGATTCAATCCTCGTGACTAGGTTCAATGCTGCAATTGCAGGGCATCCCATAAGAGGTTGTCAGAGTCCCTGAACAACGTACATTTCCTGCATTACTTCTATATCTCCCTTCTTCAGGTTGCCTGTAAACTGTCCTTTAACTTTTAGCTTCTGTAGACCCGGTCCATAAAGTGTTCTGGTAGGTGAGTGAAGTGGTCCCTCCTTTACTGGGTTGTATGACGATGCAGGAATAACAGTAACCTCTGCCCCAGTGTCTATCTTGAATATCATTTGTCTTCCATTCAAACCCAGTGTTGTTGTCCACTGATCTGTGTAAGTGACCTGCTGTAGCTGTACTCCACCCAACATTACTGCATTCTCGTTAATTGCCACTACTGTCTTGTTCTTTGCAGATTGATCAAATGCATTGGTGGCTGGAGGGGGTATATATGTTTTTAGTCTTAGTGCCCACAACGGCACAAGTATCTTAATTGAACACTGAGACTATCCCAATTAATTGCTAGCTACAAATGTTAACCACAGATGAATTTTAATCCACTCAAGTTTTTGGGGCCGCCCTCCCTCCCCCTTAGCTGGGCTGTTAACAAATGCACTGTATCTGCCCTTGCAGTATATCATGAATTTTTCTTTACAGCCAATCTTTTGCTGTCTCAGCATAGATTGTAATGTATTCAATAATCTATGGTGGCAGCCAGGTACGTGCATCTTTGTCTCACTGTCTTTTGTTTTGGACGATGCATGCATAGCTTCCATATAAACCTATCGCTGAACTAACAGTGGCAGTGGGGGCAATTGAACTCACATCTAACTTAGAGGGTCTGAGCTTCCCCCCCACCTCACTGTGGGGATACACAAACTTGTCAAACATAGCCCCCCCCCCCCCAGCCAATAGACACGCCATATTAACCCCCCCCCCCCCCCCCCCCGCCTTCCCTCTTACACGTAAGATACTTCTACCAGTTCACAACACAACGTACTTACTGTACACAAGGAAATGTTGGATGCCTTTAAAAAGTTGTTCAAGATGTTCATATGGACATGGGTATCTTCGAATCTCCGACTGTCTGTTCAATTGAGGGAGGGAGGCGTATGTTGTTCTATTTATATGATGGTACCGTTCTGTACTAGTATTCTTAAAAATTCCTGGGTACAAAATTTGATATGCCAAGTTGAGCAGTAATACTTATTATGCACAAATTATGTAACTATGGTGCTGCCTGAGTGCCAAATAATACTGTAACCACAACATCCATCAGCATCATCCACCATTGCAGTTGCCTCAAATACATGGATGTGCATCAAATAGAATAATAAACAGACGCATTTGCAGTGTATAAGTATCTCTTTATTATGACCAGTAGTGGCTAACCATGCAGTTACTGGTAGCGACACCACACATAGAATGCTGTAGGGCTCCATATATTCTTAATCCTTTTTTCTCTGCACTTAGCTGTATACGGGCATGTCAGCCAGCTGCAGCCTGACCACCTATGTTTTTCTCAGCATATCGATATTACATATTTGATACACATTTAGCAAGACCAGTACAGCTTATAATGAGAGCAATACATCTTACAGGGAATGCACTTATATACCTAAAGATAAGGAACTACGCATGCGCACACAAACACACTACACTACTCCCCCACCCAGAAAAAGGCAGGCCCCTAAATATCATAAATGTTCTGTCCCAGTCTTTGAGGTCTTGTATGAGGTCGAGTTGGGTTGAAAGGAGCCTCCTTCACTCCAGTTGGACCTTCTTCTGCCAGCGCCATTGGTAAGTTCTGTGGTGCAATCTGCAGATCTTAAGAAGCAGCTGTCTCATCAATGTCTTCAGGCACTGCAGGTTCATCCGGATATTCAGGGCCGTCATCATCTGAGTCATCATCTGTTTCATCTAGATCTCCAGGCACAACTGGTAAGATGGGGCCATTATCAGTGCCATCAAGGATTGGGTCAGCAGGGACGTCAGGACCATCTGGTGGAATGGTTTCAGCTGGGTTCTGCTGCCTCTCCTGCAGGTTTGAAGGTAGGTGCACACATGGCTTTAGCCATTCAAAGTGAACCACTTGATGCTTACGAGGACCATCCCGCAGGGAGATATTATACAACACATCACTAACCACTTTGTGTATCCTGTAAGGTCCCTGCCAGAAGAAATGAAGCTTTGGGGATTTACCATGAGGAACTGCCGGACAATGCAGCCACACCATATCCCCTACTTTGAATGGGTCACCATTGGAGGATTTGTTATACAGCTCTTTCTGCTGTTGATGCTGTAGTCGGTATGCCTTCTCCATGCGAAGTCTCAAATCCAAACATACTGATTCGCCTCTGTTGGTGAAGTCTGAGGGGGTAAACCATACATAACATCCACAGGTAACCGAGCATCTCTTCCAAATACAAGTTCAAAGGGAGTGCACCTTGTGGATTCCTGTACACTAGTGTGGTAAGCTAGCATCAGTAAAGGCAGATGCAAGTCCCAGTTGTGTTCATCTTGTTTAGTTGCCATACTCAACAATGTACGGTTAAACCGCTCAATCAGACCATCTGACTGAGGATGGTAGGGGCTAGTCCTAGTCTTAGTGACTCCCAACAAAGTACACACAGCCTTTAATAATGCAGATTCAAAGTTCCGACCTTGGTCAGTGTGAAGGAAGTCAGGGACACCAAACCGACTCACAAATTGGAATACAAATACCTCAGCCACAGTAGCTGCTTCCATGTTTGGTATGGCAAATGCCTCCATCCACTTGGTGAAGTAGTCGCCAATAACCAGTATGTATTTACTACCTCTCACCGATTGAGGTAGTGGTCCCAGGATGTCCCTTGCCACCCGCTGGAATGGATGGCTGGAGAGTTCTGTCTGCACTTTAGCCTTCCGTTTCCTAGGATGCTGCACATCACTCACATGACTTGCACCAATGCACCACATCTCGTCGCTGCCCAGGCCAATAGAACTGAGAACTGAAAACTGATCTTGTTAAGTGTCTTAGCAACACCTAAATGGCTACCATGTGGTGCATCATGAAGCTGTTGCAATATGGAGCGAACCATATCCTGGGGAATAACAAACTGCAGGCATTTGTTACGACCTTTCCCTGGCACGTCCTCCCATTCTCTGAAAAGCACTCCATCTTTCACCACGAGATGATCACGTTGTGACCACAACGTCTGTACCCAGTATCCACTGTTCATTGGGAATAGTGCTGGACATTGGTCCTTTTCCATCCATGCTAGGACCTGTTTTAACTCCTTGTCAGACTGCTGCAGCTGTCTCTGCTCAGAAGAAGATAAAGCTGGAAACCATGTTACTAAGTTAACAAGGCCAACATCACCCATTCCTGGCAACTCTGACAGCCCACATTGCTTGCATGGAAGCCTTGACAAAGGGTCAGCATTGCCATGTTTGATGGTGCTGAACCTTGAAATTATATTCAGACAGGATTTCCAACCACCTAGCAACCTGTCCCTGAGGGTCCTTAAAGTTCTGTAGCCACTGAAGTGCACTGTGATCAGTGCGAACAACAAACCATCTGCCCCACAGCTAGGGTTTGAAATGTTGAACTGCCCATACGAGAGCCAACATCTCACAGTAAGTGGCACAGTACTGTCGCTCAGGTTTGGTGAGCACACGACTGGCATATGCAATTACACACCTGTCATTTTGCTGGGAGAGTACTACGCCAACTCCATCCTGGCTTGCATCAGTATCCACAGTGAACTCTGCCTGGAAGTCAGGATAGGAGAGTATTGGAGGAGAAGTCAGATAGGTCTTGAGAGCAATGAAGGCATCTTCACACTGCTTTGTCCACAGCCCTCCCTGGATTTTTCTGTTAGGGTGTGTAGGGGTGCAGCTATTTGGGCAAAATTTGGGATAAATTTGCGATAATATGAGGCAAACCCAAGGAAAATGTCTCAAACTCTCATGATTCAGAGGGGTAGCCCAGGTACAGACACAGCTAATTTTTCCCGGATCTACTTCAACACCCTTCTCTGACACAATAGTTCACACTTTTGCACAGGATGTTGCACTTGCTTGGCTTGATCTTCAATCCAGCCTGTTGCAATCTAGCAAGTACCTCCTCCAGTCTCTGGAGGTGCTCCTCCACAGTTTGGCTAATACAATAATATCATCCAGATACACCAGACATGTGGACCAGTGCAACCCCCTTAAAATCAATTCCATTAACTTTTGAAATGTGCTAGGTGCATTGGACAGGCCAAATGGCATAACCTTGAATTGGTAGAATCCAAAGGGTGTGCTGAAGGCTGTTTTTTTCTCTGTCCTCCTGTTCTAACTCAACTTGCCAGTAACCACTGGCAAGGTCCAGAGTAGTAAACTAGTGTGCTCCTCCAAGAGTGTCCAAGGTTTCATCTATACGGGGAATAGAATGGACATCTTTTTTTGTAACATCATTTACACGGCGGAAATCAACACAGAATCATAAGGACTCATCCTGTTTCTTTGCTAATGTAGTACCCACCAAGGAAATGGTCACAACCAAAGTCATAAGAGCAGCAACAGATTCAACTGATTTTGCATGCACATACATCAATATATATACACAGCCGATTGTCTAATTAACTAACTAATTATTACCAATTGGTCATGTCACTACACTAACACTATAACATGTCTTTCACTATCCTTTGAACTACACATTCTCTGGTGATAAGGTAGTTAACGAGTTGGTTGATGAATAGGTTTTGCATCCCCTGTCTTAATTGCATGCTTGAGTAGCTTTGTCTGTGTAAGAGGGAACAATGTCAGTAATTTTGATCAACCATATGCTTAATGGTGCTTGAAACCAGCTTTTCAGTACGAGATACTGGGGCATGTACAACATCACCTGACTGTGTATCTGTGCTTATACCATCTACCTCTGTTGTCTCCCCCACAATGACATGGCAGACAGAAGGCTGCTTGCTGGAATACAATGGAACACAATGAGAATCCATACCCACTGTTAATGTTCCAGTGATGAGATTGATGACACAATGCTGCTGTTCCAGGTAATCTGTCCCCAGTATGAAGTGCTGTGACATGTCATCCACCACAAGGACCTTATGCTTCGTCTGGTGTGGACCATAGATTAAAGACCTTACGGTACCGTAAGGTCTTCAATCTATGTATGGACCCACCTGTAAGAGCACATCAACCTCAGGGCTCTCCACTTACTGCCAAATGCTCGCCATTCACTGCCATAATAGGTACTGTAGAAGGGACAAGCCCATTTTGTCTGCACAGCACATTATCCCAAACCTCTTTGTGTAAAAGACCCCGTATCAAGCAACATAGAAATTGGGTGGTCCTCCACAAACCCGTTCATTGTAAGCGTGCATGCAACCGCTGAAGTAGGCCGTCGTTCCGAGTCTATCCCACTTCTGACACCAAATGTAGCGAGACCAGTACAGCTTAATAGAGAGCTTATAATGAGTGCAAATTATACTATAACCTCGCATAGGTACAGCGCACGTGATGTGCTTCCAATCCCTATATATTATCTCTGGTATTATCAACTGTGGTTTTTTTTCTCAGATGGAAGTAAAAGGTAAGCAATTTAAGACCTCACCAGGAGGTAGCGCGTTAATACCTCTGGTTAATACTACGTCCAAATTTCTGCCAGTAGGAAGTAAGTCACTTTGCAAATGTCATTTGAAGTGTTCACAATTATGTATTCTTACTACATGCAGAGACTACAACTGGACCAGGTATGTATACCAGTGCGTACTATTCAGGCAGTTCAACCCTATTTGACTTCAGCGCTGCCCGCCGCAGATGTGAAAAAACCTGTAAGTTGCTGTTCAGTGGGGGGGGGGGGGGGGGGGGGGCTTAGCCTCTCTTAACCGGCTATCAACGGGTACTGTACAAATTGCGGTTCCTAGCGGCATTTCCCTCCTAGATACCGTTAGCCTTTGCGCGCGCATTTCAGTTTGTATAGTCTGAATTGTCGCAAAACCGGTTAGCGTGACGTGATTGTGAGGTCGGTAATGTTGCAAAGGCTAATTGTCCCGATGGCTAGCTAGCTGCCAAGTGCTATGAATCTTGATGACATAATATGGGGATATTCATGAATTTAATTATCCAACTAGTAGAGATTACAGTAATGGATATGTGAATGGAATTTTTTAAATCACGGATGTCAAATTCAATTGTACACATGCAATAAAGTTGACACATTTCTGCCATTCGATGAACTTAACAACCTGAAAAAAAGTATGACCTAATAATCGTAATAACAAGGTGGAGCTATCCATTATGTTCCCCACGTGGCAACAAAAAAGCTCTGCTGGCACAGCTTGTGACTAAAGTAGTACACATGTCTTTTTAGTACTTGGACTACTACATGCTCAGTGTTGCCAGGGATGGTGTGATCCAAGGGTGATACTGGGGACTAGGTGATATCAGTGTGGGTGGTGATATTCAGGGATAGTGTAATGGTACACTCAGGTGATTGATTGCAGTGATGGTATGTTCAGATGTGATATGCAGCCACACATTCAATGTCTATTGTCCTCTTTACCTGCACAGCAAGAAATGGTTTCAGCTGTTTTCACATTGAAAGGACATAGTTACATTTAACACCCATCATACCATCACTGATAGCTCCCAACACACCATCCCTGGCACCCATCCTACCGTCACTCATACCACCATCACACCATCACCAATCACACAATCCCTGATTGCACTTGGAACACCATCCCACAGTGTCTAAATCATATCATTCTTGCTTCACTCCACCCACTTTGGCATATAATTGGTGCCACATCTGCTGTGCATGTCACTGTCAACTAGACAACACACATAGTTCAACCTACACAGAGCATGGGCCAGCTACCTATAGGACCTAAATTTTGAGGTGATGGACCCACACCACCTCAAGCGAGGAAAAAACCTTTCTAACACAGTGACTTTCTTAACAGGACCCCTTGTTCGTTTCCTTAGTACCAGGTTGCCGCAATCTCGTCCTTACTCGGAGCCTGCATGTGGAAAGACATCAAACCACTATCACTGTCGGCTTTGGTTGCTGCCACAGTAACCAACGCCTAGACTGCTTACATACACGCAAGCACCATCTCTTATATTACCAGACCACATGAGACAAGTAGTGAACATAATCTTAGTTGTAATGAAAGAGAACAATCTGACTTCTTGAAGTGGGTAATGTGTACTTAACCTAGCATCTTTCTGTGCCTCAACAACCAGTGACACTGGGCATGCCTTGTTCATTCTAGTTCAAATGTCCGGCTTGCGGCCGCAGGCATTACACCCTGCGGCGTGTAAGGGTGCATCGAAAAATTAGAAGGGCATTTCAGAAGTAAGTCACTTCATGGCATCATGGCATTTTATGTGATGACAGTATCATTTCATGGGCCATACACGGAACAGACAAAGAAGTGGTAAGCATCTTATGGGGTGGGGTGGGGAAGTTACCTAGATGTCACCTTGTAATTACACCTACATTATTACACGAGTTAAAAATATTTCAGACGTCAGCCATTTCATTTGTAGTGTTCACTTATGTTCATTTAACACTATGCAGTAATTGATCATTGTAACCCTTTAATAAAAGGGCCTTATTAACTGCCATAACACCTCACTAGCACCAAGGAAAGAGCACCAGTTAGTTACTTTCATTAGTCAGTTTACACATATTCATTTGTAGTGTTCACATTTTGTGTAATCCAATCATCAAAACCAATTAAAGGTGTCATCAAAACCAAAGGTGTATTATTATTTCAATAGGAGATTGTCCCATACGTATATTGTGCCTTCCATTCATTATTCACTGTGGCTGTTATTACTCCAGAGGCTCCTGCACCAGCAGGTATGTTTATACCAATGTTAATATTCAGAAAGTTCTTCAACCATTGAAATCATTTTCACTTCTGGACACAGCAGGCCCCACTGTAAGTTAGTTGTCTGATTCAATGTCAGAGTATCAATTGTTCATATAGTATTGATCACTCTACTGCCCTGTTATCAGTAATACCTCAACAAACATTCCCTGATACCCCATGTCGTCCACACTACACTAAATCATTATGAACACACCTTGTCAGGTACCAAGGGACCTGGGCATTAATTAAAGGGATCAGTCTGGTATATCGATGCTATGCAGCAACTTTGTACAGTGGCTGGGAGTTAACAAGTTAGGAATTACCACAATGCATTGTTTTTGGTTTTTAAAACACTTGTAGAAGAGATCTACGTATGACAATGTGAAAGGAAGATTGTGTGTATGAATAGTCTATAAGGATTTCTTTTTTATGTGTTCCATAACAGGGCGCAGCCTATCAAAGGGGCTTAAAAATATATCAACAAATGGAGGCCAAGATCGAAGTATGTGTTTGTGTGCAATAATGGCATCATTGCATAAGGCCAGAATGAACATGCAAGGGTGGTGGTAACTGAAGTAATCAACCACAATACCTAGCATGCACTTTGAGTGTTCACTTCTATTTGTCGATTAGTGTGTTTACTTAATAAGTTGACCTGCATGTAGAAATGTTATCCCAAGAAAGGGATTGCTGTTTGTATGTGGAGGAGTAGCCTTCAACATTGTGTTCTAACCCTACTGCTGTTGTGGACAGGATGATTATCTTAGACTATTATTTCCCCCAGGAAGTCAAAGCTGACATGAAAAGAATTCTTCAGTAAGTCAAGAGGGAGGGATGACTATACAGGTATTAAAAAAAGTGGAAGGGGCATACATGAAGGAATTTTAAAAGAATTGTCTTGAAAATGGTCTTGAAAATAAAATCGCTGCATTCATACATATTGCTGCTCTGTTATTCTATTGCTCATAACTCGTGCTGCTCATTCACAACAGGTCATGTTGCATGATGGGTATGGGATTTTGATAATGTACTTGATGCAGTGTGTTACATAAACGTTAGTCACTACTTAGTAAAAGGTCCTGGCCCCCTTTCCTATGAACGATGACATCATACATACTGCAATCTATGTGACTAAGCTGCATTCTGTTGTGCGAGAGCAAACATGCCCCCCTCCCCTCATCAATTATTCATGTAAACCCCCTCCCCATGCAGGGGCCCATGTTGTTAGCTAGCCAATGCAGTGGTATTTGACCTCGTTTAATTAATGGTCCTTACTGTTTGGGTGCTATTATTGAGTGTAGTGGCATTGCTTGTTGATGATATCATGTAACCTTTTCAGGGCACAGGAAGAAGAAATTAGAGCCTTGAAGGCAAGGGTATGTTGGGATGTACACCGTGGTACACAAATGTAACCCCGGGAGAACGCCCGGTACATTGGACATTACAGCCTTGTTATGTGACATATGCCTCATACCTCTCAGCTCAATGATAGGGAAGCAGATGCCCCAACCCCCTCTGTCCCAAAGGTTGGTGTAACTGCATGCTCACTTGTGTATAACATCTTGTTTTTCTATCCAGAAGAGAAGAATTTAGTGAACTTTTATATTACGGGTATTTTTATTGAAATGATCTGATATGATCTATGGCGATTATTTTGGGGAGTGGGTAAGGGGGCGTCTCCAAACAAGTTAACGTCATTTTGACGTTGGGGGTCATTTTGACGTTGGGGGGGGGGTCAGAACAACTTTCTTCGACCAGAAGTATTAAACGCGATAATGCTTACGTAAGCGTGGGTCTGGGTACGAGACTACCACCACCAGAGATAATCACCAAGCCGGTTGAATAGGTCCCACCGCTGGTTCATTTAAACCTCATTACTTTTTACTCCCAATCAAAAGAAATGTTGAGCTTTAACCACTTATGACAGTAATAATGAGCACGCCTACCTAAGCAACGACTTAACGGTTTCCAATAAATGCGCAATTCGATGTACTAAAAATCATTCTTTAAAATTAGCAACACCTGTTGTGATAGTTGAGGGCAGTATTATGTAATACCCTTGAGACGTAACAACCCTATAGATGTACATGTACTTCTCATTACAGTAGCGGCGCGGCACTTTTAACACCTCCGCACAAATGATTTCAAAAGACAAATGAACGAACTTGTAGCTTCCATAGCAAACCCTATCGACCTCTGCCACTAATTATATAGTACATGATTGTTCAATTGTCTTTTGAAATCATTATAAAAGTGCCGCGCCCCTACTGTAGTGATAAAATCAACCATGATGTAATAAAAAATGGCGTCTTACCCTTTAACCTTCTGTAGTTCCAGAACTCAAACTTTTTTTTTAAATGTAAGGACAATGAACAGTTTTCATATACTAAAACAAAGTATCACCCTGCAAGTGACCTAAATATTGAAAACCGTGCTGTAATAACATTTATTTTGAAGAGCAGAACACAAAAATCATACACAGCTATCCTTTCTAACAAGCATGGCTGTGTGCTGGCCTCCAGCAGAGATAGCCAACACATGACAGTTCTCAAGGTTCTTTCCTTTGACTCGACCCGGAGTCCAGACATCTTCATCAGATCCACTTCCAAGCTGCATGTTGGTGCCCATACCCCAGGAGTAGGCCTCTCCCGTACTGGTAACTGCAAAGCTACATGCTACACCTGCAGCAACAGAGCTGACGTTGGTCAGAGCAGGGACCTTCAGAGGGAGGTGGGGCTCCTCCACTTCTTTCCCTAGCCCCAGTCTGCCATATTCCTTCCTCCCCACCACGTAGACTGAACCATTGTGACAGAACACAGAGTGATGCTGGCCTCCGGCAATCTGTAGGTCACCCACTCCATCACCAAACCACTCGTGGACATCTATGACGTGGGGCTGATACTTGCTGACAGTGTCTCCAGTTCCAAGCTGACCATAGTTGTTCAACCCCCAGACATACAGACAGCTATCTTCCTTTGCATATGCAAAGGTATGGTATGATCCACAAAACACATCAGTGAATTTTGGAGCTGCTTTCCCCCGCTTCCTAGGAATATTAACAATGTCTGGTTCTAGAAGGAGGCTGACTCCCTTCCGACCACCGCGACTGCTGAAGCACTCCGCAACACGCCCAAGCTGACCTTGTTCTGCACAGCCTAGCGTGTACACATTTCCCAGCTCTGTAAGGATGACCAGGTGGTCACTGCCTGAATCAATCTTCACTGCTCTTTCAGAGAGTGACGTGTAGACCAGTTCTGGTTGAGCACACGGGGTGTTCTGAATGAGCCCAAAAGGTCCATTCATATCCTGTGTTACGACAAGTGATGCAAAATAGAACCAATTTAATGACTGCAAGAACAACAATATTGAACCTCACATACTGTTACAATATGACAGGGAACCGTCATCTAGTCCCACACGCCACATGCACTGATTTACCGCCAAATTGTACCATTTGATAGGTAATATAGGGAGCACCTGGTCAAGAAATAAATGTCTTCTTCTAGGCACAACATGTGATTTATTAACCAACATAGACTAGGCCAATTTAAAAACGGAATGGCTTTTTTTTTCAATCCCAGTTAAAATAATTCACCACAGGTGGTGGTTAAATAATTCACCTCAGTGGTCAGATAAAAATTCTGATAAGCTGCGTCAAAAGTACCATTATGGTTTTGAAGGTAAGTTAATTCAAAAGTATCCGAATGCATATGATACTGTATATACAGTCTGCAATAAGAATAAAGCAAGCAATGTGTAACACATTCACATATGCAGAGCTGTGTACAAGGTGACCATGTATGTAAGTATTAGTGAGTAACCAGTGAGTGGGTTCGTTAACTCTTTGAACGTCAATATGGATTACGTTGCCAAGCTATGGCTACCCGTTTCTTAGTAGTCGTCATTCTTGAATAATCTCATGGTTAGCTTACTTAAAGATATTAACTGCGATATAAATTTATGACGTTTGTTTCGATATAAGTGGTGTACTAGCTTGAAAAAGAACGGCTGCCTACAACACTCGATGTAGGCGGAGCCAAGCGGTCAGGGATTCGAAGCCGTACATCAAGTATACAATGAAACAGACAATGAAAATATGTTTTATCCGAGGGTGTTATTTCCAACACCCATGTTCTTAAAAAAAATTCGCCTCTCCCATGTTTTAGTAGAACAAGCGGGTGTGTGCGTATTGTAAGGCGTTGGAGACGATAGAGACACCATTGCACATACACCTGCAGCTGTTAGTTCCTGCTTTCCTTTCAATTAAATACCAACACACCAGTCATAGCTCTATGCCCCTGAAGTGTTTTTGTGCACAGAGTGAATAACCATGCATCACGTAGTATGCGTGCACATGTAGGTGCAGGGTAGTCAAAGAGTTAAAGGGTGGGAACAGTGATATGGTCACCTACTGCTACATAAGATGATGGTCACTTTCTCCCATATACCAACATGGTCACCTAGGCACTTACATGGCCACCTAGGCCCACATACTTACATGGTCACCTACGCCCACATACTTACATGGTCACCTACTCCCACATACTTACATGGTCACCTAGGCCCACATACTTACATGGTCACCTAGGCCCACATACTTACATGGTCACCTACGCCCACATACTTACATGGTCACCTAGGCCCACATACTTACATGGTCACCTAGGCCCACATACTTACATGGCCACCTAGGCCCACATACTTACATGGTCACCTAGGCCCACATACTTACATGGTCACCTAGGCCCACATACTTACATGGTCACCTAGGCCCACATACTTACATGGTCACCTAGGCCCACATACTTACATGGTCACCTAGGCCCACATACTTACATGGTCACCTAGGCCCACATACTTACATGGTCACCTAGGCCCACATACTTACATGGTCACCTAGGCCCACATACTTACATGGTCACCTAGGCCCACATACTTACATGGTCACCTAGGCCCACATACTTACATGGTCACCTAGGCCCACATACTTACATGGTCACCTAGGCCCACATACTTACATGGTCACCTACTCCCACATGCTTACATGGTCCCCTACGCCCACATACTTACATGGTCACCTAGGCCCACATACTTACATGGTCACCTACTCCCACATGCTTACATGGTCACCTAGGCCCACATACTTACATGGTCACCTAGGCCCACATACCTACATGGTCACCTAGGCCCACATACTTACATGGTCACCTAGGCCCACATACTTACATGGTCACCTAGGCCCACATACTTACATGGTCACCTAGGCCCACATACTTACATGGTCACCTAGGCCCACATACTTACATGGTCACCTAGGCCCACATACTTACATGGTCACCTAGGCCCACATACTTACATGGTCACCTAGGCCCACATACCTACATGGTCACCTAGGCCCACATACTTACATGGTCACCTAGGCCCACATACTTACATGGTCACCTAGGCCCACATACTTACATGGTCACCTAGGCCCACATACTTACATGGTCACCTAGGCCCACATACTTACATGGTCACCTAGGCCCACATACTTACATGGTCACCTAGGCCCACATACTTACATGGTCACCTAGGCCCACATACTTACATGGTCACCTAGGCCCACATACTTACATGGTCACCTAGGCCCACATACTTACATGGTCACCTAGGCCCACATACTTACATGGTCACCTACTCCCACATGCTTACATGGTCACCTAGGCCCACATACTTACATGGTCACCTAGGCCCACATACCTACATGGTCACCTAGGCCCACATACTTACATGGTCACCTAGGCCCACATACTTACATGGTCACCTAGGCCCACATACCTACATGGTCACCTAGGCCCACATACTTACATGGTCACCTAGGCCCACATACTTACATGGTCACCTAGGCCCACATACTTACATGGTCACCTAGGCCCACATACTTACATGGTCACCTAGGCCCACATACTTACATGGTCACCTAGGCCCACATACTTACATGGTCACCTAGGCCCACATACTTACATGGTCACCTAGGCCCACATACTTACATGGTCACCTAGGCCCACATACTTACATGGTCACCTAGGCCCACATACCTACATGGTCACCTAGGCCCACATACTTACATGGTCACCTAGGCCCACATACTTACATGGTCACCTAGGCCCACATACTTACATGGTCACCTAGGCCCACATACCTACATGGTCACCTAGGCCCACATACTTACATGGTCACCTACGCCCACATACTTACATGGTCACCTAGGCCCACATACTTACATGGTCACCTAGGCCCACATACCTACATGGTCACCTAGGCCCACATACTTATATGGTCACCTACTCCCACATACTTAAATGGTCACCTAGGCCCACATACTTACATGGTCACCTACTCCCACATACTTACATGGTCACCTAGGCCCACATACTTACATGGTCACCTAGGCCCACATACTTACATGGTCACCTAGGCCCACATACTTACATGGTCACCTAGGCCCACATACTTACATGGTCACCTAGGCCCACATACTTACATGGTCACCTAGGCCCACATACTTACATGGTCCCCTACGCCCACATACTTACATGGTCACCTAGGCCCACATACTTACATGGTCACCTAGGCCCACATACTTACATGGTCACCTAGGCCCACATACTTACATGGTCACCTACGCCCACATACTTACATGGTCACCTAGGCCCACATACTTACATGGTCACCTAGGCCCACATACTTACATGGTCACCTACGCCCACATACTTACATGGTCACCTAGGCCCACAGATCATCAACTCAGACAAAATAACAGTCAACTTAATTTTCACTCACCCTAAAAACGCCCCAGCAGTACACCTGACCATCACTTGCTAGAGCAGCTGTATGGCTGTCACCTGCGGATACCTGTACCACTCTGATGGTGTCTAGCTTGTCAACTAGACCAGGTAGGTACTCTTCTCCTTCAGAAGTTTTGCGGCCCAATGCTCCCTCGTCATTACAGCCCCAAGTGTACACCTGAACAAGAGAGGAAGAGGGAGGGGCTTGGAGGGGAGGGGCTAGGATGGGGGAGGGCACATCGCTACAGCTTATTAACCTGTCCGCAATCACCTTCCTTTTATATAATGCCCACACCTGGATGAGTATATTCAATTAACTCGCAATTAAGCTTTTATGGGATCATGTTTCGTCAAGTTGGTGACATTAAATTGAATTTACATAACTATCGTAAGAAGGTCATTAACACACTGCAATATGCGAGGCTCTCTACAACGCAGTTCCCCTAAGCACTAGGCAAAATGCACATTCACATTTTGGTTTTGATCCAAAAAATTGCTCAAGGCTTCAAACAATCATGTGAGTTGTTCACATCAGTGGACTTAGTGAGGCCCCTCATACTAGTTCCAGTGGATATAATACAGAGTTGCATCCCAGAACTAGGTTTTGTCACTATGACAGATAAAATCTAGCTTACAATTTATGAATAATTATCAAACACACTTGGCTTTTGAATGTACTTGCAATTACAATAAGCTGAACATTTCAGACTAAAAATGAAAATGCTTCCCTGCCCTCCTGCCTACTGAAAGGACCTTGACCCTTGTGGTTATTTCTAGTGATTACCCTTCAACAGTTCCTTGGAAAGACAGAATTATAAACTTCCATGAATAAAGCTTCCATCAAGGGGGTACATCCCCTTCCCACAATGGGGTACATCCCCTCCCACGAGGGGGTACATCCCCTCCCACGAGGGGGTACATCCCCCTCCCACAATGGGGTACATCCCCTCCCACGAGGGGGTACACCCCCCTCCCACAATGGGGTACATCCCCTCCCACGAGGGGGTACATCCCCTTCCCACAATGGGGTACATCTCCCTCCCACGAGGGGGTACATCCCCTCCCACGAGGGGGTACATCCCCTCCCACGAGGGGGTACATCCCCTCCCACGAGGGGGTACATCCCCTCCCACAAGGGGGTACATCCCTCCTGCACCCTCCTCTTGGTGAACATCCCTTCCACTTTTCTGGATCCACCACTAATGCCCTCACCTTTCCTTCCTTAGACAAGGCTACAGTGTGCATTCCTCCACACACAACTTGAGTTGCACTCTCTTTCATTCCAACCACTTTGGCTGGGTTTTTTCTTTCCAGCACTTCATCCCCAAGCCCCAGTTGGCCAACATCACCCTGCCCAATCACCATGACATCCCCAGTGGCACTTAAGTGTGATGGATGTGTAACAGGCTGGATGGCGGAAACAGAGCCACTTCCTGCGGAGTGAGTGGCGTCACGTGAAGTATACATGATCCCCTCCCTCCCTTACTATCTCTTTGCTTATCGGTAACACACCTTCAGATTCAGGTAGCCGTGCGTCCGCAGAGCTGCGGATCGAGGCGCTTCCCGTCCGTACTTTGGCTAACTGGTTGCATTCAGAACTTCTGCTAACCTCGACACCTTTCAATTTCTTCTGCCGTTTTCTTTCTGGCGTGCATTCATTTTCTCCAACACCGCGGTCTGACAGTGCTATAAAGAGGAGATGGTTTATGAATTGATCATAATTTCTTTTTAGCTGCTGGCGCTCCACAAACCTTGTGCTGATCTCTTTCTTCTTCTGGTACTTCCTGGATCTTCCATTACAATAATTATACGTTAATTTTAAAATTGCAATTTACACGAGGGAATAACCCGCCCTTTTTCGTACCTCGCACGTGAGATGAACTTTGCTGGTAGGTTGGAGTCTTCAACTTTGCATTTGTTTTATCATTTGGATCCACAATATTATTCCAGGAGGTGGATATCAGGTAAATGTGTGTCTAAATCTCCAAAGCGTTGTTATTTGTGGTGTGTTCTCCGCCCCCTTGAAGTCTATGGATACCACTGAGGGTGGTTACTACGCCTATGGTGGGGGGGGAGGAGGGTACATGCAAGACTCCCAGGCATTTGGTGCGTCTCCTGCAGGGGATTCAAAAAAGGTGAGTGAAGAATACCTCCACACAACTTGACACTAAGGGCCTGACCTTCCAGAGCGGCGGACAGTCAAGGCTTCAAACGCTTGTACCACTGACAGCTGCTCAAATTCAGTGCACTGAAACAAAAGTTGATGGTTCATTCGTACTCCATGACAAAGAGATACTACAGGTTGTTGTTAAAAAAAGGGGGGAGGAGTTTCATGGTGTGCTTGTCACTGGTCGGCAATACTAGGTTGTAATCATTGGTGAAATAATTGAAGTCAATGATGCAGCAACTGGTGTAATGTACAAGATTGATGATCGCACTGGTCCCTTGGTTGAGGTCCGCATGCTACGGGATGACCAGGTTAGCTGTTAATAACTAAGCTTTGGGAGTGTTCATCGCTATATGACTCAATTCTCTTACATTTAGTTTACTAACTTTAATATTTTCCTATTAGGAAAATCCTGAACAGCTTCAGAATAGAGCAGCTTGTAGGGAAGGCGTGTTTGTTCGTGTGATGGGATCTCTTAAGCCCTTGAGCAAACAGAAGGGCATCTATGCATTTGATGTGAGGCCTATAGAAAATTTCAATGAAATATATGAACATCTTTCAGATGTCATATATGCACACCTGGCCATGAGCAAGGGAGCACTTGTGGTATGCACATTGACAGCTAGTTTTGTGCACTGTACACTGGTATCCCTTCAACTCGTTAGCCTGAGCAGTTTCAACACCACCCTCCCCAAAGTACCCTTGCCTCTGTTGGGGGGGGAGCAGCACCCTGGGGAAACCCTGTAGCTACCAGTACCCAAGTTGCAGCTGGCAGACCAATGTATGGCTCTAAGGCAGACACTGGTCAAAACAGCTTACACCATCAAGTGAGTGAGCAGTGTGCAAGACTGGCAGCATTTCTTCTCTCTTTCTCTCTCTCTCTCTCTCTCTCTCTCTCCACACACACACAGGTCCTTGATGCTATCTCAGGATCAATGATGGATCAAGGTGTAAGCATTCAGGATGTTGTGAAGAAGCTAAGCTCCCATGGGTTCAATGAGAAACAGATCAGGTATTTTGCAATGTGTGTGGCAACGCCGCTTGATATTGTCCATCTTTACAGAACAGCGGTGGATTTTCTTTGTAATGAAGGTCATATCTACTCCACGATAGATGACAACCATTACAAGTCGACAAATTAACTTCGTTCACACCCATCCATGTTCCCATGACAGCCGCACACCTATCCCATGTCACGTGATTTTAATCGACGGCAATGGTGTGGTCGTTGTTAGTATTTTTGTGTTTGGCTGCAATCGTGCTAGCTATCCTGTACTGGTGGTATCCGTCTGTTCTCTTATCGGGCTTTAAAAGGTGGAGCGAGTTGTCAACTTTCTACGTTTAACGTGTAATGTGATATTTCTAGATTTGGTGGTTACATTTTGGCGGGTCTCTCTCGAAAACAGATAACGGTTAATGGTATTACTTATGCGTACTACGAGAGGCTGCCTATCAGGGTGGTTGCGGGGGAGGACGCCCCAGTGGTGGTGTTCCTTCACGGGTTTACTGCAGACAAGACAATGTGGATGATGACGGTGCGATACCTACCGAAGGAATGGCGGATAGTTCTACTGGACCTGCCGGGTCATGGAGATTCATCGTTTGTGCAGAACGGTGACTACAGCCCAATTGGAATGGCGACTAAGCTAGACGAGGTGAGTCTAAAGATATTCAACTGTGCCAAATGCACACTTGAGAAACTGGTTCTAGTTACAGCAGCGTGCCTTCACATACAAAATGTGGCTACCATTGATCTTGAGCAAATAGCAAAGCTTTGGCCTTGTAACTCCACCTAGTTAATCAGCATGTACTGATATGTCAACTTCATCTAAGACTAATATAGGAATAGAGTAGTATGATGGAAGATATCCTATCAACAGAACCTAACTTCTATTGTTATTATGCCAGCTAGGCAACTGGTCAATAAAACCGCGACTTTCTATTCTATCACTATCACAAAAAAAAAAGGCACTAGTTGTAAACTGACTGTTCATATTCGCCTTTTGGCAGTTGTTTGTTCCAATTCATGAAAAACTCATTTTTTGCAGATCAGGGTCAAAAAGGGTAGGTGTCTTCAAAGCGCTGTGCTCCACCGGGAACGGTAGCAGAGAGACATGATCGACTATTTCGGGCACCAAAGTGGTGATACTTTTATGGTATCGTCTTGTCCCTACGAATAAAGGTGGCCTTTTCGTGTACAGCCTCACATTCCAGAGGTCTTGTGGTTGTTAAAGCTGTTTTGCTAACAGGGTCGATACCCATTCCAGTATATCAGAGAGTAGGCCTAATTTCCACTTTTGAATGGACCGTCCACAGCCGTGCCAAATTGTTGACTCTGTGTACATCTACGGTACATCCCAAAATATTGAAATTGCACAGACTTATATACATTATGAAATATTAAAATAACTAGGACACTTAAGGTGGGTCTCAATAGTATCCACATTAGAGAGGTTCCACTGTATACCACTAACGTCTCAGTAGGAAGCTATTGCAAATACTTATGGTTATAATGTCTACACACTGAGCTGCACAGAATGAAGACAACATTGTTGTCAAACTATTCTTCCCTTACAGCTATCCTCCCCCCAGTGGCTATTAGTCTTGTACCCAGACCCAAATATACATAACGATGATCATCACTTACATTATTACATCATGTACACAGGGAGAATGGATGTTCAATATTATGTTGCCATAGCAATGGTACATCATCACAGTTAAAAGTATGGTTTATCAGTGTGTGTGGGTCTTAAGTTGCTTTGAGCCATAGATGTACCACTGATGCTCTCATGATAGTGAACATAATGGGCTATCACACTCCTTCGTAAAGAGTCATTCTCTTCTGAAATGGCTTTACCACATGCTCAGGTATCACGGTCATTACCATACTCGCTACAGAGCTCGTCTCTGTAGCTTGGAATGGCTCGGAATGTTGCTGCATTGTAATTAGCATGACATCATGCGAGCTCTCAATTTTGGTTGGACTCACCGAAATTCTCCCAGACCTTGTGTACATGATGTGTTTTACTGTTAGCGATGATCATCATTGCATATATTTTGGCCTGGGTACAAGACTACATAGCTATGTGGTGTAGCAGTCCCATGGCCTCGCCACTTTTTTGTCCAATATCATTACTTATTAATAAGGTATTGCATTCAGATTGTTGTAATCTCTTACATGTAATGCATGCACACTGTGTTGTGTCAATAAGTTGGACAAAATCATTCATTTGGCATCACCACTGAAATGACCACCTCAGGTGATTAAAGTCATCAAAGTACGTGACGTTCATTTGGTGGGCACATCACTTGGTGCTCTGTATGCTATGGTGTATGCCAGCCAGCATCCCTCAAAGATCACCTCGCTATCACTGCTGTGTCCCCCAGGTGAGACCGCTTGTCTTTATTCCAGAGGTCTTGACAACAACAGCATGCCAGCGTATGTTCACTTGTCATTCATGAATGGGACAAATAATAGCAATCTTGTGGTAGTTAATCGTTAGTTTAACAGTTATTAGGTTCTGTGAAAGGTACTTGAAAGTGTAGCTAATATTTTTGGAAGAAGTGATGTGACCAGTTTGTTGTGTTCCCATTTCAGTTGCACACAGATTGCCTGATGGTGTCAGGACAGAGTTCTTTGAAAGTTTGGAATCAAGTGGTACAAATCTCCTTCTTCCAACTACTGTGGAGGGCTTCCATGTGATGATTGATACCGTGCTTCACAGATCTGACAAGTTTAAATTCCATCGTCGTATGTCGGAAGCATTTCTTGACGAACGCATGCAAAAGTATGACAAATTTAAGGAGAGTAAGTTTGTTTAGAGAGGTAGATTATTATGTAGTGTACAATGTTAATTCTAATTCTTAATTGTCATCTCATCCAGTCCAGCAAGACCTTCTCAAGGATAAAGATGATGAATCAGCACGTCTAATGGAAATGGTTGAACGTCTAACAATGCCCACACTGCTTGTGTGGGGAGAACATGACAAGGTATGATCAAGTGTAGCATTAAATTGCCCCAGTTATTAATGGTACCAGCCCCACCATTGTACGGTTATTAATGGCACTAGCCCCACCATTGTACGGTTCTGGGAACATTTATTATGTGCTGACACTAAATATGAACAATTGCAATCTGCTAAATATAGAGCAAATGTAGTCTGCTATAGTAAATAATGTCTGTTGTGTACAGGGAAACATTTCAATGAAACCATTTTTAAAAATCAGTGTGTTTTAATGACTAATAGTCTATTTTGTATAGGCTTCACAGGCCCTAAAGTCTGGTGACTAAGTTGGGGTCCTTCCACAACACACACACACACACACACACACACACACACACACAGATATGTCATCCATCAGGAGCTGCTCTTCTCAATAAGTTTCTCAAGAACTCTGAAGTAGTGATGATCAAGGATTGTGGCCATACTATTGCCTTAGAGAGGCCAAAGAAAACAGCTAGCATAATTGCTAATTTTATCTCTCGTAATTTGTCCACTTATTCTGGAGACAACAAAGATGACTAAGCTCCACTTCCAGTTCTTACTGTATGCTGGTACTACTAACTTCATTGTAGATGTGATGTTTGTGTGTATTATTAGTTTACGAATATAGCACATTGTCTAGAATTCAAAAGGTAACAGTATCCTGGAGTATGCTGGAATAATCACATAGACCCACCAGATGGGGGCAGAACCTTGTTCAGCCATTGCTCTATGTCTGATATTTCCTGTTGACAAACTAAATGATCACTAATTAGTGGGAAATACTCCATTTACCTGTAAGCAAGATGAGTGACCTAATCCACGATAAGCTTTGAACTGAACGTTTGCTGGATTGAAACTATTCATCAACTGATAGGTTAATTTGCCCAGTTTGATATTAACCATAGAATCGTCTTCACCTACGTATGCATGTTATCAAAATGATGGGTAAATTATTACTGTTTACCTACCATGGCAGATAAGAGACTGAATGTTTATATTTTGAGAAGACATTTTCTGATCAGAGATAAAACAGTACTAAAGAAAGTGAATATAAAATACAAACTGGTACTTACATCAGGTAGGAGCAAATGCAAGGGCATCCATGAGCTTAGGGCAAGTACCCCTCCTAGTGGCTTGGTATAAGTGAGAGCAGAAAACAAAGCAAGGGCACCACCCTGCGAGAAACCACCTGTGGAGAAGGAGCTGGGCTCACCAGGCATTGATACACGCATCTATACCTAGTACAATTTTGTTGGACGAGATGCCTGTATTGCTAAGCTCTTCATCCAACATCTGATGTACTGCGGAAGGAGACATGTTCATTTCTCCACCACTGTATCATCTGTTGGTACCTTTCGAAGTTGCCTGGAGAATACCTACCTCATCTTCCCGCGCTTCGGTCAAGCGAGCGAGGTCGAAAAGGTCAAACCTAAAATAAAAAGTATCCAACACACATGCACCAACCCCCGGCCCCTCACCCAAACTAACCAAGAAGGCATCTTGTATCCCATGTTAAGAGTTACCGGCATGGTTGGTCTGTGTCAACAGTGTGCACCTACTGTAAATCCACAATCAAGCGTACGACAACATACGTACGCGTTGGGGCAAACAACTCTGACATGAGGCTGTTTTATTTCTTCAAACGTTGCGGCCCAACCATGCCTGCAAGTATAAGCTCAGACATGCAGGATGTACATACGTATACATTACCCTGTATCACCTAGTCCGTGCAAGAAGAAAAACTAAATGGAGAGAACCATCACAGCACTCATTCCTAAAACGTGCGTTTGCTTTTTTTACCGTCGCTGTGTGCTTAGCAGTTGGTGCGAGTACCACTGCATTCTTCATAAACTCACTGGTCACTTTACTTGCACCGGCCATTTTGTCTCGTACCCAGACTTAAGCAAGCACGCATCAAATATTCGCCGCTGTAATATACACACACAGGAGAACATTCATATGAGGAGCTGTAGCCTAACAAATCTGTATTGAGTGCCATGGCTACGTGCTAATCCAATAACATTTCCAACGCCAGCTTCACAGTTGAGCTCAATGATCCTAAGTATCCCACTTAATGACACAAACCCCAGCCCTCCAAATTTGGAAGTGGACAACTGGTACCCCGTCCTAGTAGCATAGCCAATCACTTGACGTGAAGGGGTTACAGGCTGCAGCATAAAGTCTTGAGATGAAAGGGAGTTAATACAGCCACCTGACAGAAGGGAACAAATATCCCATCAAAACCTTATAGTTACTGTATCGTGTATGCAATACCTGTACCATATATACATGACTTTGCAGCTAAAAATATCTATTTTACATGTTCAGACCATCCACAATATAATGTTACCTGAACCAGCCTGTGCACCTGAAGAAGTGGAACCAGCCTGTGTGCCTGTAGAAGTGGAACCAGCCTGTGCACCTGTAGAAGTGGAACCAGTCTGTGCACCTGTAGAAGTGGAACCAGCCTGTGCACCTGTAGAAGTGGAACCAGTCTGTGCACCTGTAGAAGTGGAACCAGCCTGTGCACCTGTAGAAGTGGAACCAGTCTGTGCACCTGTAGAAGTGGAGCCAGCCTGTGCACCTGTAGAAGTGGAACCAGTCTGTGCATCTGTAGAAGTGGAACCAGCCTGTGCACCTGTAGAAGTGGAACCAGTCTGTGCCCCTGTGCACTTCAGTCCCTTTATTTCTCTTCTCTGTCTTTTACTCAACAGGGATGTACCAATCTGGATGAATTCTTTTGTAACTAAGGTCATTCCCCTTGGATTGATAGGTTCAATGGGACCACAAAATGACTTGCTATTAACAAGGCTTCTCAAATCAGCGATGGTTGGAACATACAATGTTGTCCCTGTTGTGCCAACCTTTCCTCGGCCAAACATTTCAAAACTGACAGCAACTAGAGCGTTAGGATGCATCTCCTTGACAACCACAAGGGATGTGCCATGAATGCAAGTGACCCCACCCACTTTCCTATGACGACCCCGTAGTGACATATGCTCCATAAATTGGGACAACTTACAGAGTATATCCCGGCTTCGTAGAACATAGAAGGAGCTGTCACAATGTTCCAAGATCACTTCTCTGGGGAGATTGCAAGGTTCGTTCTTTGGTCTCTTGACTGCAGGCTCACTGCATTCTGTGAACAGTGTTTCCCAGGAGCAATGAAACGGTGTTGCAATTGAGAACTTTCCATAGTTTTGCCTTTTCTCAGGAGGATTCAACCTGTATTTCCTTTCCATGTCTTCTTGTATGGCTTTGTTCTCTTGCTTGCCTGCCAGTGTATCAGGGAAGTCATTTGGAAACATTAATGTTCTACATTCCAACATGCACCTCTGTAGCTCCTTCAGACCACATGCATGACCACCATGGTATATCAGAGCCACCCAAAATGCCATCCCCCAGTTCTTTGGAAGCAGTAAGTCCCAACCACAGCTAGTAATACAGGTGGAATTTTCTACTGCAGCAGGTGAACATCCATTTGAAAGTGACTGATGTATTAGTAGCACAGGTATTTGAGCACCCTTCACTCCTATGTTAATATCATCCCGTCTGGGAAATTGCTTTGAACGAGCTTCATTTAGAATATGGTCTGGCACTTTGGATAATGACACCAGGTTTCTGGTACCATCGTCCCACAGAGGAGAATAAGCAATCTCGGGAGGCAGAATGGGAACATGACATGTGGGTGTGGTGAAAGGCACAGTGGGGGCTTTCCCATCCAATGAAGCTTCTGTAAGAGTTTCATCAGTGCAGCTTAGCTGTTCAGTATCATCTTCACTGTCCCCATCCTCATCTCCATCATGAGTGCTCCCTTTAACACCTGCAAGCTTTTTAGGGAAGAAGGATGAAACCATGTCTGTCCTTGAGGCAGGGCTGCAGAGGCGAGGATCGCTGACAACCATCCCTACAACTGTTCCCCGAGAGAAGTAGCTAGAACTAACTGCTGCTTTAATGGATGGGTACAGAGACGAGAGCAAACGTGCATGTTGCTGTAGTGTGTGGTGTGCCTCTCCCCACAGCGATGGAGAGGGGTGGGTATCATCTTTTACTGCATCATCTGAAGTACTGCTTGTAACACACTGCCCACAAAAATCTAAGACAGGTGTCAACACTGCCATCAGAACTGCATGTGAACGAGGCCCCAGGAGACGAAACCTTAGAAGCTCATCCTTCAGCTCTTGCACAGATATAGACATAACCACACCCACCTCACTTGCCCCGCCCACCCCGCAGGCCCAATCATTGGTCCTACTCATGTCATAGTTAGAGACTGCAGTCTGGACTTCCCTCAAGGCTTCTCCAAACATTGAAGGATGACAGAAGATCCACAGTTTGCTAGCTAACCTCAAACATCCTGTCTCTGTTGGTTCATCTTCTTTCACCTTCATTGAAGGCATTGCACGCCAGAGGAATTGAACAGGTCCAACGGGTAGCGATGGATAGGTTCCAGCATGGTACATGACAGCCGTTCCTTCTCTCTGTCCAGTAGTAAATGCCCTAGCTCCAATGGTGAGGCCTGGAGGTGGAAGGGAGGAAAGAGGCAGCAGCCATAATATGCAATACAAGCCTGTGTTCTACCTGTGTCTGTGCTGAACAAGGGAGATAGTGCAGACAATATGTCCTTCATTGGTCCAGATACTTGTATACACTGGTAGTAGGATAAGTCCTGAAATGTGTTCACATTATGGCTGCAACAAATCTTATTCACACAATGCTATCCCCTGATGACTAGGCAAACCTGGTTATTGGAGCCACCACATACAGCAGCTATGTACCTAAATATAAATAATCAACCAATCCAAGGGTTCCCTTAAGTTACGCATTTATATATAGACACCCCACCCACCACAGCACGTACCATAAGCAAGCAGCCATAGAGAAGTGAGCGGTATGTAAATCTCACGCCTTTCTCGTTAAGGTAGTGTGCAAGTCGATAGCCCCACTTGTTTACCATATGCATCCTCTTAGCGTGCCAGATATGAGTCTCCAACCACACGTGACTTCTCTGTCGTCGCAAATACTCTTGTCGAAGATTCGTTTGTTTCCTGCGCTGACGGCGACTTGGTAGTTTGGTGGTAGCAGCAGCTAAACCCTCGGTCTGATGAAACATTACGACACACCGTTAAAATTTATTCTCATCAGTACACACAGATACTCTACCTCTTTCCTCGATACTGCTCTGAGTCGTCTTGGCAACCGTTTCACATTGTGACTCATTGCTCTTCGGCGCATATGTCGAGGCAAAAGCTGAAACACTCTTTTCGAACCACTTTTCGATCTAATTGCCTTCAACATATTACTGAGTTCCATCGCCCGCGCTTCTGCGAAGTCCAAGACATTGATTCCACGCGGGCCTCCATTCGCACCTCCCTCTATGCTGCTTGGCTCACTCTGAAGCCGCTTTTCCTTTCGCTTTGCTTTGCCCGTCTGCTTCGTGCCTACGCCTTCCATTCAACTGTTCCAAATCGCGCGCTCCACGTGTGACTCCGCCCAAATATCCGTACAGCTGCAAGCATGGCATCATCAACAGCTAAAGTTATTCGGAGGATCGTGCAGTCTCCAAATGCTCCAGCAGCCATTGGACCCTACAGGTGAGCTATTTTACCTCTGGTCGTGCAGCTGAGATGATTACTGTATTACTTTTATATTTACCGCGTCGCTAGCCAAGCAGTGATAGTCGACAGAACGGTATATTTATCAGGACAGATCGGCATTGAGCCTCAGGTTATATTTCTCTATCCATTTAAAACGGTACTGATCCTAATTTTCTACTCTCCTTCCCAGACAGGAAAGTTAGTTGGACCAGGAGTTCGAGAGCAAATGATTCAGGTATGTGACTTAAAATGTGGTCAAATCAAGTATTTTGCTAGAGGGCATGGTTCCATAATTCAGTTATCTCTGATACTAACAGGTTCTGACAAACATGGGTCATGTACTGGAGGCTGCTGGTTCATCCTTCAAAAATGGTTTGTTTTAGCGTTCTTTGATTTCCATTCCTTGAATTCTTTCATTCAGTTGTCAAAGCAACTTTGCTCCTTGCTGACATCAATGACTTCCAAGCAGTGAATGAAATATATGGACAGTGTATGTGCCATTGGGTTATGTCTGGTGTGCTGCATTTGGGGGGAAGTGGTACTACATTCGCTATCATGTCACTGTGGATGTGTGATGTCACTTTCCTCCATTTCCAACCAAGACTTCACAGAGAAGCAACCAGCTAGGGCTACCTACCAAGTGGCAGCTCTGCCAAAGGTATACATATATATGAATATAATGGTATGATTAATCATCTCTTGGTCATCTTGCCGGTAATAGGGAGCAAGGGTAGAAGTGGAAGCTGTGGCCATCACAGGAGAAATTGAAGATTGCTGACTTTTGATAGGAGTAGAGGCTAAGTTATAAAGACATTACTTTTTGTATTCCATTATTACAACAGTGGATGTATGCATGAAGGTGCTAATATTTAACACCACAATAACACCTTCCCGCTACGGAATTTCGTTGTTATTGCATTTTTGCGAGTCCTCGCTATTTGGCGCGATATGCCTGTTGCTTTGGTCCACGTCCGCGTTCCCTGGAGTACTGTCGCTCACAATTTCATTGTCCACTGCATTCATTCTTTTAATCGCGTTTTCAATGCTACAGGAAACCAGCGTTCCAACATTATCGTTCATTTCACCTCCATGTCTTTCATTCGGCTGTTTATTGTCCGTTACGACCTTTTGCTGCTGTATCGTTTCGCTCTCGGTGGTTCGTTGCAGCTCACTAAGAGCAATACTTCCTGCAATTCACAAGCCAAATGTAAGTATACGTATCCATTATAGTACCTTGCATTATGCAATCATGTATTTCAGCTCACCAGTTCGGTTTAAGTCCGGAGAGGTGGGTGTTAGTGGCGTGTGCAGGCGATTGAAAGCACCACAGACTGGGCATCCGCTTATCGTTACATCAACTTGCCTGCTTCCACAGGTCTTGCAATAGAGGCTTGCACTACTGGAAGCGCTGCTAGTGCTTGTAGCGTTGGATGCACCGCAACCCATTCCTTTCTAAAATGCACTCGTTCTTCACACGTTCCAACATAAGCGGTCTTTTATAACACTGATTGCATTATTAATAACCCGTACCGCTGTTTAAATTATTTTTGCTTATAATGGGTCTTCTGGACAATGATGGCGTAAGCGTATCTAAAAAAATATTGTTATGATGATAACCGTTTGCTCTCCAGTTTTTATCAGCGCTTACAAAGCTATTCCAACAGACCAGAAGCTCTGGGTCGTTATACCTCACAATGAAAAAATGTAAGTACTATTGCCGTCATAACTCCTTTCCGAGTATACAATCGTTCATAAGATAATGGACGGAAAAAACCGAATCCTCGCAGCGGAAATCCTACCACCCAAGCCGAACAAGAAGATAACTTGTGTTTGCTGCGAGCCACCAATGGTAAAAAAACCGTTAGCACTGTTGTCAGTTCAAAGGAGGTCACGAGATTTCAAATGGTCAGCCGCCATTCGTTTATTGTAACCACAAGCCATGTGATGTTACTATACACACACACACACACACACACACACACACACAGGCTTATGCAAACCTTTTGAAGGCAAATATTGATGGACTGAAAAGAAGAGATAAGAAATCAGCAAAAGCTGGCACTGCCAAAGACACAGCACTATCCTCTCCAAGGGCTGGAGTGTCTCCAGGCACTAAACCCAGCCCAGGGGGTGTGTCTCCAAAGGCAACACAACAATCTCACGAATCAGTTTGAGTGTTTGTAACACTGCCTTCTCCATTTAAACTTGAAACATGTGTCCCAGTATTAATGTAATATGCAATGTTGCCATAGTAACAGCATGGAAATAAGTACAAGATTGATATTTAAATGACAACTGCAAAAAAATAGCTCCTATGTTAGGGAGGAAAAGAGAATGTTTTGTTGGCAGTTTACTTTCGTCTCCTCTTTGCCACCACCTCTTCAGGTGGCTCAGCCTTTCTTTTTGCGCATTCTTTCGGCAGTGTTGCTGTTTGGGAGAGTATGTGCCTAAAATCACTCAGGATTTAACCTCATGAATATTCATGTTATGTCGTACGCACACACACACACACACACATTGAAGGATACGCATTTATATCCAGCTCTTGTCTCAAGGCACCACTGAGGATTAATTCAGGTGTGTATACAACCACTCCAGCTTCCAGTGCAGCACTACAGCTACTCAAATCCTGCTCTGTCGATACCACTAATGTCTTGTCGTCTTTGACAGTTGGCAAAGTATCTAAAAGCTGCCCTCCAGAGCACTTGACTATATCAGAAAGTGATGCTCTGTCTGGTGTAACATTGCGGGTCAAAAAGATTTTGTACCCATCAAGGAGTTTAACTTGTCTGGCTTGGTGAAGTGATCTAGAATAAGCAGACACTGTATTGTGGTAGTCCACACAAACACACACTCAAGTCAGACAGTCTAACAATCCCATACCATAATCACACCAAGTTACAGCTACACTAGTTTTATTATGATAGCAAGCCAGTTCACCTTTGTAATGAAAAGTTGTGTTGACGCTCTGCTGTTCTGTCTTTAAGCAGAAACCCCTCAGCAGGTAGAAATGTATTTTGCTGTTGGCACTGGTCCAGCCAGCGTGAACTAACAATGTGGCATCCTCGAGACAAACAACACAGTAACTTGATGGTTCGCATCAGCTTCAGTGGAAGAAGAACAAATCATCCTTTGGTCATCACTCCACACACACACACACACACACACACACACACACATCATAACTCATCCTTGGTCGTCACTCCACACACACACATCATAACTCATCCTTTGGTCGTCACTACACACACACACATCATAACTCATCCTTTGGTCGTCACTACACACACACACACACACATCATAACTCATCCTTGGTCATCACCACAACACACACATCATAACTCATCTTGGTCATCACCACAACACACACACACACACATACATCATAATTAATCCTTGTTCTTCACTCCACACTCATCCTTGGTCATCACCACACACACACACACACACACACCTTGGTTCACAAACACACACACGCACACCTTGGTTCACAAACACACACACGCACACACACACATCTCATTCTTGGTCTTCATTCCACACACACGCTGCTACTCACACATCCTATACCTTATCAGTGACCAGATGTGTGCAATCGTACACTGAGTCCACCAGCTGCCCCCCCAGTTCCTTCACTATCTGTTCTCCTTCCTGGTACACCATCCCAGTAAATAGAACACGAGGCTTCTCTGTCTCGGCTGAACATTTCGGACGAAGACTTGGTGTGCCTTCAAACAGATATACATCAATGACATCACAGGCTGGGTTATCTACAATGACATCACAGGCTGGGTTATCTACAATGACATCACAGGCTGGGTTATCTACAATGACATCACAGGCTGGGTTATCTACAATGACATCACAGGCTGGGTTATCTACAATGACATCACAGGCTGGGTTATCTACAATGACATCACAGGCTGGGTTATCTACAATGACATCACAGGCTGGGTTATCTACAATGACATCACAGGCTGGGTTATCTACAATGACATCCCAGGCTGGGTTATCTACAATGACATCACAGGCTGGGTTATCTACAATGACATCACAGGCTGGGTTATCTACAATGACATCACAGGCTGGGTTATCTACAATGACATCACAGGCTGGGTTATCTACACAATGACATCACAGGCTGGGTGATCTACAATGACATCACAGGCTGGGTTATCTACAATGACATCATAGGCTGGATTATCTACACCACTTACCTTCCATATTAAGTGATGGCTTCACACTTCTCCTTGGAGTTGCCTGTCGTCCTCAAAACGTCAATGATTCATTCCTTCCCATACACACTCCTTGCACTATCTCCTCTCTACCCCTACACCATCCCCTCCCCATCTCTACACCACATCCCTTCCCACCCCTGCACCACATCCCTTCTCCACCACCCCTGCACCATCCCCCTCCCCACCCTTACACACATCCCCTCCCCATCACACATCCCCTCCCCACCCCGCACACATCTCCCACCCTGCCCATTCCCCTCCCCACCCCTCCACCACACCCCCTCCCCACCACTACACACATCCCTCCCCACTCCACCACACCCCCTCCCCACCCTGCACACATCCCCTCCCCACCCCTGCACACATCCCTCCCCATCCCTCCCCACCCTACACACATCCCTCCCCACCCTTCACACATTCCTCCCCACCACTACACACATCCCCTCCTCACTCTACACCATCCCTCCCCACCCCTAAACACATTCTCCCCACCACTGCACACATCCTTCCCCACCATACACCATCCTCTCCCCACCCCTACACCATCCCCTCCCACCCTATACACATCCCTTCCCTCCCTACACCATCCCCTCCCACCCTATACACATCCCTTCCCTCCCTACACCATCCCCTACCACTCCTACACCATCCCTCCCCATCCCTGCACACATCCCTACCCACCCCTGCACCCATCCCTACCCTGTACACACATCCCCTCCCCACCCCTGCACCCATCCCTACCCTGTACACACACCTTTCCTGCAGCTGGTTGCCTTACAGAGACATTGCCTCCTTTGGAGCTTCCACTCAAAGGAATTGAAGAAGAGGTGGATGAAGAAGATGAGAGGGGTGGAGATGTGCTGGCCATAGCTCTTACATTTGGTGCCTGGGATTTGGGAATATCATTGAATGACTGTGGTGAAATGAGTCCTTTGCTTCCATCCAAGACCTCAGCTGACTGCTCAGTGGATATCTTACTAATAGAAACTAAAGGAACATTCTCTTTCAAAAAGGCAGTTCTGGAAGTCTCTGCCATAGCTGTCTTGTTCTCATCATCTTCAACAACAGTACTGTTGGCTTTCACTGAAGCGTTCTTTCCTCGTCTGGTTTTGCCCACCAATAATGGTTCTGCCACATCTGTTGACTGGTCTGTCTTGCTCCCATCATCTTCAACAACAGTACTGTTGGCTTTCACTGAAGCGTTCTTTCCTCGTCTGGCTTTGCCCACCAATAATGGTTCTGCAACATCTGTTGACTGGTCTGTCTTGCTCCCATCATCTTCAACAACAGTACTGTTGGCTTTCACTGAAGCGTTCTTTCCTCGTCTGGTTTTGCCCACCAATAATGGTTCTGCCACATCTGTTGACTGGTCTGTCTTGCTCCCATCATCTTCAACAACAGTACTGTTGGCTTTCACTGAAGCGTTCTTTCCTCGTCTGGCTTTGCCCACCAATAATGGTTCTGCAACATCTGTTGACTGGTCTGTCTTGCTCCCATCATCTTCAACAACAGTACTGTTGGCTTTCACTGAAGCGTTCTTTCCTCGTCTGGTTTTGCCCACCAATAATGGTTCTGCCACATCTGTTGACTGGTCTGTCTTGCTCCCATCATCTTCAACAACAGTACTGTTGGCTTTCACTGAAGCGTTCTTTCCTCGTCTGGCTTTGCCCACCAATAATGGTTCTGCAACATCTGTTGACTGGTCTGTCTTGCTCCCATCATCTTCAACAACAGTACTATTGGCTTTCACTGAAGCGTTCTTTCCTCGTCTGGTTATGCCCACCAATAATGTTGGATCTACCACTTTTCCCCTTTGATAAGTAGCTTTGTGTTGTACTTTCTGTTTACTATACATCCCCCTGGCTCTGGTGGGGATAAGAGAACTGAAGTCGTCATCAGAGCCTTCTTCTTCGCTGTTGTGTGCCTGCATGTCTGGTAAGCTCTCAGCTTTCTCACAAGAGCTGGCTCCTTGAGGGACAGCATTATGAAGAGAATTCTGACACTCACCCTCCAATGAGGTATTGTTCATATCCAGGCATCCACCCTTATACTGACTGCCTAACTCGGAGGGTTTGCACTCAGCAGATAATTTATCATCACCTGTGACAAGACTGCTTTCATGCTCTGAGAAAAGCATACAAGATACCTCACCAAATACTTCTTTTGTATCTTCTGAACCTTCTTCATCAACAGCAAGGTCATAGGCCACAGTGGGCTCTGCACCAAGTGTTCTGTCAACCTGCTCATACATAACTGTTTGTTCATATATCCTAGCACCCAGTTCAGTACTGGACACTTCTTTGCCCAGTTCAGCACTGGACACTTCTTTGCCCAGTTCAGTACTGGACACTTCTTTGCCCAGTTCAGTACTGGACACTTCTTTGCCCAGTTCAGTACTGGACACTTCTTTGCCCAGTTCAGTAATGGACACTTCTTTGCCCAGTTCAGCACTGGACACTTCTTTGCCCAGTTCAGTACTGGACACTTCTTTGCCCAGTTCAGCACTGGACACTTCTTTGCCCAGTTCAGTACTGGACACTTCTTTGCCCAGTTCAGTACTGGACACTTCTTTGCCCAGTTCAGTACTGGACACTTCTTTGCCCAGTTCAGTACTGGACACTTCTTTGCCCAGTTCAGTACTGGACACTTCTTTGCCCAGTTCAGTACTGGACACTTCTTTGCACGATTTCTTATACAGTTTTATTGCTTCTGTTCCATCTTGTCTATCAGTATTTTTAGTGCTATTACTATCAGGAAATACGCTGCTATGGCAACCAAATGAAGTATCTACCACAGGGATGGTCTGACCATCGAATGAAGTATCTACCACAGGGATGGTCTGACCATCGAATGAAGTATCTACCACAGGGATGGTCTGACCATCGAATGAAGTATCTACCACAGGGATGGTCTGACCATCGAATGAAGTATCTACCACAGGGATGGTCTGACCATCGAATGAAGTATCTACCACAGGGATGGTCTGACCATCGAATGAAGTATCTACCACAGGGATGGTCTGACCATCGAATGAAGTATCTACCACAGGGATGGTGCCGTTTGCAGTAGGTTTCTGTAATTCAGAGGAATGCTTACTAATGGATGTTTCAGTGCTCTGATCAGCTCCTGTGCTAGAGGTCAAAGCTGTGTCCATTGGAGTACCATGGTTAGGTTCAGCTTCATGTGGCTCAGTGTCTTCTTCATCAGAACTGCACACCATTAAAGCTGTCTCAAAGGTTACTTTATGGCCCTTATGGACCACAGCTTTGTCTCCAGTCTTAAATTGATTATCTGAAATCATTATATATTAGGGTTAATTCATTATATATATAATATATATATATATATATAGTATTGTTTGTATGGAACATTCTAATTTTCACCCTTGCATACATATAGAAATCTAACCAATATATCTTCTGAACTATTAATGCTATTGATGCCCTATTTTGCATACTCAATACCACTAAATACATTTGGCATCTTACTCATGTGGGGTACCAACGTTACACGATCCAATACCCCATGGGGTTCAAACCATCACATCTTCAGATATGAGCGTTCAAATCGCTTCAAATTAGGAGTGTTAGAAGGGACCTGTCATTACTGAATTTTTCTGTTCATTAATTGCTTAATCCATTACAGAGATATAGCTGTGCACAGAGCATGCACGGTTTCCTGCTTGGCTCCAATGATTTAGGCATTCCGTGCATTGAAGGCAGGCGCTTAAAATCATTGGAGTGAATTGAAGCTATATCTGGGTAAATGCCCAAAGCAATGCCACAAAACAGGTGGGAAAATGTACAAGCAATTTGCACTGCTATGCCTTCAGAACAGATGAAGTAAAAATTAACAAACATGACAAATCAATAGCGACATGACCCCTCTACAGGTATGCCAATTTAAAGCCTCCTATCAAGATACGAGCCTCTAAAGGTAACAGCATTTGGATGTAGAGGGAACAAGGAGACAAAAACAACTACTGCCATAGAAAATAGGAAGGCAATAGTGTCAATTGTTCATAAGTCATAGCAATTCAAATGCATAAATAAATATGCCCACATACACTCATGTACATACATATGCCCACATACACTCATGTACATACATATGCCCACATACACTCATGTACACACATATGCCCACATACACTCATGTACATACATATGCCCACATACACTCATGTACATACATATGCCCACATACACTCATGTACATACATATGCCCACATACACTCATGTACACACATATGCCCACATATACACACCTTGCTGGTTGCCTGCTAAGAGCTTTCCACCAAGAATTGGAGAGGAGTGAACACTGCTAATCTCATTATCACTATGGTCAGCACCTGTAAAGAAATGTCATAACACCAGTATCACACAACAACACAGTACCATCATTGTAAGGAACTGTGTGTTCATATCCCTTGACCTCCTCCTCCTCCTCCTCCTCCTCCTCCCCAGTCACCTCCGTAAAGTATGGTTGAGTAGGTTCAATGTCATTCCTACTTATTGCCTCGTCATTCTCAACTTGGTCAACACCACCACCACCACCATCATCATCACCACCATCCCCATTCACTGTGCTCTGGTCACTATCCTCAAGTCCTATGGTCTGGTCACCAGCACTCAAATGTTTCTTGCCTGCTGTCACGTTATGTGCAGTTGTTAAGACATCCAGAACATGCCTTCTCCCTGTGTCTGCTATAACGTACTGACACTTCACATTGGCTAGGTGCAGCTCCGTATTGTTCTGCAGCTCATAATAAACGTGTGGTCGTAGCTGGTGCTGGAGACATGTGTTATCTTAAGGCCACTACAAGTAAAGAGTTGTCGCCTAGCTAACTAATATATCAATTACCTTAAACCGATAGGTCTTGTTTCGGCTTCCGAGGTCCTTAATGAAGTGTTCAGAGCCGTCAATAAGGATCTCCACGTGATGACGAGAGAGTCCTTTCGAAGGGATGAGAGCAGCACCACAGTCTTGTCCCCTTCCGACGATAGTCTGCCCTATTCCAAATTACGGAGCAGTTAACACTTTTATTTCTCGCATGACAACTTACCTTCGACCATAGAAATAATGCTTTCTTCAAGTTCTGCTTGCGCAAATACTTTTAAGAAACTTGAACTTACCGCCATTTTGTCATTACATTCTATAAACAGCGCACCTACTGTAACCAGGGCGTAAACACAAATACGTAATACGAAGTTTACAGCCCGTGGCAATTTACTATAATAAAAGACATGGAGAATAGATACATCCCTATCCGATTTTTTTCATTCATATTAAGTTACTGCATTTTCATATACATGTGTGGAAATCATACTCTTTTTTTTCTGTGATGGTCCTAAATATGTTTTACATCCATATCAACACTTTCACACATTCGCAAATCAGCACAAAATAATTACATTTGTAGAAACTGTTAGAAAAAGCTATAGGTCCATCTAGTGATATCTCCATTTACACGCATTACAGTACCCGCTCGGTCATAGAGAAAATTCGCAGCTCGGTCATAAAGAAAATAAAGCATATACATTAGTAACCGTAACAATAATAACTAGGCGTTATTATTTACTAGTATAATGCCATTCACTTTCAGCAATTCCTCACATGATGGTGTTAAAAGAGATATCCTCTATTTGGAACACAAACATCAAAGCACTAATTATCAAACTGAGTATCAACTCAACACACGCAGCTAATTTACCACACTGAGGAAATCCTAAGCAACATGACAAGTTCCTGGCAGATTTTTGCAAAAATTATAACAAAATGTTCAATCTAAAATTTATACACTTATGAATATAGAATACAGCTATAACACTAATGATAACAAGTAAATAAAAACATTCTCTAACGAGAGAGTTGTTGGTATATAGGATTGACCAATGGTGCATGGTGTAAAAAGCACGGAAACAAGAGTGACAGAAATTTTACTGGAAAATTGAAATAGGCCTATATTTAGCCAGGCATGCGCTGTTTTTTTGTGAGCGTGTTAAATATAGGCCTATTTCAATTTTCCAGTAAAATTTCTGTCACCCTAAACCCTAAAGATAAACCTTTCTGACTGCAAGGTACAGACGTGATGAAGCTAAGAGATATCTTCTCACATAATGCAACTTGCTCATTGAACATATCAATTGCATGATTCAAATGTGCATCCTCATTATTCAACCATCCAGATGAAGAATAGGATACAATGAATGCTGCATTGGCATGATGGGAGAGGGGGCAAAGTCCCAAGCCCCAAAAATGTAGAGGGAGCTGTGCTTGACACCATGAAGCATCAGTTATGGTGACTGCCATACAGTTAAGGAAACACTGGCATACATCAGCATCAAACATATGCAGAGCATCAAAGGCTAATGGAGTTGGAATAGCTCAAGCTAAGTGATTGAACAGACAGAAACCACCACACATACGGATGAGTGTAGAGCTACTTGTGGGTCCCTACTTGCAATATCTTCAAGTTTGGATAAGAACTTCTTAGCTTCATGGCATTTGGACGCAATGAAATTGGCACAAAAGAGATAGTCTCCAATGGAGACACCTAGTATGTCAAAATGTGGCATGTTTGATATCCTTAATTGTAGTGGCATTACTTTTGCAGAAAAGTTCACATTTTGCAATGTTCACATGAAGCCCAAGCTTGGGGCCCATTCCTTGTATGAACATCAGTGCACGAAGCACAGATGATTTCTTACTTGCCAAGACCCCATCATCTAAATACCATGATATTGAGACAGTCATTATCTGCATCGATGGATTGCACAATTCTGTGCAAGACTAGAGCAAAAAACAAGGGACCCAAGGGGTCTCCCTGCTGCACACCTAATTCAGAGGTCAGAGAGCTCAATGGATGCCACAGAATAGGATGAGAACTGTAGCACCAGATGGCCCAAGCCTGGAAAGTGTACAGCACAGTCATGAAGAAGAGCATCTCTAGACACAAGGTTAAATGCATTTTAAAAATCAATCTTGAGAACAGCAAAGTCCTCATCTCCCCAGTGTTTGACCTAATGCCATGAATGATCTTTTCAGATCCCAGTGGACACGCTACTCCAAACTGAAGGGGTTCAAAGAAATCAGATGCCTTTAGCTTCACAAGGGCACATAAGCATTTCCCTGTCAGACGCCTTAACACCTCACCTACACAGCTATTGGTCTAACGTCTGACAGGCAACCATCTTTAAGCTTGTTCAAGGCAGTGAGACTACCACCAGCCAAAAATATTGACACTTCTCTAGGAGCTTTTCCAGAGGCCAAAGGGTTGACAACACCCCTGAGAAGTGAATAAATGGATGTGGGTAAAGTAATAGCAGCTGCATCTAACAGGCGCTGTACCCGTAAACCAGAAGGCCCTGCAGCTGTACTCTTTGGAAATGATTTCAGGACATTGAAAATTTCAAAGTCCTCTGGTACTGATAACGGTTCCGGAGCTACCTCAGCGGTGTTGAATGACGGAAGGGGTCCCTTTGGATGTTTTGCCTGGAGCATTTGCCACGTTGAATCATTATTAGGAGCTAAGCCAGCTGATACTAAAATGTGACTAGCTTTAGCATACATACCATCTTGGGCAAGTGATATTGCATGATCCACCATATGATCTAAGTTAGTCTTACGAGGACCAGAATGGTAAGTATCACTAGCAGCTACCCGCCTTTTGGCCAAGTTCCAAAGCAATCCCTGCTCACCTTTACACCACAGTATTACAGAGTGGATCAATCGGTGTAGGTTTTTTATGCCTACCACGACGTTTAGCAGATGGAAGGAGACATTTAGGAAGAGCAAACAGCTTGACAAAATGGAAGTTTTTAACATTGCATTGTAAACCAAAGAGCCCGATAATTAGTTATGACGACACGATAAATATGACGACAAAAAACGACACCCCATTTATGTGACGACAAACGCTCGAGGATCTGCAGAACAAAAAAGCTCGCCTGACCATGTAGCGGTGATGTAATCCATCCGCAGCTGGGGAATCTGGGTCTGGTACTTACGTCACGGCTGTTGCGTACTAAATTAGGTTTTACAACCGGATCGTATTACGGTATATTTAAAATAGTTTCTGCATAACACACGCAGATCCAGAATCCTAGGAAGGTAGGTTATTAGACAAACAGTTAAGGATCTAAAACTCTGTTTGCGCAAAGAAAGGCATCTTATTGAACAATTGTGTAACACGAGCGCATCAAACTGTCTATTGAAGATGCAGCATGTTTCTTGTCAGTTTTCTCAGTAATATCGCCTTATAAGTCGTCTGTTTAAAGTTATGAACTGAAGAAGAGCAAAGTGTGATTAGTGAATCCGTCAATACCACAGGCTACTACGTGCCCCACATAACCTAATATGGAGCCTGTAGATTCTTTGAATAAATCAGGCCACACTTGAGGGTGTAAATTAGAAGACCTATCCCTGGGCCTGTGGGTACAAGGTGAACAAAGGCTCGCAAAACGGCAAAACGGTGAGGAAGCAAGCGGCTGTACCCACGAAGCTAGGATGCCACCCACATGCATACAGGTTCACACTGTTCACTGAGGAATAACTGGTGTCCACCTTTCATGGGGATGTACAAAAAGATTGCCCTGAGATCCACCCCCTTCCCCCCGCCCCCGCCCATAAGTGCTACTTGGTTTTGAGGCGAAAAGTTGTAGCACATAGGATACAGAAGTGGTTTATATGGGGCAGGGTGTTGAGGATGCAATAATTAAACATCATATTCACAGCCACACAAATACTGTCTACAATGAGTGAGCTAGAAATGCTCCATCTGTCTTGGTGTGCTCATCAACCTACGCAGCTTGCATATGACAGACTTGTGTGTGCCAGGCCACTTGTTTGATCGAGGGGATCCATGTTAACTGCAGCATGCTATCCATGCTGCTATTCCAGTGCACATCTGGAATGCAAGCTCATGAACCTGCTCAGTGTGTGCACGTTCATGAGCTCCAGAAGATGCAAACCATCTTGAGAGGAGATGGTACGGATGATGGGAACAAGCATTTTTGTTCTAGACTAAAAGTGCAGTATTATGACACGCAGAACTGTTCTCCTTTTTGATTGCCACTAAGAGCGAAGTGACCCGACTCTTGGCTGTCCTGCTCGAAGTGACGTTTTTAAAATGACATACTGGAGGATTCCTATATGGAACCTATTTGTGCAGGTTCCGAGACCTCTGCGTGTAACATCTAATGTACAGTGTGATCATCACTAGCCCAAGTGGTAAAGGTTTGTGTATTCCATTACATTTGAGATTAAACTGCAAGATTAAGATCTTCAGCCCATTCATCAGTGATCATATCCATTTTTACTGCACCCCATGAATGGTTGGTGGGAGTCCTGAATACACAGCAGGTCTGGGGGGGGGGGGGGGGGGGGTACAATTGGCAATTGTAGTGCACCACAGACCTCTAACAGATGTGCCAAGATTTAACAATATTAAATTTTATTTTAAAATAATAATCTTGATACAAGAGAATACATGAATAGGAATACAATATTTAGGAGGAGAAACAACATGCATGAATTATTAATAAATCATGCTACAGTTCAATAAACTTTTTAAAAAAAAGGAGATATTTGTTACTGGTGTATGAGGAAAAAAATAAATATATTTTTTAATGTGGGGGTGCCTTTATATACTTCTGCCCTCCTGTGGGCGGAGGGAGGGTTGCAACATTTATCTGCAGCAAAGCTGTGGTGTAATGCAAGCCAAGTACCACCATCTTCCTCAGTGCTATGTGCCAAGTACCACCATCTTCCTCAGTGCTATGTGCCAAGTACCACCATCTTCCTCAGTGCTATGAGCCAAGTACCACCATCTTCCTCAGTGCTATGTGCCAAGTACCACCATCTTCCTCAGTGCTATGAGCCAAGTACCACCATCTTCCTCAGTGCTATGTGCCAAGTACCACCATCTTCCTCAGTGCTATGTGCCAAGTACCACCATCTTCCTCAGTGCTATGTGCCAAGTACCACCATCTTCCTCAGTGCTATGAGCCAAGTACCACCATCTTCCTCAGTGCTATGTGCCAAGTACCACCATCTTCCTCAGTGCTATGTGCCAAGTACCACCATCTTCCTCAGTGCTATGTGCCAAGTACCACCATCTTCCTCAGTGCTATGTGCCAAGTACCACCATCTTCCTCAGTGCTATGTGCCAAGTACCACCATCTTCCTCAGTGCTATGTGCCAAGTACCACCATCTTCCTCAGTGCTATGTGCCAAGTACCACCATCTTCCTCAGTGCTATGTGCCAAGTACCACCATCTTCCTCAGTGCTATGTGCCAAGTACCACCATCTTCCTCAGTGCTATGTGCTATGTTCAGTACATTGCTACTGCTGCTGCTGGTTGTCAGTGATGAGCTGCCAAACCGACTGCACCTTGGGTACAACAGGCCTTTCCAATCACTTCTTTAACAATGGCAGATTGGAACAGTGTCCCGATACAAGGCCCTATACTGTTACATGCATTTTAGCGCCCCTGTTTTTAGCCCCCCCCCCCCCCCCCCCCAACCAACCATCTTAGTAACAACCATGCAAAGCCCAATCGCATGACCAGTATCCCAAAAAAGAAGCTTCATTTACAAGGTGCAGATATTTGGTCTACAAACAAAACATAAAAACAACACACACACACACACCTGAAGGAGAGGTTTGGCTCAACATGTGTCATCTGGGGATGAAGGAAGTCTCACATAGTAGGCAAATAAGAATATAACATACCATGGAATCCCCAGATAGTTGTCTTCGGGTTAAACTGACCTCTTGCAGAATACCTCTCGTCTCCTTGAGGCTTGATCTGCAGCAAAACAACCACAAGGTAAGGCAACACACAAGCGTTGTGCGTGGTCCTTCCACCTTCTGTTTGGCCGAACTCAGCATGCTTTGAATGCTGAGGCATACGGACATTACGTTCATCGCCGGGGTCCAATCTGAGTCTAAAATCGACAGGCATATGTGTCCATTGCTATAAATGTGCGGGTGTACTGGTACGTGAGGTGGTACAAACGTGACCTGAAGTACAAAGTAAAATAAAGGTGTTTTTTTACGCCAACATATGCATGGCGTATGGGAATACCTGCGGCGAGTCAAAGGGATACTTAGAACCGAACACAAACTGAAGTATAAATTTCTCTTTGGCGTACAATGTTCCCTCAGCTCCGTCAACGTGAACTTTCCATCTGTGAGCCGTAGGCGTGTCATGGGCGTGGTAAACCAGATGAAATGCTTACACGTCAATTGAGTCACTCATGGTGTCCTTGTCCAGACTCATTCCCTTGGGAGCGTTCTTCAAAAACTCTTCATACTCCTTCTTCAACCTTTTTTTCATGTTCAACGCCATGATCTCCACAACACAATTAGTACACTAACATTACCTACGTCATTAAGTAATAGCGGCCCACGCCGTTAGACGGTCACGTGCTTGGAACAGTTCATTCCAGGATGGGAGTTGACATAAAGACTACTAAGGAGGGTGATGGTGAGATGAGGGTTCGTAGGTAAAATTTTTTAAGGGAACAATTCTTTCTTAGGAAAAACGAGGCCCAAAACAGGACAGACCGTTACAGTTCACTACGTTGGTAAGTTGATAAAAACGTTCCACGACGCGTGACCACCATCTCTTTCTCCACGACCAACAAGGTACTCTAACCAACGGAACTAAGTTTGATTCCTCTCGCGACAAGAAGAAGCCTTTCAAGTTTAAACTTGGGATGGGAGAGGTGATTCGCGGTAAGTGGTACACGTAGCTGTAGTGTGTGTTGTGTTTGAGAGCGTTTAGCGGGTTCTCCTAAGCAAGATCCGCCAACTGTGTAACGTTCCAGATAAGGTCGATGGCTAATTAAGCCGCCATGTTTTGGGTGGGAAATGTGCATCTTTTAGAATTCAATGCTCAGTCATCTGTTGGTATCATGTATCAGTAAAAATAAAATGGGCGCTCTAACTGCATTTCTGGAAGTCTCTCGGCTCTGTGCATAAAGTTTGATGACAACATCAATTTCCACATGATTCTAGTAAATTTTGAGTTGTCCCTTAAAACTAAAGGCTTCTCTTGAAATAAAAAACACCAATGGCCAATGCATATTGTGCCTTTCAATATGTAGATGGACATCATATCTGTCTTGGATGAAGGCATCCCAGTGTTAGCAACAATATCAGTATTTCTGTCAGCAGAGGTGTTTATTGGCAGCCACTGATCATTATTGTGATAAGGTGTGCTTATTGGCTGAACAAAGATGTATGAACACCCCTTATTGCTCAATGCCTATTTAGTCACTGATTTCTTATTTAGAAGCAGTCATCCATTGCCTCTGCACGATTTGAATAACTAGATGAGTGTGAATTCATTATAGAAGTCTGGGGACTTGTACATTATAGAGGTCTGGGGACTTGTACTCACATGTTGTGCTTTTTTTCAGGATGGGATGAAGGTGTGGCACAAGTAAGTCTTCTGATTAGTTAGCTGCAAATTTAAATGTGGCTGTTTGCAGATGACAGTTGGCCAAATAGCAAAGTTGACCATTACACCGGACTTAGCATATGGTGCAGGTGGTGTTCCTGGGGCTATCCCTCCCAATGCAACACTTGTCTTTGAAGTGGAATTACTGAAAGTGGAGTAGAAGACAGTTAGGTGGTCTTTGGATTGCATAGTACCTAGAGGCACAGCTCCTGTGTATATGTTATGGTGATATTGTTTTCATGAAAGACCAGTGGGGGTGGGGGTGGGGGAGAGTGTTGACTTTCTTATGGTACCAGTGTATTGTTTGTGGATATTTTAGCATACGCATCAGATTACATCAGATTACATCAGATTACATTCCACTTAAACATATCTAAATGTATGTCAGCGATGGTCTTGCCATTTGCCGGCGTTACATCCTCTGTGCCTGTAATCAGCTGTGTCAGTAAACTGGGAGTGTTTCCGATGAAAATGTACATCACCATCATGAGAACCCTGCTGGGGGTTGGGGGGGGGGGAATTGGTTGTAAGAAAGAGAATGAAATAGAATACTCTTACATCAGCATTTCCAGGCTTCCACATATATGGATACACATAATCCCTTCTATGAGTGCTTTCCAGGTATCTAGGAAGGTAATCGTGTGCTTAAATGGTGGTAGACATTAAGATATTGGTGGTCACCTCAAACTGTGTTCTGCTGTGTGATGTGGTAGAACACTGCTATAACCTTGTAAGAGAGTGTCTGTATCTCGCACCTTAGTGCCCTGGTCAAAGTTGTGTGCATCTATCATATCCATTTGGATAATACGAGGTTTGTAGTCTTCTCTTAAGTCAAATGGCTCTTTTGAAGCATTCAGTGTGGTCGTCTCAAGAGGCCACTTGTGTGGAAGTTAATGATTGATGGAAAGTGTGTGTGCTTGATAGTAATGGCTAACTTTATCGAGGGTGTTTCCAATATGCTGGTACGTTGATCGCTGTAAGTCCTTTTTTACATTGCTGCTGTTGGCAGCAGCATTTATGTCGTAATCTTTGGGCTCCGCCTCTTGGTCCACATGCCTTCAAATGAAAAAAATAATTCTGACATCGAACTTCGCGCACTGATGTGACATGAAAAACCATACCAATTGTAGTTAAGTGTGCCACAAGTGTATTTCATATGGTTAGAGCGAAGATATAACGACCCTTTCCGTTCAGGAACAGAAGGCAATATGCTAAGGTCCAGCTCCATGAAAGCGTGATGATCGTTGCCATGGAATCTACCTTGCTGGGCGTGGTTTAATCATGGCGCGCGCATTGGTACTGTTGATCTGTTTAGTTTCGAACATCTGCATAGCGAGGGGCTGCCAACCACCTGACTGTGATCATGTCGACTGTGGATCTTGCGGTATGTAGTGCTGATTCGATAGTGTCAAGTAAAAAACGGAGGAGGTCATATCGGATCAGCTCTGTTAAGTTAACGTGTATGTCGTCATGTTTCCATTACGTCGTAGGGAATGCTTGCTGTGCGCTGGAATTTCTGTTCTGTAAGTGAGTTTACATACGTTCGTTGCAATTGTATGATTTCTAGCACAGCTGTGTTGATTCATAGCATTTGAGCAATGAGCACTAGCACTTACAGCTAACCCAACCCCGTCACATATGTACTGAGTGTCATATTTACCCCCAGCCACGGGACCTGATGCAGTGTTTAATACATTAGTGTCCAATTTGAAGGAAGGTACGTATTGTTCTCTACCCCTTCCCCCTCGCACCATAAAAGGCTACTTGTAGGAGGGGCAGATAAGCTGTACACATACGTTGGTAGCAGCGACCTTCGTCCGTATAACCTTACAAGTGGCGCTAAGTACATGATTCAAGCAATTCATACGACATTGGTGATGCGCTACAATGACACGCTTGACTTTGTGGTGGTATCCACCTCTTCATCTCCACCATTGTTCACTGTCGTACGGGTAAGGCGCCTTCTACTATATTTTACCTGATCTATTGTTTTATCGCCTCAAACTTGTAGATATTCTCGGTGTCGCAAATCCAAGGTGCCTTGTGCGATGAGGGTCAGAACTACAAAAACATTGTTGGTTTTATAAAAGCACTAGGTAAGGTCTCATGAGTGTCTCTTTTCAAAGTCATCGTTTCTATGTTGCAGGTGTGGATTATGTCCAGCGAACTGTATTTGGTTGCACAATAACATTCGGCTAGTTATCAATTAACTCGCTGGTTAATTAATGCGTGGTATTGAATAATTTCGACGCTGTGTGGAGAATGGTTTCCTTGGCAGAGTTGTTTGGTTCTTCGTTCATTTACTTTCTGCTATTTACTGTGACGTTGCTAGCGTTGTGGTCGTATGTAATATTCGCGAAAGGAACTGTTCTGCCGCTCGATCCGAGTTTACTTAAGAAAGACGACACTTTAAGCGACAAGAGGGCAACAAAGAAGCGCTCTAAAAACAAAAGGGTACGTTTATATACGGGTCTTCGTAGTGCGCATATGTATATGACTAGGCATGCCCATGACTAATGTGTCCCGTGGGTATCACTGGGTATTAATGCGCGCTTTGGTGAAATGTAGGAAATACTGTGATAAACCATTTGTAGAGTGGCTTCGTACTGTTTAACAGGTCAGCCCGGAGAAAAAGCAGGAGTCCCGCGAGCAGGTCGAAAATAAACCCAAACTCGCAGAAGCCAAACTCATAATCCAACGCACTTCCGCTGACAGCGACCCACAAGGCATTGCAGGCCTCAATAAGACTGAGGCTTCGAGGAAAGATACCGTGGTTCAAACTGATTCTTCCGTGCGTTATAAACAGAAAAAAAGAAAAGCAACCGATAAGCTAGAACAACAGGAGAAGATAGATGTTGGGGGCATTGTGGATGATGCTGAAGGTATGTTTGAGTGTGTATGCGTATGACAATAGCAATGACCATTTTGACAGGCGAGTGGAAAGTCCAGCTCTCCAGACAGCAGTTAAAGGAGCGCAAAGAGCAGCAACGCCAACATCAGAACAGTCATGATCACCAAAATCAGGCACCCAAAGAAGAGGGCAACAATGAGACATTGCCTGCATGCGAGAAGCAGTCTAGCGCTAAAGACATTGCAGAAATGACGACAGACAAAACCAAGGACAGTATACTGAACCAAAGTGTGGAGTACAATGTTCATTGTGAGGATCCCACTAACATCGAAAGGGCACTAAAGGAAGCAGGTGAGAGTGTGAGGTGTTCACATGTTCTTACATTTTCCTTTGTATTATATAGCTGACAACTCTGGCATTTCTGAAGTGACAGACACCCCAGAAGCATGGGGCAGTAGGCAGCATAAGGAAAGGATGAGAAAGAAAGGCAAGCTTATTCCTCCCAATGTAGAACAGCCAACTGACCAAGTCAAGGACCAAAGCCAGGATGACTGGGTCATCTTATGATAGTCACTCTACAGCATCTAACCACAAATTTACACACACATTCAACAGTGGGTCAGTTACATGCAATTCATAACAGCAGCTATATTTTTTATTCAGTAAATTGCATTAGTTTCATATAGCACTTCTGATGATTATGTTATGAGTGTAACAGCATGCACATTAGGTATACATTAGTTCAGCCATATCTGACATTGGCTTTGGTATATACAGCATTTGATCAAAGTAGCCAGCCAGGTCATCCACTGTAGTATCATCTGTGAACACAGGGACAGCTGCTTGCTGCCTGCACGTACTATAACTTGGTACTGACAATGCGCAAGTAGGTTTGCTCCAAACAAACGTTGAATTCGACACAGTAAGAGTATTGAATGATTCAAGTAGCTGGTTTTCACTGTTCATGGCTTTGGCCCAGGTCCGCTCATCTGTACATGATGACGCACCCCGACAGCAACCTGATATACATCTACAGCGTTCCGCGCAGCAAGAGTCATATGCGGTCACCATATTGGTGGGCTTTAAATGAGGAGCGTCCAATACGCATGTACGCTCCGACATTCCCAGCAGTGATTCTTGAATCTCATGACTTACACTGGGTGATGATGTTTCTGACTCGCTGTGTTGCGTATGTCCCACCCTAACACACTTTGACTCTTCGATGATGTTGCTTAATGGAGAGACATGGATAACGTGGCTTTGGTAAAATAAACCGTTACCAAAGGCTCAACTTCGCTACCAAAGACTACCTTACCTCTCGAGTCCAAACGCCTCTAACTCGCTACGTAGTTCCCTTGTGGGCGACTCCATTTCTATTAATATATACAACTATCACCTACACAGCCAAATTGCGTTTCCTGGGCCAAACCTGTATACATAGCATTAGGTATATGTCACCGTATATGGCTCAAAATGTTGACACAGTCCGGTCCATACTATGTGGAGCAGTCCTCTGGTGAGACTTTGGTACACCATACGCTAATCAATATGATGGCGTATTTTGAACAGACTGATAACATACTGTACCAGAAATGCGGTTTCCCATATAAGGACTTGTTGATAGCTGCAGCTGACAATTGTATTCATATTCTTATTATCATCGCCATTATTGGAAATCTATTATTAAAGTGTACAATAGACATAATATAGCAATACATAGTGTTGTTCCAGTCATGCTTAAAAATAAGCGTGTCCTCCTGAACAATTTCACGCTCAACATTCCTGATTGATGCCCCAGTCTCCTTGAATAGGTAAGTAGCACTGCACTGATGAACAGGTCATTGTATATTGTTGCCAGCAGTGCAGAAGATAGTGGTAGATAGGTCCAGGAGTGGGCAGTCATACGTATTCACCAGAGGCTGTCCATCAGGTAACGTGAGCTCATGAAAGCCTTGCACCAGGCAATGCACACTGCCATCCTGAAGTCTAAACATTGCCAGCAAGATCCCATACTTCATCTACATCTAAAGAAAGAACATACTCCACATCATAGCATTTATGTAAAAATGGCACTTACATTGCACTGTGAAATGACAAGTTCAACATGGTCTCCAGAACCGACCAGAACAGTATTCCGGGACACAACTGACCAATGCTCCAGCACTGCGCAAACATGCCCAGGACAATATCATACCACTTGCCACACTGTAGTAAGTGACCAAGGGCGATGGCATGCTTTCCTGCAGATATAAGTTGCAGTGTTGAAATGGTACGTGATGTCCTGCCATCGCGAAGTTTACATGTTGCCAGCAAGATTCCATACTTCATCAATACAAAGGACATTCTCATCTTATCTAGCACTTGTGTAACGCTGTAGAACTGTACTCACAATTGCTTGGTGCTACACCAGTTCATCTGTAAGTGCAATGGTGTCCAGAACAGTAGTCAAGAGTGGTGGTGTGCTTTCCCGTGGAAATAAGTGTTAGTGCAGACACAGAACATATTAGGGAATGTCCGCAATGCCTGAGGAACAAACACACACAGCCATGAAACATGTGCATACATGCAGCACACACACAAACTGGCACTCAAACACACACACAACACACCACACACACACACACACAACACACACACACACACACACACACACACACACACACACACACACACACACACACACACACACACCTTTCTTGCTACTCCTGGCTGAAAAATGGCCTTGTGTCCAAGCAGCTCTTGCATGGAGATGCCTCGTACCATGTGTTGCACCAATGGAACAAAGTACAGTTCTTTTAGAGCACCACCACACCTACATATGTACATATGATAACCAGATGTTTGAAACATTACAAAAGTAGCACAGATAACATACCTTTCACTTGCATTGCCACCATGACAAATATAACGTAAGTGTTGCAAAATACAGAACCGTTTCGCTATATCACGGCTAGGGGCAAGTCTGTTGCCAAATACATTGTATGTCCTTACATAGGAGTTGAAGGATTCAAACCTTGAAGGAAAAGATGATCATATAACTATAACATATACCTTTCTGCTGAGAAAGTTAAGCATGGCTCAAATGTCACCATGCTATCAACAAGATGAAGGATTAGGTGTGTCTTCTTCTTTTCCAGCAAAGATGGCATGTGTTGTTTCACTGCGCTCACAAAATCTTGACATACCCCTTTCCACGCATCCAACAACAGTGGTTTGAAGAAATCGCAATAAGCAATTTGGAACACCTAAACCAAAAACAATGCATGCACATATAACATGCAGATGCAAATGCTTGCCTTATAAAGCGCAAGAAGTACTTCCTTTTGCCCATCGCTTAGGTATGGAGGAGACAGTAAGCTCACTAGTGGACCAGGGGATACGGTAGGACGCACAGAGACCTGTGGAGGAGACAGAAAGCTCACTGACCAGGGGATACTGTGGGATGCACAGGGACCTGGGGAGGAGACAGTAAGCTCACTGACCAGGGGATAATGTAGGGCACAGGGACCTCAGGAGACAGTATGTGAAGATGGCTGTATGCACTTACATGTATATGGTGACGTTGCAGTAACCAATGTATACCTGGAAGGAATGAAATTACACACAGGACGTGGGTAGGTGAAAGTAAGCATGCTCACCTGGGGAGGTGAAAGCACGCTCACCCTGGAGACCTAAATATAAGGAAGCTTATACACAATGACAACACGCTCAGTGTTTCGCACATTGACACAGGATTGACAAATCGCTAAGCAGCCGCGGTCGCAGTCACAACAATCCGTACGCCCTATTGAACTTCCAATAGCATCCAAACAGTACGGCGAGTGAAACAAGGGTAGGCGGTAAAATTACCAGACGAGCACTAATTAGAATAAATACTTACATGAGTTCCCGATTACAGAACATACTGAACATATTACGGTGGTATATTCTTGAAGCTCGCAAGATAACCTACAAGTATATGCAGCTTAAAAGCCTTACTACGTTTGCTGAATCTCATTGCCTTCAATGGCGCCATCTAAACTTAATAAGTAGCGTCACGTTTCAAAAACGCTCGAAATTAATTCCGCCGGAAGCGGTTTTACGAAATAAGTATTTGGCAGGTAATCAGTTATGGATCGACTCGTTCCTATATATATGCAGCGCAGAAGTGTGCCAAATAGCAAAGAAAAAGATTGGATGTTTGGTTAAAGATGCATCACCAGGATGGCATACCATTAGTGTTCCAGCTGCAGTCAGCGATGGAAGAAGAGGATGCCCTCCCGCTCACGCATAACTCCCCGAATTATGTGCCAATTCAAGATGGCACTGACGATGGCGGTATAAAACAGTACAAGCTTAACTACACAAGTCTGAGTTTAGGACAGTTAGATAGATCTATACGTTGACATTTCATATCTATCTCTTCTCTCTAAGAGTTACATAAAACGCTAATCTAAAATTTCTCAGTACTGGTCCCATATATGTATTAAATCTGAAGATCTTATGTCAAAAAGTCTGGTACATATTGTTGCCTTTATGTACCAGAATGTAGCGTCATTCTGATAGTGGCTGTCAAAATAATCTGGGCCAGATTGTGGTTTGCTATCATACCATGATCCAAATATGGTCGACATTCTTGTCTCAGAATGTTGCACGTATCATATCTGGAGCAGTTTGTAACAATTTGGCTGTGTATAAATACACAGTCATCGCACAATTGTGACGTAACGCGCCGTGCACGCGGCAACAGTCATATGACGTCCGCTCCTGCCTAAATAAGGAAATATAGTTGCCTTGTCATCATTTGTCGGAGTTTCTATAAGCAACAGAGCACTCGTTTATCCCAGAACTCGGAGTTTTGTTAAAATGTCGCTATATCCTTCACTCGAAGACATGACGGTCGGGAAAATGGCTCAGGTAAATAACCTGTAACAGCGAAAGTCTAAGACTAAGTATGATGTTGTACGTTATATGGTACAGGCACAAGCCCAGCCTCACCCCCAGAATCCAATGGCACTCACTGCACCCCCTGTTGTTACCTCTGGTGGCCTGTATCCCAGCCTGGAGGATGAATACATGGGCCTTGAACTAGTGCAGTTCCGTGCGGTAAGTTGTGCGCATGTAAGGTTGTGTTTAAATTCAAAAGGATTGCGTTCCTGTAGCAACTGCCACCACAGGCTACAGCGGTTGTACCTGTAGCTGGAACGGCCGTCGCCACACGTACGAACAGTGGGGCCGTCACTGGTGTTGCTAACGTGGGCATACGAAGGGCCGAAATCAAGCAAGGTAAAGGATGTGACGTCACCGATGTGTGGGTGACTGTTTCTATGTAGGAGTGCGCGAGGTGATACTCTGTAAGGACCAGAAAGGAAAATGTGGACTGAGTGTGTTCGCGGCTAGCAAAGGAGTGTTCGTTTGTTTTGTTGCCAAGGGTTCTCCTGCAGCTATGGGGGGCCTCAGGTTTGGAGATCAGATCCTGGCTGTAAGTTTTGGCAAATATGTTGTCAACACTGTAGTTAATTACGGTATTGGTGACCCTGTCAGATCAATGGTGAGATCGTAGCTGGATACGCCAGTGATAAGGCTTCCAAGTGCATCACCAAATCACCTGCTGAGAAGGTTACGTTAGCAGTCCGTGATAGACCATACGAACGCACCATCACTGTTCAAAAGGACAGCTCAAACCATGTTGGCTTCACTTTCAATAATGGTGAAATCAAAAACATTGTCAAGGATTCATCTGCTGCAAGGTGAGTGTATGATCAGGTGGGGTGGAGATAGCAAGGTGAGGTGTGATGATGATCAGGTGGGTGGAGATAGCATGGGGAGGTGTGATGTTAAGGTGGGTGGAGATAGTAAGTGAGGTGTGATGATCAGGTGGGGTGGAGATAGCAAGTTATCAGGTGGGGTGTGATTGTTATTGCACAGGAATGGAATGCTCACTGACCACTACCTGTGTGAGGTTAATGGACAGAATGTGATTGGACTGAAGGACAAGGAAATTGGAGAAATCTTTGGGGAGAGTCCTCACACTGTCACTGTCACAATTATGCCAAAGTTCATCTATGACCACATGATGAAGAAGTAAGAGTAGTGATAATTGGAGTGCTAATTATTACATGCTATGGTGTGTGTCCAACACAGCATGGGCTCCAGTCTCAGGAAACAGATGGACCACTCCATTCCTGATGTTTGATAGAAGCATACCAAAGGACTGAATACTTAATACATATGCGTAGTTCTTACACAAGACATTATTCATGTTTGTTTGTGCTGTTCATGCTGTGTCCCCCCATGCCCAGTAGCTGTCCATGTACTACTGCTGAAATCCATTTTACGTAACACTGCCATGTGACTATTACCTTAGTAATGAATTATAATGGTGTATTTATAGAACACAAAATAAACAAAGTTTCATAATCCCGGGATATGAGAATTGTTGTCAAACTTCACTTGTGGAAGCATCTGATGGAGGTATGATGAAGACAACAGGGTGTGAGTGGGCAGAAGTCCTGTCTTCCAGCCATAGAGGCATGTCCACATCATAGTAAGGACACTTAATGGCATGATCTTCATGTAAGCAATGGCAAAATGAACAAGGTTTGGGTACCCTGGGTGTTCTGGGTGTGGCCAATGCTTTGGGTGTTGTCGGTGTTTTGGGTGTGGCCAGGGTAAATGCATGAGGTATGGTGAGCAGTCCTCTAGCACCTCCACCGTCACCTGAGGCCATGCTGTAGACTCCTCCCCCTCCTACAGATGTCCTGTACTTTGGACTATTAATTGTTTCACACTGACTGTGCAACACTGCTGGCTTGTATGGTGGGGTAGAGGGGGCAGGGGTCAGGGGCACATGGGGGGCAGGGGTCAGGGGAACATGGGGGGCAGGGGTCAGGGGAACATGGGAGGCAGAGGTCGGGGGAACATGGGAGGCAGGGGTCAGGGGAACATGGGGGGCAGGGGTCAGAGGAACATGGGAGGCAGGGGTCAGGGGAACATGGGAGGCAGGGGTCAGGGGAACATGGGGGGCAGGGGTCAGGGGAACATGGGGGGCAGGGGTCAGGGGAACATGGGAGGCAGGGGTCAGGGGAACATGGGGGGCAGGGGCATGTCCACTCTTGCATGGCATATGCCTAACATGTGGTGGCAGAGCGGCCTTTGGAACACCAGGTGTAATCTGGATGCCATAGGGTGCTCTCCTGACACCAGTGGGTGCTCTCTGGATGGCATGAAGCACTGCTGGGTGGGTGTAATTCCTGTCTTGCATAGATGCGCGGTTGTTAGCCTGAAACAGTGTGGGAGGTGGTCTAGACAGGTCTAAGTGATGTCCCATAAGTGCAGTGATGGTTCCACTGTTCTCTTGTGTACCTAAAGCTGGTCTGGGGCCTAGACTAGGTGGTCTGGGGCCTAGACTAGCTGGTCTGGGGCTAAGACTAGCTGGTCTGGGGCCAAGACTAGCTGGTCTGGGGCCTAGACTAGCTGGTCTGGGGCCTAGACTAGCTGGTCTGGGGCTAAGACTAGCTGGTCTGGGGCCAAGACTAGCTGGTCTGGGGCCTAGACTAGCTGGTCTGGGGCCTAGACTAGCTGGTCTGGGGCCTAGACTAGGTAGATCAGGTGGTCTGGGGTCCAGCTTGTTGCATAATGCAACATTAGGTGTAGGTGATTCTCTGGTTGCTGAAAGCTGACATGATGACACAATGACCACATCTTTAGGTCCACATTGTTCCTTGTGATGTCTATTGGTTTCAATTTTAGGTGGTCTCAAATATTGATGAATTTGGTCAACCTCATATCTAGTTGAGTCAGGACTTGTATTCTGTGAGCTTAACTCTGATGTGCTGGTTGGTAGGGTGGAATGGGGACCAGATACATTGTTGCTAGAGCCAAGTGGGTGTGGTGTAGTATCAGAGACTTCAGGCAACACAGAACCTGGGGCAGAGTATGTGCTTGGAGCCACACCCCCATGGCAGTGATCGCTCTGCCCATCCACACAGTAGCACAGGATGTCTCTTGTTGGATTAAGTACAGTGTAGTGTACAAGGAAGAGCAGCAACCCCATCAGAGGAAGCCCTATCACCAAGGGTAGTGAGGCCTGAGCATACCACACGTTTTGCTTTTGTACAAAGAAGAGCACCACCATGGCAGTGTTCTCTGACCAGGTAACCAAATGGAACACAGTCAAATGCAAGGCACAGATACGTCTGCTTGCAGAGGTATGCTTTGTACCAAAGAAGATGAAGATATATACAAAAGAAGCCACACAATCAAAAGACAGCTCCGAAAACCATTTTCTTTTCAGCTGTGTGGAAGATGGTTGCACCCCACAGCAGATTGTCCTTGACACAAACAGCATAGTGAACATCAAAATCCAATGTCCGCCACCAACAGCAAACACCAAACCACCGTATGCATATGAGAACACAGAGAATGCTATGACCCTTGATACAAGCATACAGATATGCCATACTGCAAGCACCATTTGGGCTAGGGGTGTCCCCTGATGGGCTAGGGGTGTCCCCTGATGGGCTAGGGGTGTCCCCTGATGGGTTAGGGGTGTCCCCTGATGGGGTATCCCCTGATGGGCTAGGGGTGTCCCCTGGATATCTCTACCACTCAAATGGTCTGAACCTGTGAAGGTGACCAGGCCATATATCAGAGATATGACACAAGCAGCTATGGCCACTGCCGAGACCTTTGCTGCAGTCTCAGTTGGAAAAGCCATTATAAAGGCAAGTTGCACTGTGATCTGTGGAGCTGAACATACGGCTGCGTGCAAAAATCGCACAAGGATTGTATCTTCTTCAAACATTTTGATGTCCACCTCAGCAATTATCAAGAGTTGAATAAGTGTAATGTACCTAGTTATAGACATGTGCAAGGTGATGTTCATCGAATGTGTGTTGTGTGTGGGGAGTGTAGAGTAAACATTTTATGCACAGAATGACAGACAGGATGTCAAAATCATCATTACATGATAACAATCAGCAAGGAATTCATTTGATAAGTTACAAACCAAAGTGTAATCAAATGTGGAAAATTTAAGGAATTTTGAGGGTCAATCCTCTTGAGTGTTGGTGTTGCCAGTCCTACCCACCAGAAACAGAACTATTTATGGGGAAGGTATGCATATAAGCTCCTACCTCTGCTGAAGCAAATGCAATCATTTTTTGCAATTATATTCCTAATCAACACATAGGTCTTTGATGTCTTACAATGCTTCAATTATGTGCTTTATAGGAGTGCGCCAAATTTCGACCCCCCCGAACAAAAGGCCGTGGATACCCCACGGATACCTCCCACATTGTTGTGAAGCAAAGCAACCAGTCACAGACGCAAGTAACAATGCGATATACGCAACATTGCATACATTAGCTATTCAAACGTACCTGTAGACGAATCCTAATGGTAACAGATGGGCAAAGATGGAAATAGCGGTTAGTCTCTTGGGACAAGTATCCCGCTGATGCCTCTCGTACTGTCTGACGCGATGCATGTCAAAACTGTGCAACCATAGTAGCGACATGACCGCGATGATGATCGTGGAGACGAGGACGAATGCTATGCTGAGTGCGAAGTACGCGCTAAATTCCCGCCAGTAGTGTGCGCATGCCCATGCGACAGCAGCACATTCGAATACGTACGTTCCTGTACCGACACACCATGACAGCCACTTGCAAACTTTGCTGCCGCACGTCACTTGACCAGCTAACGTAGCCGACTGATAATTCATCATATCCCAATCGCGCGTCCGGTAGCACCTTTAACAAAACCCAACACTCAACACATTATTTCTCAGCTATTAAGATTGTACATTGTATTCGGCACTTTCAACCATTACGTACCCGTAACGTGCGTACCGCCTCCTTCCGAATACTCTCGTAATTGTCTCATAATTTCATCCGTTCTCGCGCATTGTTGTAAGTGACGTTAATAAATGGAATGAGATGCGCAAACTCGTGTTTTGACATCTGCAGATGCCCACTTGGGTAGGAGACTAAGTGAAGCCGGCCATTAGCTCGGAGATATTGAAGTCCAAGCTTGTCCTAAATCAATGAGTTACATCATATCAAAAATGGATACTTTCTCCATCATCACTTGCCATTTTCATCATGTCACTTTCATTCAGTGTATATATATCACTGGCCTGACCAGATCTGTAGAAACCAAACCACTGCAAAATGGCATTCAATCAGGGTCACTACCACAAGAACATTTGTCTGGACATACCCCTGATTCAGAAGGCTGCACCATCTTGTCATTGAGGAACTTTACCATAATAAAATTTGATAGTTTGGACATACGTTCCTTGTATGCTGGTTTCACTTCCTGTAACACATATATGCAATTACTACCTGTTTTTAGTTAGAATACACACTTACAATCTCCTGGTTTATATCTGATAGGAATGCACAGGTCAACCTATACCTGTCTTCATGGATGGGGTCATGCCAGAACTGGGCCTGTACGAAACTGATCAGCAAAGTTGAATGCTAAATTTAGGCAAAGACCTTACTAGGTTTGAACAAACGAGAGATATACACCCATGCTCAGCAGTCTTCTGAACATGTCACACAGCCAGGAATCCATGCAGAAAGGAAAGCCATATATGCCTGTTCAACATAGGTTAGTACTTGTAAACCTTGTGGCTCCATAATATAACCATCACCTTGATGTTGACTGCCAAGGGTTATCAGATTATAAACTTTGACCTTTGCACATCGCTGAACAAGCGCCCTCCTGGAAACATGACATAATCTATTACAGTTAAATACATGTTATTAATAGCTCACAAAAATTGACCTCCTTGTGAGAACCCGACGGCGTTGAAGCCGTTATTAAGTTTTTGGTCCTGGCTTAGTTCGTCACACACCATTTCCACTTGCGCACTTACGTTGGAGAAGAAACTATACCAACGATCCATAAACAGACTACTACCGAATTGCAATGATTTGATGTATATGCCGGGGATCTCCCGTTCCAGCCACTCTTTAAGATACGACAGCCCATCACAGCATGTGTCACCTACAACGCAAGTCGTCACAAGCGTGTCTATTATTACTCTCTAACCTTACCCATGCCATGCCATATCACCAGAGGCACAGGGTTGTTGTCACCAGCCGCGGCAGCTAGTAAGCACGTAGCCCAAAACACTGCCCAAGACATGTAATTAGTATCCAAGCTAGAGACCCACGTGATTTCATTAAAATATTAATAATTGATTGATGAGATGAGATTAGTGCGCCAGAGAGAAGAGACATTCAATTATACCGCCCTGTAAGGAAGAAAAGCGGTTTGAAATGGTCAGGACACGCTGTCTGGTATTCATCCCTTAAGCGAAACTTCCAATGGTCTTCCAGGTCCAACCTAGCCACTTCCCTGACCAAACTTTTGCAGTCTCTTGTCACCAGGCAGAGACCTGCCCCCGAAACAAAGTTAAGCTTGTGCAGCTGTTCACAAGAGACTTTGCCCTCACAAAGGTAGAGAACTAGCCCGCCAAACTGGATACCATCAAAGTGGTGTTCATCCAGTACTTTACAGGCAGGCTTGGTGAAGACCACGGTCATGCTGCTGCCGAGGTTAACGTAGTTATCCATGACCACAACTGGATGTTTGGCGGATAGTGCATGTGGAAACAAGGCCACACTTCTATGAAACAGGAAGTGCTCCATGAGGTAAGGACCAGGGTGAGGTAGAAGGCTTGAGGCATCATGGTGGAGTGAAATGACTAACTTATCTGCATCTGAACAAAGACTTCCAAGATGTGTGTAAAATGGATATCGTGGGTGGTATGTAGGTTGGTGCTTCTTAACAAAGGCTACCTCTGTGACCAAGCGAGTCTTTAGACCAGCAGCCTTTAGCTGCAGGTTGAAGTCTACTTCACAACAGTGGAAAGTGAAGTGGTTGTAGTGTATGGACCCCAGCAGAGGGAGATTGAGCAGAAGGAACTCATGGTTCAGGTCATAGTCAGTCAGGTGCTGAGCAGGTGACATCTCTAGCTCTTTGGTCCACTGCAAGACACCAACAGCTGCAGTGTTAATACTATCAGCTACCTGCTCAATGCTATGAAGTACCTCCAGCAGAGACATATCTACACTTCTGTGTATGTGTGAAGAGAAAGAAAACCACATAATGAAAACCCATCCTATTGTCATGACAATAACCCATTCTATTGTCATGAAAACCCATTCTATTGTCATGACAACCCATTCTATTGTCATGACAACCCATCCTATTGTTAAGACAACCTATCCTATTGTAATGACAACCCATACTATTCATGACAACCCATCCTATTGTCATGACAACAACCCATTCTATTGTCATGACAACCCATTCTATTGTCATGACAACCCATCCTATTGTCAAGACAACCCATCCTATTGTCATGACAACCCATCCTATTGTCATGACAACCCATCCTATTGTCAAGACAACCCATCCTATTGTTGTCAGTACTAGTGACCCCACCCACCTCTTTGCTGTGCTGTCAATCATCTTCCACATAACACATTGGTCACTTTTCATTAGAACAAATGGCCACACTGTTCGCTGGGTACTCTCCTGATGGGCAGCCATATTGAGTAGATAGGTATGCTGAGCCAGCGTCTTTGTTAGGTGGTAGGTGTTCCCGGTCCCCAGGCAGCCCATGTCTGGAAGTCCTACAATGATGGTATTGGGCCATACTTTCCGATAGGCCTCAAATTGAGATGCGAGTGTCACCACAATATGCAAGCCGTCAAATCCAGTGTGAGAGAGGTTAAGCAAAGCAGCTGCCTCCAGCCCGACAGAGATGGTGATGATGGGGGTCAGAGAGGTTACAGAGGGGCATTTGGTGTCAGCCATCTTTGTTTTCAATGTGGACAGTTTTAAGCGTTCAATAGACCTGCGGTCTAGTGAAAGCACAAAATGTCTCAGAGCCCCTTCAGGTACATGCCACTGTAAGACCAGTGGCCCCTCCCCCTCTAGTGGGAGGAGGGATGTAAGGGTATGGGCGTGGTTGGACTGCATTGCCCTCTTGATACACTCGGTACATGAGTGGGTGGCATCATATGCCGTATACTGCGAGAGATTCAGGGACACTGTGTGACTGGTGGGCACGGTCACAGTCTTTGGAGGGCTTCCTTCCATAGTGGCCTTGCACAAGGTCTGAAGGCTTTCTAGAGGTATAATCCTGCTATTCAAGGAGGGAGCATGGTCTTCAGAAGTGTGGTCTTGAGAACTAGAGTCTTCCCCAATGAAAACACTAGCTGATAAAGGATCACTAATGACTGTGACACCTTGAAGAGAGTGAAGATGTTCCATCAGAAGGCGTACAAATAGCAGCCAAGCACCAGTCTTGCCAACCTGTAAGGGTGTTGGTATGGTGATATGGTCTATTTCCCGTGCGCGCACGCACACACACACGCACACGCACACACACACACACACACACACACACACACACACACACAGCTATACCAACCTGAGGTGGGCCTAAGAGTAGAAACCTTCTCTTTGATCCTTTGCGTGTATCTTTGATCACACTATCAAGATGTAATCGAACTGCTCTCTGCACTGGTCTACACCACTTGCGGTAATACATGCTCTGAGCCTGTGGGTCACTGTCATACAGAGGAGGCCTCTTCGAGTGACCGTGCCACTCCACCCCTGGGGCAGGTGGGAGGAGCAGCTCCTTACCTGCACCTCTTGATGACCATATATGGTAGTAGGGACGGGACAATAGGCAGAGGGGTGGGGCCAAAGAACAGTCCACATCCTCCAGCTCTGAATCTGAACTGTCTCCCAGCGTAGCAAACAGGTCGATGGAATCAACAGGATCGTCCCGTGGGGTGCAGCTGTTCCACTCTCCTCTCTGGTTGTGTTCACCTGAAGTGCAGGTCTTGGTGCACTCCTCAGTGCCCACCCCTGGGGGTCCATTTGTGTCCCCTACAGGAGGTCCGTCTTGTCGCCACCTCACCACACTTCTGTCCTCATCTTCCTCCTCTCCATCCTCCACTGGTTCAGAGCTGTCACTACTGCAACGACTACTGGAAGGACTGGGCCTGAGGATGGTGGAGAGACTGCCTGTACATGTTGAAGTTGCTTCTTCTGTCTTCATGATCAAAGGGAAAACCCCTTGCTCCTCCTCCTCCTCTTCCTCCTCCTCCCCATGGTGCTCCAACATGCCAACAGGTCTATCAGCTTTGACATTAAAGGAGCAAGTTGGTATGGAAGGATGTATGGTTCTGTAACCATTGAGAAGTGCGATGTCGTACTCATAGTCCAGGCGTGTTAGAGATGGAGAATAGCAGAGACGGAGGTCTACACACATCAAGGAGCTGAGAAATAAACAAACAATAAGGCAGTAGGAAGCTGTGCATGTGTGTGTGTGTGTGCAGTGTGTGTGTGTGCATGTGTGTGTGTGCATGTGTGCATGTGTGTGTGTGCATGTGTGTGTGCATGTGTGTGTGTGCATGTGTGTGTGCATGTGTGTGTGCATGTGTGTGTGCATGTGTGTGTGCATGTGTGTGTGCATGTGTATGTACATGTGTATGTGCATGTGTGTGACAATACCTTGGGAAGGTCACAGATGTTCTGGAGGACCCAGCCAGTACAACGAAGCAGGGAAGATGAACAAGGTGTTTGTAGCACAGTGTTTGGCCATTCTGACACTTGCGTTGAGAGAGACGTTTTCGGAAGTGGTCAGAAATGTTAAGCTTCCTAAGCCCGTCATCAAATATCATTTCAAACCGATACTCCAGTCCCAGGCTGTCTCGTACAGCTCTCAATTTCTGGTAACATTCCCGTGCTAATGTGGTGTCATGGCAACGCAGGACCACCATAGGACCATGGCCCTGTGCATTGGTCATGGGAGCCATCACCAAGGAGTTAACAATCTCCTGGGTCTCAGGCAGTGCAGGTCGTCCACACCCAGGGCTGGCTGCATTGGAAAGTGCAGAGGTGTACTGGTTGACAAGAAGCTGAGCCCTAACAGATGTGAGGGATACGAGGGGGCTGCAGGGAGTGTGTGATAAGGGAAGAGTGAGGGGAGAGGATGGTTAAAGTGCAGGCAGAGGTGGTGGCAACTGATGGTCATGTGAGATGATGGTAGATAGTCATAGGTAATCATGTGAGGTGGTATTACCAATGGCCATTGTGAGGGGTAATGGGTGAGGGATGATGGGTGAGGGATGATGGGTGAGGGATGATGGGTGAGGGATGATGGGTGAGGGATGATGGGTGAGGGATGATGGGTGAGGGATGAGGGTGTAAAGCTCAAGTGAGTTATGGTCATCGCACAATTAGGTAGCAGTTTCTGAGAACTTACCACTGGGTACAACACACGTCATGGAACAGCTTCTCAAAAGGTGTGTCTTCCCTGAACACCAGACCAACAGGCTTCCCAACACCAGATGACCAGAACTGAACTTCACCAGCTGGCCCAGGATCTTTGGGCCAAAGGACCTCATTGTTGATGGGGACCAGCGAGCGATTGGTCTGAAGGCTGTACGGGTGTGATGTCACACATAGGAGCAGTGAATTATGAGCGGATAACAAGCGGCCATTTTCAATGTGGCAACCAGTTTCGGAGAAACGGGTAGAATCCATGGCAACTGCTGTGAGAAGATGAGCATTCTCAGCCACCACCACGTACAGTGTTGTAGGGTGGACCTCCATATTGCTCAGAAATGCATCATATTTATCCTTGCCATGGCCACACCCACATTCTATCACCCTCTTCTCTGCTGCCATGAGCAGCTGGTCAGGATCTAGCCCCGCCCCTTCTCCACCCCCTTCCAGGTGTGCTAGCAGCTGACTTTCCAGGAGATCAGCGACCACCTGAGCCCTGAAGGCATCCCCCGGGGGGCACAGAACCACAAAGTCCACTTTCTCAAAGTCCTCCATTCGTGTGTGGGGGGCAAGTGAAGCCAAGACCTTCTGGAGAAGGAACATGGCTACGGAGTACTGTTGTTGGTAGGGACCCTCGGGACGGTGCTCAATAACATGGGAGACTGAGGGAGCAAGGCAAGATGCCACCTCGGGGGGCAAGGGAGCGTTGCCCTCCCCCGGCCTCAGGAATGGAGGGAGGACCTTACCTCCTAACCTCTTACGTTGGGCTTGCAGACACATAAGCTGCTCCTTGTCTATCTGCAAATCTGGGTGGCCTGGTGGGGGGGTGTGGTTGGCCTTCCTCCTGTCAATCTTGGTGTACTGATCAGCAATGAAGCGTGCTTGTATTGGGTGAAGCACTAATACACTGAATTCCATTGAAACGGAAGACTGTGCAGTCAGAATGACCACAAAATCAGGAAGACTTGTCTTTGTGGTCTTGGCAGCATGGGCCACAGATGTTAGAGTGTATTGGATCCCCTCACCAAGTGATTGGCTAGATGCAATTACCTGCACACGCCCTACTACAGGGTACACTGCTATTTTGGCCAGATGAACCAGTTGTGACTGCACAAAGGTAGACTCAGACATCTTCCTGTGTTTGCGGTAATACTGAAGCCATTCAGTCTCCCCTAGCTGGGTGTAGTGCAACATAGCATGCAGGTGGTCGGGGTTAATGAGTTCTCCAGGCTGAAGGGAACTCAGGTAACAGATGGTAAGCATTGCGCAACTCTCAGAGGAGAGAGGGGGTGTGGCTGCAGTGAGGACATGTTGGTACAGACCACTTATGAAGTTGGATATGATCAGGCACCCATGCCTGTGCTGATCTACTATAGATTCAGGTATTGAACCAATGCCCTTCAGGAGAACAACATGGAAGTTGTCAGGGAAAGATATTGGTCTGGGGACTTGGGAAAAGGCAGACTCTTGGGGAATAGAGTTAGCTGACTGGACCAATCCTTGACCTGATGGGAAGGAGGTCCCTTGACCTGATGGGAAGGAGGTATACATGATAATCCAGTCACTAGTCAACACACATTAGTAGATGGCATGAGTGAAACACAATCCAATTGTACCCTCCCCTACCCCTCCCCTCCCCTCCCCTCTTTCTTTCCTAATAATTTGTGTCCGCAGTCAATTTCTATGGTCACCGGTGTGTGCTATGCAGTGGGGGGGGGGGGGGGGGGGGGGGGGGTCTGGTGCCCTAAAGAAAATGGTTTGGTGTTTCCTTCTCCCCACACTGTGAACTGATCATGGTTATACAGAGATGGGTGGACCATGGTTATACAGAGATGGGTGGACCATGGTTATACAGAGATGGGTGGACCATGGTTATACAGAGATGGGTGGACCATGGTTATACAGAGATGGGTGGACCATGGTTATACAGAGATGGGTGGACCATGGTTATACAGAGATGGGTGGACCATGGTTATACAGGGATGGGTGGACCATGGTTATACAGGGATGGGTGGACCATGGTTATACAGAGATGGGTGGACCATGGTTATACAGAGATGGGTGGACCATGGTTATACAGGGATGGGTGGACCATGGTTACCATGGTTATACAGGGATGGGTGGACCATGGTTATACAGGGATGGGTGGACCATGGTTATACAGAGATGGGTGGACCATGGTTACCATGGTTATACAGGGATGGGTGGTGGCAGTTGCTGGAGCAATCTTCGTTTCCTATCACTTAAAATGCACTTGAATAATTTGATCCTAGACATATCCATTGCGGCCCACCAGGGACCTTTAAACATACCCCGGGCCCACCAGGGACCTTTAAACATACCCCAGGCCCACCAGGGACCTTTAAACATACCCCAGGCCCACCAGGGACCTTTAAACATACTCTGGACCCGCTAGTGACCTTTAAACATACCCCGGGCCCACCAGTGACCTTTAAACATACCCCAGGCCCACCAGGGACCTTTAAGTAGACCACGGGCTCCAGGCCACAAGAACATGCACATGGCTTATACCACCATGTCTATAGCCTACAGCTGTGATCATGTCAGAGATACCAAAATCCATACAGCTCCATCCGTTTCAGGCCAATAACTTAACTTGGTATATCATTATGTGCAAGCTATGCACAGTATGTACTAGTGAGCTCCATCAGCAGTTATAGCTTTGCCTTACACACACTACCACTTACCAGGATTGCACTGAATGAACTTGATAACAGGAGACGTTAGCTGTGGTGATGGTGTGCTACGGGAATGGTGTGGGGACCCGTCTGACACCTTAGGCCTCTTGTTTTGCACTTCTGTTTGTCCTTGGTCACTCCTCCCCAGTCCTTGGTCATTCCTCTTCTTGGCACTTTCAGCTGAATAGAAAAAACGCGTACAAATAGAGACACTTCCTAATGTAATTCACAAACACACATAAGTGAGGCAACTGTTTCTAGTACACTAGTCACCCAAGACACAACAATGAACCTTACAATGGTGAGGTGTTCTTTTTCCTTCAGACTTCCCATGGGGTGTGGCCAGGAGGGGTACGCCAAAGGTCGTCAGAGGGTACACCAGACTAGGGACAGCTGACGATGTCTGCTGTGAATGAGCAGGTGGGGTGGAGACTGTTGGCTGGAGAAGGCTGACATTTGGAGCAACTGTGTGTGTGTGTGTGCGTGTGCGTGTGTGTGTGTGTGCATGTGTGTGTGTGCATGTGTGAGTGTATGTGTGTGCATGTGTGTGTGTGCATGTGCATGTGTGTGCATGTGTGTGATTTGTAGTGCTAACGCATTAGTCAGCTACCATTTCCCCTCCTTTACACACCACCTATGGCCGTGTTGATGACATGAGACCTGCCATTTCACACCTCTGGTACACTAACACCATCCTCCCCAATACAAACACACATCACATCCTAAACACACACAGAAAGGCACCCATACATGTACTCTCCCTCACACATACAGTACAGAGGATTTGTTGAGATACACATTAAACATGTCCCTCACCAGATATGGAGGTGGGGGGAGCCCTCCAGGGGAACATGGTGGTCTGTCCAAAGATTGGAGAATACAGTAGTGAGGTTCCCTGTACAGCATACATGGGGTACCTGTGGGAGGAAAGAGACTGAAGGTGGCGAGGACCCATGGAGACTGAAGGTGGTTAGGACCCATGGAAGGTGGCTAGGACCCATGGAGACTGAAGGTGGCTAGGACCCATGGAGGCTGAAGGTGGCTAGGACCCATGGAGACTGAAGGTGGCTAGGACCCATGGAGACTGAAGGTGGCTAGGACCCATGGAGACTGAAGGTGGCTAGGACCCATGGAGACTGAAGGTGGCTAGGACCCATGGAGACTGAAGGTGGCTAGGACCCATGGAGACTGAAGGTGGCTAGGACCCATGGAGACTGAAGGTGGCTAGGACCCATGGAGACTGAAGGTGGCTAGGACCCATGGAGACTGAAGGTGGCTAGGACCCATGGAGACTGAAGGTGGCTAGGACCCATGGAAGGTGGGTAGGACCCATGGAGACTGAAGGTGGCTAGGACCCATGGAGACTGAAGGTGGCTAGAACCCATGGGAACTGAAGGTGGGTAGGACCCATGGGAACTGAAGGTGGGTAGGACCCATGGGATTGAAAGGACAGTGGTAGCTTTGCACTCACATAATCTTTATGTGTACATCAAAATTGCAGACTCCACACTCAACCATAGCCAGACATGTCTGCAAACCTTCTTCAGACCAGACAAAATCACAAACCAACAGAAAGAAACGTTGGAGTCAGCATCTCACTGACTTGCTTTGAGGTTTCCTTGCCGACCAATTTGTGGTCATTCATCCACACCCACCCTCCCTCCCACCCCACACATCTCTCAGACACCAGGTGACTGTGATGGTCTCCATTAAGACTACGTGCAGACTGCTCGCTAGCTAACAAGGAAGCTGGTGTGTCTAAGAGATAATAAGTACTTAATAGTCGGCAACTCTTTCGGTAGAAATATGGCCGCTTCAAAAATAGTGCGCGCACAAGTTAATCTAAAAATAAATAAACAAACCTTATTCCTGGAGCCAGTGCGGGAAACGGTGACAGTGGCACGCTGCCAGAGGCAGATGAATTGGAAGGCGGAGAAGTGGTACCCTCTGCCGACATGACCCCCCCAATTCGCACCGCTGCACGCGAGCATCAAGAAACAAGGAGAAAGCACAAAAGTTAAGCACACGCCGGAAATGATCCACACACGCGCCTACACTGACACATAGAAACACACACGCCGCGTGCACACATACATGGATAACACACATACCATATCACCATTTAAATGACTGTAAACCCATTATAAAGACGCTTTGTGGATTTCCCACGTGTTCACCTCGGATCCCTTACCAGCTGCAGTTCTGTCTGTGTGGGCTTTTGAACCTCAGACACTGAGCGCGGAGAGCTCGATATTGGACAAATGGATTCCACGCTAGGTTAGACGATATTCGACCGATGTATACGTGACGGACTGAGACGGAATGCCGTCTCTCATTAGGCCAGATTATCTGACCGGAAGCTTTAGACTTTTGATAGGATGCCCCCAGACACCACCACAGCTGCCTGATGGCTAGTATTACGCCAGAAGGCACCGTCTATTTGATTGTGCCGACTGCTGGAATTCACAAATTAATTCGTTATGTCTGAGATCTGGTTATGAAATTTTCTTTCTTTTTTTTTTTTAAATCTTATAACCGCTGTCTCTGAGCCCTTTAGACTAACAGTATGTAACATATTGGTATGATATGATAATAAGTTGAAGGATATATTGGCTGAAACATGTAGGCGAGCCCATTTTAGTGTTCAAGTGGAAGCTGGTTGCAACCTCACTTCTGATCACAGCCATTCTCATCCTGCGGATGTTCTCATCTTCAACTGGGTTCTGGGCAAAACTGCAGCCTGTGACTTATCAGTTACGTCACCGCTAAACTCCAAAATTCTTTCTGAAGGGGGAGTAACTGCTGGAGCAGCTGCACATGCCACTGAGCTCCGAAAACATGAGGCCAATGATGCTAAGTGTAGTGATCTTGGGTGGATCTGCATCCCTCTGGTAGTGGAATCTTACGGACAGTGGCGTGGTGGCCAGGGGGGGGGGGCTGGGGACCCAGGCCCCCCCCCTGCGGAGCCAAAATGATGGGGCGCCGTAACACTAGAGGGCGCCAATAAAACATCATTATTTTATTAAATAAGGAAGCGAGGGGGGGGGGGGGGGGGGGGGGGGGGGGGGCGCATCACATATTGAGGCCCCCCCAGCCATGAAATAGCCACCACGCCACTGCTTACGGAGCATGGGGAAAGGAGGCTTTGGAGACGTTTTCCATGTTAACCTCTCGCCTAGCCACTTCTTCGTCCAGGCCCAAATCTAGGGTTTTATCTGAGCTATACGGCCGGCTTAATCTCCATTTAGTTAGGGCAAATGTGAGGGCTATTTTGTCCAGACTTTCATGCCCTCATCAGGTATACATCTGAGTTTGTATGTTATTTTGTGACGTGTTTAGTTATTTGTGTAATAGTTAATAATACTGTATTGTTCAATTATAAACGAGTAGAGTGTTGCGCTGTTAGAATTACGCGGAAGGCAATCATATAAGCTTCGATCGTTGCGCCCGCCGGACGGCACGTCTCCTCCTGACAATTACATATATTTCAACTGTTCACACAGGTCTCACCTTACTTGTACATCTAATGGTCTGCATCATTTGTACATTTGGTTGTTTCGTTATACACTCATCTTCCTATGTCCTACATCAAACATTTTTGGAAAGTGTGCATACTAGCATAGATGGTGGAGCTACTACACCGAACTATGATACCAGTAGGAATAACTTTCAAAGAGCTGTTTTGTGAACGTATCCTTTTATATGCTTTTGCATTTGTGATCCAGCTGTTCTACGACGTTGCATTATACAACATAGAGATCATTGTATTATTGAAGTTGCCTAGCAACGCAATACAAGCATGAGTGTGGACATCGACGAACACATATCTACGAGATACCAAATCTGCAGGCGGATCGGAAAAGGGGTAATTTGTATGTGATGTTTAGCGAGCAGAGGACTAAGTGTGATAATTTCGCCGTAGGCATACGGGATAGTTTGGAAAAGTGTGGATAGACGAAATGGAGAAATCGTAGCGCTCAAGAAAATCTTCGATGCCTTCTCCAATCAAACGGATGCTCAAGTAGGCATACGCCTCCTTTTCACTGATCTATAACTCTCTCCTCTCTCTCTCCGCTCTCTCACCACCTCTCTCTCTCTCTCTCTCCCCCCCCCCCCCCCCCCCCCCCCCCCTCCCCCCCTCTCCAATAGAGAACATACCGCGAGGTGTTATTTTTGAATGTAAGTGGTTATCAAAATGTAGTGCATGTTAATATACCAAAGGACTCTCCAGGCATTTTCAGGTCATGAAAACGTGATACAGCTACTAAACGTCATCAGTGCACAGAACAATTTGGACCTATATCTGGTGTTTGAATTTATGGACACAGACCTGCACGCAGTCATCAAGTCAAAGCTCCTCAAACCACCACACTTCCAATATATCCTCTACCAAGTGGGTGCTGCATATACATACATGCACAACACATACACACACACACACACACACACACCCACACACACACGCACACACTTACTCTTCCATTCTGCCTAGATACTGAAAGTTCTCCTGTACATCCATTCTGGAAATTGCATACACAGAGATCTGAAGGTACTTGTTGGTTCTTCTTGCCACAACCTGAAATATTAACCCCTCCATAGCCAAGCAACATACTTATTAACTCCCAATGCTTCATCAAGGTACAGTCAGTAGTGTCAGGCATTTTATTCATACTGTTCCCCTCACAAGCTGGCTGACTTTGGGCTTATGCGGTCACTTACATCTAACCACTCTGAGGATAATAGCGGGTTCAACCCAGCAATGACAGAGTATGTGGCCACACGTTGGTACAGGGCTCCAGAGATACTGCTTGGCTCTCAGACGTACACCAAAGGTGTAGACATGTGGTCAGTTGGCTGCATATTTGCTGAAATGATTTCAGGTCAGTTAATAGGGAATGGAAGGGGAGGTGAGAGGGATGAGGGTGGGAGGGGAGGGGGGGGGTATGATGGGAGGAGGGGAGATGAAAGGGATGATGGGAGGGAGGGTGGGAGGGGAGATGAAAGGGATGATGGGAGGGAGGTGGGAGTGGTGCCCCGGTGGGGAGCCTACAGCGCTCCCCCACACCTCCTAGCTGCCAAATGTACTTCCCTCCATTGGTGAACCCCCCCCCCTTCATATTTCCTGATAGTTGAGGTGACATTTCCTTGTCATTAGGTAAACCTCTGTTCGATGGTACCTCAACACTAAACCAGATTGAAAGAATCATGGCAATAGTACCACAACCAACTAGAACTGGTCAGTTGTTGCTACTAATAGTCACACTTCAATCAGAGATCATCATGGTATCACTACAGATGTTGAAAGCATTAAGTCCCCTTATGCTCAGTCGATTCTGGAACAAGTGTTAAAACGGTATGTGCGATACCGCCCTGGTAAGACCTTAAGCACTTTACCTTCATGAAGGCACCGTTGCAACCTGAGGGACTTTGTACCTTGTACCGACAAAGATGCCCTCAGTTTGCTGAGTGAGTTGCTTCAGTTCAGCCCAGACAAGAGAATTACTGCACAGCAGGCCCTACTACGCCCATATATGGGCAGGTACGCAGAGCTGATCCTTAATATTCACTGCACATTCACCTCATCCTCCTTCACTATCACCTCATCCTTCACTACGCTAGGTTCCATTGTCCTGATAATGAACCTACACTTGATCAAGACGTTGTCCCAACAGTAGATGACTACACACAGCTTTCTGTGCAGAATTATCAAGACATACTATACAAGGTAAGAAAATGGCCTGGGGACAAGGGTGCTACACTTGGTTACTAGGTTACATTTCAGGACATATCACAGGCAAGAGCAGCTGCAGTAAAATCAGAACCAGAAGGGGCACCCCTTCCTATCCCTCCCGCAGCACCGGCTGCTGAATTAGTTCAAGCAAGTGGACAGAATATCAAAGAACTTGTAGGGAGAGACACACCACACAGTGTCTCTCCATCAATGCACTCAAAGACACAGACCAGACTCAAGTCTAAGGCATGTAAACCTGCTACCTGTACACACATCTTCCACCTATACACCTCCACACCTGCCACCTATACACACCTCCACATTCAGCCAATTAATGTACTTCCTTTCCTCAGGACTCAGACAGACCACGCCTCCCTACAGGCCACTTCACACCCACACCTCCGTCCAAACTTCCACCAGACCCAAACCTTACTGTCATCAGTGCCAGAATTGTAAGTACACTCCACTAAGAATGAAGCAAGTTTACATGTCCACACTCACAGGTACCCTCTTCAAGACCACAGTACAAGAAGCCACAAAGTCTAGGGAGACCCTCTCAGTATGCCGTAGGAGGTTACACACAGACACATGGTACTATAAGTCAGACAGCTCTTAGACATCTTCATCACATGACAGGAAATAACTAAAAAGTTATATACTATTAATATTGCAAAGTCACACACTACCTAACACACTTCAGCAATCCAGGAAGTTTGCAGCCATCAATAGTTCAAGGGCTATCTCCCTCGAGATGGGGAACTCTGGTATCTCAGTACTGCTGTTGGTGTAGCGAACTTTATACATGAAATACTGACATACTTTAGACAGAACATGTGAGCTGAGGAAGACCAGTACATAACACCACTACATCAGAGTTCTTAACCTTATTTCTCTTACGGTATTTCTCGAAATCGGACTTCATTGGTTTCATTTTCAGCAAATTGCCCTGTAAAGCAAGATATAAACAGCAGCTCCACTTGCCCAGTACTCCTTAACCTGGTCCACGTGCCAGCCCTCCCTAACCTAGTCACGCAACCAGCCCTCGCTAACCTGGTCCACTGAGCATTGCCTTGATCGTGCCTGATGTCAGAGCGTGGTCACGCCTCACTATAAACTCGTGCCCATCACTCGCAACTAGCTTAACATAGGTAGCCTCGGGTCCCTCAATTCCTCCAGTCTGCTCGACTTTCGTTTCGTCTGCAACGTTGTCCGCCATCCTGCCGGGAAACACGCCTTAATGGGCACGCCCAACAATGACGTAACGCTCATGTAGGCTAAATTTAAATACACCTGTACTGTATTGTTGAGCTGAAATTCACCTACGTTAACGAGCACCTAGTCGCCTGTGCGGTGATATACACCCAACCCCCGCAACCATCACACCTACGTTAGGTAGATGACGTTTTAAAACGGACACACCTTTAGAACTACATGATAGCTTTCACCCAACAAAGTGCTGCGGTGCGTTTGATGGTTAATAATGCCGCAGGTACACACTTAAACTAAAGGACACACACCTTACCTTGTTTAGTTCAAAACGTTATTCATGTATGAAAACACGTGACCTAGTTCGTGTCTGGATAATTCGAAGTGCTCACGTCATTCCAGTGCCACTGCGTAGTCCAAAGCCTCGTCCCCAGGCCTTAAAGCTAGACTAGTAGCATTAAGGGCCTGGGGACGAAGCTAGATGCAAAGGGCCCGGCACACATGAGGTGATGTCATTGATATCGCCCGGTGACTTGTGTTGCCGGCGATATCGCTGGCAACTGAACATGTCCCCCGAAGTTGACAACTTTCAAACAATTCGCAACCGCCGCAAATAATTGCATGGTTAATAAAATCAATACTATCTAATTGATAAAATGTCGCATACATTCGAACAGTTTCTGTATCGCCCAAACAAAGCTTCTGCACTAGTTGGTTGTATGCTATTGAACTTTTCCGACGCCTTTGCTATTTTAAAAGCAAAATTGCTATAACCACCGCACAAGCTTTGATCTGTATCTGAATTTGTACTAAAATTGGCGCGGATCACATGATCATTTCGTTCTCATGGAAACCATGTCAAATGGCGAAGCCTTGAGAATAGGGCAACCCAACGGCCCAGCCGGGAAGCTGGTTATTCAGCAGAAAATTAGACGCTGTACGCCTTACATGTATCCACACCTTATCATCATCTTTTATTTGTAACAGTGACCCAGCGCCATACCCCTTCCACTACCGCTTCCATACCAAGCAAGTATCAAACATTTTTCTTTGCGACGGCTGAAAAAAAAGGTTTCAGAAGTCAGGCTCCACGGTTCTCTGATCAGCTGGATGGGGTGGGTTGAATGCAATGAGTTAACTTATTCTATTCTAATAAGTATTAATAATGCAGGATAACTGTCCAGGGCCCGGGACTTATTCACAGGATGGTTTCAAGAAAATTGATGTTTCATTTTCTAAAAGGGGAACTGGTGGTCTTGCCTCAAAGGTACCACTGAAGGCCTGTGTGCACGTCATGTGTGGGAGGTGTGTAGCCTAGGAGATCCTTGCCCACAAAGGGGATGGGTACCTGGTACTGCTGATGGTCAACTGGTTTCACTCCTAGACAAAAAGGTTTCCCCAAGTGCGGAGGGTGTCTCCGGGCCCAGGTATGTATGATCCCAAGCCTTTAAAGGGCCATCAGGATTTCAACAGGTCTGATGTTAGCAGGTATGGATGTGGCCAGTTCACACCACAAGTAATATGGCTGTCTTGTTATCCACTACAGCAATTTTCATAACCCATTTGTACTGCAAAGAAAATCAGTTGACAGTACACCAGCTCCTAACTCCTATAACGTTTTCAATGAAAAAATTCAGACCAGAGGGGCACATTCTGTTTTTAAGTCAACGTAAGTTCCTCTTTCACTTTTTAAATATACAACACAATGTTTGATTTGCTCTGCAGAACAAAGCGAGATACAGTGCAGCCTTGTTCAGCCAACCCTGCTCCTGGACAGTATGCTGTCAAGGACAGTGTCCTTCATCAGCAAGCACCTGGACATGAGGCCGTTTTTAAGTCCAGAACGGATAGATCATTATTACGTACTCATGATGATGTAAGTGGGCAGCCTGCTAGAGTGATGTCAAGCATTGCATCATTCCTTAGACACCTGGTCCAGGGACGTACACACCTTACACTACTACCAACCCCTCACGCTCCCTACCTCACTTAAGGTGGAAGTGCTTGTGTCACATCACATCCACATTGACCTCTGAACCCCACAGGCGAAAACACTACCTGTGCCTGTCTGCACCTGCCATGCCCCTCCCACCTCTTCCCCAGCCCCCCGGACCTGGTCACTATGAGACCCAGGGTTCAGCAGTTAATGAAAAGCAGCTGGTTAGTGGAGCAGTGTTCCTCTCCACTGTAAGTAGGTGGGTGGGGCCAGTTTCCAAGGAAATGCCTGGTCCAGGCTACTATGATCCCATATCTCTGGGGAAGAAATCACATCTGTGCAAGTCAGAAGGGATATGGACCTGAGAGTATGCTGCATGAGATATGTGTGTGTGTGCATGTGTGTGTGTGCATGTGTGTGTGTTTATGATATTGTGTTTATGTTGTATATGACCACATATATGGCTATAAATTTTAGTAATGTGTGCATAGCTGTGCAGATCACGTAACTAGTATACTCCAACAGTTATGTCACTACTACTGTAAGTCCTGATATTTTACCTGTGTACATTCTGACCACTCATTTATAAGCATTTGGAGGAATGTAATGAGGTGGGTGCGCCTCTAATGTCAACGCGCATGGCCCAGTGCCCAGTCTGCCGGGCGGTATGATTGCCATGGGGAAAGTACGTAAGAGTTTCTATGCTGTGCGCGTAGGTAGAAAAACAGGTGTTTTCGATACTTGGTGAGTGATGGGACGTTTGATGAAGTCTTGTGTGAATGCCACCTTCGTCACAGGGAAGACTGTAAAGAACAAGTGGACAAGTTCCCCGGGGCCAGATATAAAGGTTTTTCGACGTACGAGGAAGCGGAAGAGTTCGTTTGTAGTGTTGTTAAAATTAATAGTGCGGTCCGATGCAAGTACACAGGAAACTTTGCGTCAAGAAGGTAAGACGTAACCGTGACAGTAAGCGTCTTTCTGTGTAGAACGCCATTAACGACCTAGATAATATTAACTCTACCTTCCAAGTACCCATGTACCGAGTAACATTGTAAGAGAGAAAGGTCCTCCCCACGCACCCTCCCCACGCACCCTCCCCCCACTCCGCCACACACACTCGCATGGGTGATTATTATCCAAACCCCTCCCACCTAACCCCTCCCACTTAACCCACACATACGTGTGAAGATCGCCAAATCTCTGTGTTTTGTTGCCTGGTGGGAAAAGGAGAGACAAGGTCTATGGATAGGGGATTCAAGTAATGCTAATGGTATTAGGGATGACTGAGGTGATATTAGGGATGATTGAGATGTGCATGTAGTGGTATTAGGGATGATTGAGGTGTGCAGGTAATGGTATTAGGGATGACTGGGGTGTGCATGTAATGGTATTTGGGATGACTGAGGTGAGCATGTAGTGGTGTTAGGGATGACTGAGGTGAGTATGTAGTGGTATTAGGGATGACTGAGGGATGATTGAGGTGAGTATGTAGTGGTGTTAGGGATGATTGAGGTGAGTATGTAGTGGTGTTAGGGATGATTGAGGTGAGTATGTAGTGGTATTAGGGATGATTGAGGTGAGCATGTGGTGGTATTAGGGATGACTGGTGTGCATGTAAGGTATTAGGGATGACTGGGGTGTGCATGTAATGGTATTTGGGATGACTGAGGTGAGCATGTAGTGGTGTTAGGGATGATTGAGGTGAGTATGTAGTGGTGTTAGGGATGATTGAGGTGAGCATGTGGTGGTATTAGGGATGACTGGTGTGCATGTAAGGTATTAGGGATGACTGGGGTGTGCATGTAATGGTATTAGGGATGACTGAGGTGAGTATGTAGTGGTATTAGGGATGACTGAGGGATGATCGAGGTGAGCATGTAGTGGTGTTAGGAGATGACTGAGATTAGCATGCAGTGGTGCTAGGGACGGGTGACGTGAGCATGTACACATTTATGGTCTTGCTCATCACATGGGTACATGTGTGTTTTTGGACCCATGGGTCATGATGGACCACATATGTACATCCCCTCCCTCCCCCCCCCCCCCCCCCCCCCCCCCCCCCCCCCCCCCCCCCGGGATGTCACATCTCATACCAGGAGTCAAACCACTTCACTTTCTGCCCCATGTCCCATGTTCCTCAGGGGTCCTGCTAGGAAGACAGATAGCTACAATCAGTCCAATGTGTGTGGCCCTCTGTCTTCTCATGTCAGTACTACCGTTCCTGTGTTGCCATCATCATCAGGGGTGCCTGTTGTGTACTGTGATGGTTGCTGCTTCAACAATGGTCGCACTGGAGCCAGTGCAGGGATAGGTGTGTACTGGGGAGAGGATAGCCCAAGGTTAGCAGTGGAGGGTGGTATATTATATTGGGGGGGGGGGGGGGGGGGGGGGCTCTAAAAGTGAGGATAATTAAATTCATGAATTTCAAAGGTGACAGTAACCATTATTGGGGTGGGAGGGGGGGAGGTGCTGCTAAGTCATTGTGTAAAATTAATTTGTACAGTTAGCATTTGATCAATCAGGACAGGACAGTTAGCGATGCAATGATGTTGCATGATAGCCGGCTTTCGCTCCAAGCATGCGACAATTTTCTGGAACATGAAATTTGCACGTGCATACAAACGTTATAGGCCTGTACGTGTGTGAGGAGCTACAATTAATAACAATTGTAAAGCATACCCGTTGTTCAGTTAGGAGGGGCTGACCACTGAAGGTAGGTGTGGTCTGCTGAGGGGGAGGGGTTAGCCCGGGGGGAGGTGTGGTCTGCTGAGGGGAAGGATTGTCTAACGATGGAATATGCAGAGAGTTACATATTGTAGGAGAGGTGGGCACTAAATAGGAAGAGGAAAGGTGTTCAAAATGAAGTTGGGGTTCAGAGAAATCTTATGTATCATAGGAACATCAGTGAAAAGCTGATAGGACAACAGACAAACCAGCGGGCAGAGATTGTGGTGAGCTATTTATGTTTACACTGGACTCTGACATGGATGTGATTTTGGGTGGGCAGTCAGCATGTAGGGCTTTGGAGTCTGCCATTGCGCAAGGATACAAGACAGTTGAGGTCCGTACTGACAGCAGTTACACAATCATGGGTAAGGACCAGTTCAATTAATGGCTAGGGTGGGTGTGGTTTGCCCTACCCTGTTAATTAAATTGCATGATTCATTATGTAACATGAAAGATCCAAAGTGATGTTGTTATATGTACTCCAGCTATCACAGAATGGATGAGCAAATGGAAAACCAATGGATGGCTCACCTACAGCGGGGAGGATGTTAAGAACAAAGAAGACTTCATTCGCTTGGAGAAACTATGTCAGCAAATCAGTGTTCAATGGGTATGAGTAGGAATTGTGCCAAAGCCATGTTTTGTGTGTGTGGTGTGTGTGTGTAGGGAGCATGTTTTGTGTGTGGTGTGTGGTGTGTGTGTGTGTGTGTGTGTGTGTGTGTGTGTAGGGAGCATGTTTTGGTGTTGTGAGGGTTTAGATGTGTGAAAGAGTTAGTGGATCTCACTGCCCTCATTAGACACATGTCAGAGGTCACTGTGGTCTCCATGGCAACGAAGAAGCGGATGCATTGGCTAAAGAAGGTTCTAGAAAGTCTTGAATTATATTTGTGTATGTGTGTGTGTCTGACATGAATTCACTTGCACTCCCCAAGTCAATCTCCATGGTTACAGCCATACATGATAGTATATTGTGTACATTAATCACGTGACCACTGTTTGATCACTTTTATGGTCATGTGACCTACTGGCAAAATCACACATCCATAAAGTATCAAACCATTAATCCTTATATGGTCAAACTGTTATTCCTTAGGTGGTAAATATTTTATCTTTCTAAAGAAGAGGGTCTACAATACATACACACATCTATATTTAGTGGCTACAACAGCAAACAGCAGTCTCTCATTGCAGCGATAGAAGGGAGGAGGGTTTTGTGGTAGCTCATTGCACCATAACCTGCGCGTGTGTGTGTGTGAAAAGGGAGGAGAAGTGGATTTATTATGAAGTATGGGTTATGAACATCATTACTTGGAAATTGGTCGACTCGGCAACGCTTCGAAATATTTCCGCTTCACGTTCTAAAAACAACTGCACTTGTTGCGCTTCGTATGACGCAGCGTCAGACGCCTGTGGGACAAGATGGCGGTCAAAGTGTTATCAGGTGCCAAAAACAGGCGTCACCTTTGACAACAGCGAGAACTGCGTGACCTCACCGCTGCTCACCGCAACACCACCCCTGGATTCAATGACTGTCGCTGTGGTTACACTATCGACAGCTGCATCAGTCGCACTATAACAGTGCAGTCAATTAGTCAGCTGGAGGTGACAAAAGCTTACCTAATCTTCACCACAGGCAGTCTGGCACTGTTGAATATCTCCACTGGCGGGGCTGTTGCATCCCTCTGCTTTTTCAGGTCGATTATTACAGACACCATGGTGGTGGCATTGGTGGAATCCTCTTTGACTGTGTGGAGTGAGTAGCTGGTGTCCTGAGGGGCGTGGTCTGCTGGACCCTCTATCTTGTAGCCGCCATTCTGACATCGAATGACGTACTTGTTGCTCTCTTGAGCAGCCAGCTCTTCTGTGTTGTGGAAGTTGACAACCACCTGCTGCTCCTCAAACTTGTCAACATCAGCAGGGACCTGGGACACTGGAGGTCCCTCCAGGATGACCCAGCTGTCTGCTGCCATCTGTAGGTGCGGTCATGTTACACAGTGTGTTTCATGTGGTGCCAGGCTCTACCTGCTTGCCAACATCAAACACAACCTCTGTGGGTACAGAGGGCTTGGGAGCTGGTGTGGGTACAGAGGGCTTTGGAGGTGCGATCACACGAGTACTAATAGTGGGAAAAGGGCTAAAAATAAAAAGTCTTTTGGAACCAAAAGGTCCAACTCACGACTTTGATGGAGAGGGTTGTTGAAGAGATGCATCTTTCTGCGCACCAATTTGTTTCAGTGTTCGCCGTACACTTGGACGACGTGATAGGCCTAGCATTATAGAGACTTTCTTAGGCTGTTCTACGCGAGCAAGTCTGCAACGAAACCATCACATTATTAAACATAAAACAGTTACCAGTTAGTTACCGGAAGAATGTATGCTGATCCACAGCGTTCTTCCATACAATCTTTGCATTGCGTTTGTCAACACAGTGAAGCTTGGTAATGGTTACTTCGTTGCTGAGTTCTTGGTATCTGATGTAGACCTTACGTGCCTTGTAGGATATCTTTATGAGGCTGGGCCATTCATAGCACTTCTCACCATCCTCCCTGAACACACAGACACCTCTGTATGAGTTGCCCACGGTAACCGTTGAGTCTTCTACTAAAAACTGATGCATGCCATAATGTGGAAGTTTGCTTGCCAGATCAAGGAACTCGCTCTCTGCCTGTTCAGGGTTGTAGCCTGCCTTTGCACTGTGAAGCGCCACTATTTGTTCTTCGTAGTTGCCAGGCTGCAAGGGGTGGAGCACATGCTTAGCATGTCTTCATGTGTCTTCATAGAAGGCAGGGTAACACCACTGAGCCAATAACTAGCACTGAACCTACACCTAAACAGTTCCGTACCCGAAGGTGTTCTGGAAGGAGTAAAAACTGCGGAAATTGATAGAAGTAGCCACTGTGATGGTCATTCTGGTCATAATTTCCCAGATGAGCTTGAAGGATTTTATTTCAGAGTAAATTCCAATTCCACAAAACCTGCTTACCTTGCAACATCAAAGCAGTAAGTCTGATGGCACCCTCTCTATCCACTAAGACCCTAAATATGGTGTACACCTGCCACTTAACTTTACCATTTGCTAACAATGGCACAAACCAACCTATTACTCCTGATGTCATCACATAATTGCCAGCAGAACAAGGACCTACGGACCAATACCATTCATATGCGTGCACTTTGGGTAGTCAACAAGGTAATTCACTTATACTGGGCGGGGCTAGCGTATTGCTTTTTTATTTTTATTTTTAAATTCTCTGGCACCGTGTTACATAATCATGCCGTGGGGTTACATTATAAGGTGTACCTTGTAGAATCACAGCGCAGCATAGTGGAGGGGCTGCTTAGATAGAATTTCACTCCAAACTTCACCTCCCAAACGGATGAGCTCTTTCCTACATGTGCAAGTTCAATGATGTGTATGAGGTTACGTCTCTCTGACATAAGCCACTAACCATTCGGTATCTGGTTCTTGGCAAACTTTGCAGGATCGAGGAATACCTATTTTGAGGGGGAGGGGGGAGATGAAGGTTGCGTAAACAAAACGAAGTGTCGGGTAAGGGGCGTGGCAACCTTTTCAAGTTTCGTGTCTTTTTGAGGCTCTCGGCCTTTCCCGGTACGCAGATCGCTTTCGTAAAACAACGAGAAGTACTCCTTCTCCTCGTCGTCAAGGTTCAGATGTTTGTAAACCTCATCGATCAATTCCTGTACACGGATCTTTCTCTGTTAAGACAATATATACATATCCTTAACTGCCATATGCTTGGACACCCTCCACTTAGCCACGCATGACTAGATTTTGGTTCATGCACTTACCTCGCACGTAAAATTAAGTGTGTCTTGGTTGTCGAGTTGGGTGACGCGGCACAATACTTCGCCCGGCCTAAGCGCGGGATTGCCGCTCCCTTCCGCCATTTCCCCCCTTGATATTCAAATCAACGAGCAACAGCAAAGCCAGAAGGCGGCCTCGAATTCTTTACGGCAGCCAAGGAACTAAAATACCTAACAAGTGCTAAGCAAATTTTAGAAATGCATTTCCGACTAAATAGATTTATTTAATTGGCGGTATCCGGAGTAATGGAGAGACAGGTAAAATTGCGAGTATAAAAAGTACAAACGACAAAAAGTTATTTGTTCATTTAATTCCAAAGCGTTTGCAAGCCTGAAGTTTGCAAGTAAGTGCAGTTTATAATATTTAAGATTGGGTGCGTTGCCTCTTACAGCCATGTGAGAAATAAACAGCTTGGGGTTTATGCACTCGCTGTGCAGTTGCGCCTGTTCGTGTGCCTGGCTTGCACGGAAATACACGTCTAAAACGCGGCGTACATGTGTGCTGCATGAGTTTTGGAAGTTGCCCGTTAGGTTTCCTTTAATGAGTACACGTGCTTTCGTCTCCAGGTATGGCGTCACTCGTGGAGTTTGATTTCCCGCAATTGGGCTGGATGTATGCTGGGCGACAGGCGGAAGAACCTTCTGGCGACCCGCACTCATTGGAAAACTTCGATATTTGGCGGAGAACCGTTGATGAGCTTGTGCCCATTCCAACACCACCTCTTTCTCCAGACAGGCTTGCGGTTGAGACAGGAGCAAGCAGTGACATATTTGATTCTGACCCGTTGTTCAGCGAGCTGCTTCACACACAGCAGATGATGCCATGTGAGGAGTACGCGTCTGGAGACAGTCAAACGAACGAAGGTTACGAAATGGATCTGCTGATACAAGACTGTATGTGGAACGGACAGAACTGTTCTAGCCAAATGCTCAGTCTATGTACACCCGACCCCTCTCCCGCCCCCGCGGAAGTACCCGAACCTGCAACTGCGCACTGTTACGTAGACCCGTCGAACGTATTTCCAACTGCGGTGCTAGGCTGTCCTATTAAGCAGGAGGATAGAGATAATTCAGATGACGTATCCAGTTCTCGACCCTCGGGTGACGCTCTCACACCGCTGCACCCGTCTCATTCGGAATCAGGTAAAAATAGCACGCGATGCATTATCTATTGACCACTCACTGTTCTGTCTTGTGTTGCAGACGAGGAAATAGACGTTGTAACGGTGATAGAAAGACCGAAGAAACAGCCATTGCGTAAGAGAAACGTATCCGTGTCAGCTCCGTGTTCGCTGCAGAACTCGCCAGTCGGATCGCCTGTGAAGAAGCGACGCTACAGTGCTAAGCGGCTGCAGCGTTTGAGTTCCGTTGGCTCTAATGTCACGGATAATGGAGAGAGTGACGATGAACAGAGAAGAGCATCCCACAACATTCTCGAGCGGAAGAGAAGGAATGATCTGAAGTACAGCTTCCAGATTCTAAGAGGACAGATCCCAGAATTGGAGGATAATCAAAAGGCGCCTAAGGTAACGATTTTGCGGAAGGCGGCAGAATACATCGTTCAAATTCAAGACGAGGCTCGGGTACAAGAGGATTACTTGCACAGAGAAAGAGAAAGACAACAAGAACTTCAGCAACGTTTGAAATTTTTGCAAAGTTTCTAGGAAAATTCAAATCACTGAACTGTTCCGTTCTATGGCTGAACTTGGAAACTTCTGTCGGCCTTTTTTTTTTTTTTTTTCCTGCAAATAGCATAGTTACATGTTCATCACTTCGTGTGTGTAGTTAATTATTTCGTTTATTTGTATGTTGCTCTGGTCTTGAAAAGCAAGTATATCACTTGTGTGTAACGTTATTTATTTTCGTCCCATTGTTGAAGAGAGGTGAGCTTTGATAGAGCGCGGGATTAGTACAACTGGGTTAACCTCAATATCAACCACAGATACAGGTCATCTGAAATGTAGGAGGACCCAGGGCTGCCTAATGAATACTATTACTCCTATAGGGGGAAAAAATGCTCTGTAGCTGTGAAATAGTACTGCGAAGGGGCTACGGGGATGATTCACAGTCCTTACTAAGATAAATACTGGCTGGGGTTTTATACACATTGTAGGCCACAATTAACAGTGATAGTTTTTATGGTTGTAGTAATTGCTTGACTTCCATACAACTACTAGTACAGTATGTTAGCCTGTGGAAACAGCGTGACCACAGTTAGGATGGACTCTTTTTAAAGTTTCCATGGCTGTGGTCCAACTTCAACTTCTGGTGAACCTGTCTTGCTGCTAACCACAGCAACGTCTTCAGCTCAGCTCCACCCTATACCTCCATCCCATTAGGGTTCAAGACTCCTAATGAGTCCATACAGAACAGAACAATTGGTACACATGGGAACAATGACACAAGGACCTTGTAAGTCAGGGTCATGTCATAACCACCATCACCTGCTTACATAATTCAACTGTCTTGATAATGTCACCAGTTCACCACACACACACACACACACACACACACACACACACACACACACACACACACACACACACTGCGCGAGCGGCAGGTGGTCAGTTGACCTCTTGATCATATGACAGTGAAAATTAACAACTTCTATCAACCATGGGATTCATTCCAGTGCCTTTTGCGTGTCAGCAGCTGCTGAAGTGTTGATACAATCTCGTGAGGTTATTTGGCGCACCCATACAAACCACAAAGTACTGCCCTCCCATAGCGCGCTGCAAGGGCAGTCTGTAAACAATAGCCTGTAGTGAGTCTGCTGGGACACCCACTTCCTGCTAGAACTGTGTCTAAACGAATAACCAGTTTAAAAAAATATAATGTAAAAAAAGAGCTAACGGTCCCGCCCACCACTGGCGAGTCTGAATTTCAAACCACAAGGGGTTTAACTTAGCCAACATAGGCCTGCAATTGTTCAACATCTTCCCTAACAATGGTCTGAGCTGAGTGTGCAACATTATATGCAAACACAACTTTCCTATTGTGAAGAATTCCACCACATAGTTATCAGTAACGAGATGCATGGGCAACTTATGTACAAGGTCAGTTAAGTCACTTCTGATGACGTTACGTTGTCCAAGTCTCGCATCTGATGCGCTTAAATAGAATAAGGTGCGATAATTACCGCCTGCTGTGTTGACAGTAAGAATGCCTTCAACCTCCACACCCATTTCGTGTTTATAAACTCCAAGGACCACACTGTACAAGCTTAGCAGGTCAGTGTCTCTGAGATAAGCATTTGGTTGAGGTCACTTCATATTAGGTGCGTGTTATTACAGCAGACCTTATCAAATCCTACCACAGGATTCTTATCTTCAAACAGTATTGTATGTATATGTGTTGTGGTGACCTGCAAGGAAACACGTTACCTGCAGTGTTCCTCTGTTCCTTCAATTGTGCCTGTAGGGACTCAGTGGTTTGGACTATTACTAGTAGAGGAAACAGAACAGTTATCCAGAACCCTTCACTGTGTGGCATTTCTGGGTACAATGCCTCAGCCTCAGGAAATATCACACGTCTATTTTATGTTTTCTGTCCAAGTTAAACTGTTGGCATTGAGACAGTGAAGGATAGCGTGTCATTTGTCGCATCCTGGCATGTAAGACAATTATTATGATGTGCTAGTTATTATGATGTGCTGGTTATTATGATGTGCTGGTTATTATGATGTGCTGGTTATTACTTCCCTGGCTATTAGTTGATTTACAAAAGTGTCTCATGTTATATCCTCATGCCAACAAACACACATGTATCCTTCATGTAGTCACTGGTCTTTGATGATATCTTTGTATGGACTGTGGTCAGAATATCATTGACTACAATGGCAACCACATATAGGCTGTGTTCAAATCTAAGCATGGTGTAACACACACACACACACACACACACACACACACACACACATACACACACATGGCAACATATGCATGGTGTAACACACACACACACACACATACACACACATGGCAACATATGCATGGAGACACACACACACACACACACACACACACACACACACACGCACACACACATGTGCTGACATTGCCTGCAAATGCGTACTCTTATTCATTTGACTTCTGGGCAATGAGTTGTCTGGAAGTCAAGCTGTGTGTATGCAGGGCTTTTGAGAACATGAATTGATCAGAAATCATCGCACACATATCCAGTTAGTGACAGCTTGTTGTAGGCCTTAGTTGTAGGCATGCAGTTATTAGTATTAGTTATTATTAACACAGGTATTTATATTGCAATGCATGATAAACAAGCTTCCACCATGTGTATCCATGGCAACCTTCCATTGTCCTTGATGCTACGGTTTTGCACAAGTATGCAGACAGGGTCGGGTCTGTTGTTCAATTGATACATTGTGTTCCCTTCCAGTCAGTGACAATATTTCATGTTCCAACACTTATGTAAGTGTTGAGAATAATTAATATGTGTATGACATACCCAAGACATATCAGTTGTAGCAGATCAATGCAACAGAGGTATTTCAATCATGCTGGTAATCAAGAGTTACCATGGAAACATAAAAACACCAGTAGTGACTGCAGGTTCCATTTGCAGCACTCCTTAACATCGTATGTGTGCCTCATAGCACCACTGAAGTATGTTCTAACATGGTCTCTGAAGTTTAGGGATGACCTGATATATCTCATGTAAGGGGTGGGGGTGTTATGGTGTTAAGGATGTCTCATGTAAGGGGGTGGGGTGTTATGGTGTTAAGGATGTCTCATGTAAGGGGGTGGGGTGTTATGGTGTTAAGGATGTCTCATGTAAGGGGGTGGGTTTTATGGTGCTCATGTAAGGGGGTGGGTGGGGGTGTCATAGTGCTAATGTAAGGGGGTGGGTGGGGATGTCATGGTATTCATGTATGGGGGTGGGTGTTATGGTGCTCATATAAGGGGGTGGGATGTCATGGTATTAAGGATGTCTCATGTAAGGGGGTGGGGATATCATGGTGCTCATGTAAGGGGGTGGGGGATATCATGGTGCTCATGTAAGGGGGGTGGGGGATATCATGGTGCTCATGTAAGGGGGGTGGGGGATATCATGGTGCTCATGTAAGGGGGGTGGGTGGGTACACATCAATGTTTAATAAACCTATCATGCCCCCTCTAGCGCTCATGTCATTAAGAAGTCAGAACAGCCATAAGAAGCCAGAAGTGCACATAAGAAGCCATCCATAGTGGCATGCAAGAGGCTAAGTACCTATTTGTCCTTTTCAACAATGACATCATTTGCAGCTGTCAGCTGTGATAGTGCAACTGGGTGGAGCTGTCGTACCATCCCTATAAGACAGACTTGCTAAGGTCATTGTGACCTTCATTTAACACACCAAATTTCCTTTGACCCAACAAACATCATACTACCCCAATTAGTGCACATCTTAAAGATACCATTGCCATACAAAGAATTCTAACACATTTAATATTGAATGGATAAGGTGAGAGAGGGAGAGTACGTGGAGGGGAGTGAGTGGAGGGAGTGAGTGGAGGGGAGTGAGTGGAGGGGGAGTGAGTGGAAGGAGTGAGTGGAGGGAGTGAGTGGAGGGGAGTGAGTGGAGGGGGAGTGAGTGGAGGGGAGTGAGTGGAGGGGGAGTGAGTGGAGGGGAGTGAGTGGAGGGAGTGAGTGGAGGGGGAGTGAGTGGAGGGGAGTGAGTGGAGGGAGTGAGTGGAGGGGGAGTGAGTGGAGGGGGAGTGAGTGGAGGGAGTGAGTGGAGTGAGTGGAAGGGAGTGAGTGGAGTGAGTGGAGGGGAGTGAGTGGAAGGGAGTGAGTGGAGGGAGTGAGTGGAGGGGGAGTGAGTGGAGGGGGAGTGAGTGGAGGGGGAGTGAGTGGAGGGGGAGTGAGTGGAGGGGAGTGAGTGGAGGGGAGTGAGTGGAGGGGGAGTGAGTGGAGGGGAGTGAGTGGAGGGGAGTGAGTGGAGGGAGTGAGTGGAGGGGGAGTGGAGGGGAGTGAGTGGAGGGGGAGTGAGTGGAGGGGGAGTGAGTGGAGGGGAGTGAGTGGAGGGGGAGTGAGTGGAGGGGGAGTGAGTGGAGGGGAGTGAGTGGAGGGGAGTGAGTGGAGGGGAGTGAGTGGAGGGGAGTGAGTGGAGGGAGTGAGTGGAGGGGAGTGAGTGGAGGGGGAGTGAGTGGAGGGGGAGTGAGTGGAGGGGAGTGAGTGGAGGGGGAGTGAGTGGAGGGGGAGTGAGTGGAGGGGAGTGAGTGGAGGGAGTGAGTGGAGGGGGAGTGAGTGGAGGGGAGTGAGTGGAGGGGAGTGAGTGGAGGGGGAGTGAGTGGAGGGGAGTGAGTGGAGGGAGTGAGTGGAGGGGAGTGAGTGGAGGGGAGTGAGTGGAGGGGAGTGAGTGGAGGGGAGTGAGTGGAGTGAGTGAGTGGAGGGGAGTGAGTGGAGGGGGAGTGAGTGGAGGGGAGTGAGTGGAGGGGAGTGAGTGGAGGGAGTGAGTGGAGGGGGAGTGAGTGGAGGGGAGTGAGTGGAGGGGAGTGAGTGGAGGGAGTGAGTGGAGGGGGAGTGAGTGGAGGGGAGTGAGTGGAGGGGAGTGAGTGGAGGGGGAGTGAGTGGAGGGGAGTGAGTGGAGGGGAGTGAGTGGAGGGAGTGAGTGGAGGGGGAGTGAGTGGAGGGGAGTGAGTGGAGGGGAGTGAGTGGAGGGGGAGTGAGTGGAGGGGAGTGAGTGGAGGGAGTGAGTGGAGGGGAGTGAGTGGAGGGGAGTGAGTGGAGGGGAGTGAGTGGAGTGAGTGGAGGGGAGTGAGTGGAGGGGGAGTGAGTGGAGTGAGTGAGTGGAGGGGGAGTGAGTGGAGGGGGAGTGAGTGGAGAGGAGTGAGTGGAGGGGAGTGAGTGGAGGGGGAGTGAGTGGAGGGGAGTGAGTGGAGGGGAGTGAGTGGAGGGGGAGTGAGTGGAGGGGGAGTGTTTCAACAGTACTCCTTCCACAATTGCAGGTGTGTCCATAACCCTTTTTGGTACACAAAAGATTAAAGGAAATGAAAAGGTCATTCAAGGTGTTGAGGTGTGAAGGTCCAAGGCCAGTAGTTAAGGGGTTAAGTTGTATGATTGAAATATCCAATTATGTGATCCCATGAAGTGAGGTACATTATTATGAAATTGTGGAGTTGGAAAACGTATTTTAGCAGCCAACTAATTATAAACTTTATTCACAAGACATTAATTAGTGCAGTGACCCCACCATGTAACAGTGATGTCATTTCTTAGTCTAAAAAAAAAAAAAAGGACAGGAACAAATGATGGGGATGGGGAGGAGGATGGCGATGATGGAGATTGAACATGGATATTTCTTCACTGTTACTTTTACAGTGAAGGGATTGCATTATTAAATGAAAGATCCTATCCACTCAGCCATCATACACTTACCATAGGGAAAATGGTTACTAAAATTTGTTGTGTTATCAAAGCAGTCTATTAAAGGCGTGCCATGATTAAAAGCCATGTGCGGCCACACCCCCAGGCCACACCCAACTTGCAGTGACAGATCATGGACGCCAATATACGCATAGCTTATATTAGTACACACCTTTCAGAGAACACAAAGGAACACACATACAATACCCCAAAACCAATGAGAGACTACATAAAGTTTTATGACATCGGATCTAAGAACATGAAGAAGTTGACGGTTCTAGGTGTGCATGTATTAGAAATACATGAAACTTCTCAAACCCTCAGGTGAACATTGCTTTTATGGCTTTTGGTGTTACCTCATCATGTAAGTGTTTTGTATTGTATCTGCACACATAGAATACAGAGTGTTAAAGCACACATCAGGTAGGTGTGGTCAGGTACCTTAGGGCATTGAGCAGTGATTCAGCACTCTCAGCATTAGCATTCTCCTTGATGACCTTAATGGAAGCCTTCATCTGAAGAGGGCAGCCCATCAGTTAAAGGCAGTGGTTGGACCAATCATCTTAAGCCACACCTCCCTCCCCCAAAGGCTGTATCAAACCTTCCCAAACAAAGCCACGCCCACCAACTTTCTCCACACAATAACTTACATCAATGCCGGCTTTCTTTGCAAAGGCACCCACTGGATGAACATGGTCATACAGTATCATGGCACCAACCATAACTCTTAGGCAGAACAGTGTAGTATCCTGACTTTGAAACCTTGAGGCATAAGTTCTGTTGCCACGGAAATGAAGTTACATTTTATTAACCCTTCAAGTATCTACATTTCATTAAACTTCTTCTATCGGATAGAACCTCTCCCAACCCTTGCCTCTCCTCCCCCCCATTACTCCCACTAATGATGCCACCCTAGAGCGCTAGATATCCACATTATCATCATCCATTATATGATACATCACAAGGTAGCTAGCTAGCTGGCTATGTTATGACACTACTTCAGCCCCCCCCCCCCTCATAGGTAGAGCTATGTTATGACACTACTTCAGCCCCCCCCCCCCCCATAGGTAGAGCTATGGGGTCTGTATAAAGATAAAAAATCAATTGAGGTTCAGGTTTTGTAATCCATCAGATTGGTACATTTTGTCATTATTGATAAAGATTACAGCCTCTCCTTCAGCCAGGGGTTGGGTCATATGCCATGTGCAAGTTCAACCACACCCTAACCACACCCTAGCCACACCCAAACCACACCCTAACTACCCACTCACGGGTTTTCGTTGATCACTCTGCAAACTGAAGCCATAGTTGAGAAACAGTCAGTCATGTTTTCCAAAGTGAGTGCAGGGTTCTCCTGTAGCAGCTTAGAGGTGGCCCCACTCAGGGTGTTCAGCATGGGTGTGGGGTTGGCATAGAACAGAGACATCCTGTTAGCGACATCATCAGGGATGTCTGGTCCCATTGCCTGCGCTTGGGCCTCATCCTGCAAATGTGGTGTTACAGAGACCACACCCTCATGCAGTTCTCCTATCCCAACTCAAGCCCCTCCCCCTATAACCCACCATAGCAACCTCAAGCTCCTCCCCTATAACCACCATAGCAACCTCAAGCTCCTCCCCTATAACCACCATAGCAACCTCAAGCTCCTCCCCTAAACCCTCCATAGCAACCTCAAGCTCCTCCCCTATAACCACCATAGCAACCTCAAGCTCCTCCCCCTATAACCCTCCATAGCAACCTCTCCACTTACCATTTTTCTCCTATTTAGGGTTCTGCGATAATAGCTAAAATCATTCTGTATTGCTGGATTGGTCATCTGATGAGAGGTGGGTGGGGCATGGTGAAGTGGGTGGAGCATGGTGAAGTGGGTGGAGCATGGTGAAGTAGGTGGGGCATGGTGAAGTGGGTGGAGCATGGTCATCACAAACATACCTTTAAGTCATCGAAGGACAATGTAAAATGGAGAACTTCAGCAAACTGTTTGGTGATGGCCTAGTGCAAGTGAAGGGTTGGAAGATGCGTGTATGTGGATAATATAGAGATAATGAATAGGTATGAGGGACGGTGTAGGGAGGAGGGTGAGGGTGTAGGGAGGTGAGGGTGTAGGGAGGAGGGTGAGGGTATAGGGAGGGTGAGGGTGTAGGGAGGAGGTGAGGGTGTAGGGAGGAGGGTGAGGGTATAGGGAGGAGGGTGAGGGTGTAGGGAGGAGGGTGAGGGTATAGGGAGGTGAGGGTATAGGGAGGAGGGTGAGGTGTAGGTTGGAGGGTGAGGGTGTAGGGAGGAGGGTGAGGGTGTACGGAGGAGGGTGAGGGTATAGGGAGGAGGGTGAGGGTATAGGGAGGAGGGTGAGGGTATAGGGAGGAGGGTGAGGGTATAGGGAGGAGGGTGAGGGTATAGGGAGGAGCATGAGGGTGTAGGGAGGAGGGTGAGGGTGTAGGGAGGGTGAGGGTGTAGGGAGAGTGTATAGGGAGGAGGGTGAGGTGTAGGGTGGAGGGTGTAGGGAGGAGGTGAGGGTGTAGGGAGGAGGGTGAGGGTATAGGGAGGTGAGGGTATAGGGAGGTGAGGGTATAAGGAGGAGGGTGGAGGGAGGGTGAGGGTATAGGGAGGAGGGTGAGGGTGTAGGGAGGAGGGTGAGGGTGTAGGGAGGAGGGTGAGGGTGTAGGGAGGAGGGTGAGGGTGTAGGAAGGAGGGTGAGGGTATAGGGAGGAGGGTGAGGGTGTAGGAAGGAGGGTGAGGGTATAGGGAGGAGGGTGAGGGTGTAGGGAGGAGGTGAGGGTGTAGGGAGGAGGGTGAGGGTGTAGGAAGGAGGGTGAGGGTGTAGGAAGGAGGGTGAGGGTATAGGGAGGAGGGTGAGGGTGTAGGGAGGAGGTGAGGGTGTAGGGAGGTGAGGGTGTAGGAAGGAGGGTGAGGGTGTAGGGAGGAGGGTGAGGGTGTAGGGTGAGGGTACATGTAGGAGGGTGAGGGTGTAGGGGGAGGGGGAGGGTGTAGGGTGAGGGTACATGTAGGAGGGTGAGGGTGTAGGGAGGAGGGTGAGGGTATAGGGAGGGTGAGGGTGTAGGGAGGGTAAGGGTATAGGGAGGGTGAGGTGTAGGGTGAGGGTGTAGGGAGGAGGGTAAGGGTATAGGGAGGGTGAGGTGTAGGGTGAGGGTGTAGGAGGGTGAGGGTGTAGGGAGGAGGGTGAGGGTATAGGGAGGAGGGTGAGGGTATAGGGAGGAGGGTGAGGGTGTAATAACACACCTGTTCTTGCTCCAGATGTTGCAATGCGTTCATCTCAGGACTACACAACACACGTAGTAGTTGGCACAAAGCTGCTTCCAGTTCAAGTGCATACTCATAGAACCTTTTAAGCATCACCACAAGTGCACAAACAGCTTGCCATGCTGCGTCCTGGTGCTTCTGACTGCTAGGGGATGATATAGCCTGTGGAGAAGGTAACATGACTGCTAGGTGACCTGTACAGAAGGTAACATGACTGCTAGGTGACCTGTACAGAAGGTAACATGACTGCTAGGTGACCTGTGGAGAAGGTAACATGACTGCTAGGTGACCTGTGGAGAAGGTAACATGACTGCTAGGTGACCTGTGGAGAAGGTAACATGACTGCTAGGTGACCTGTACAGAAGGTAACATGACTGCTAGGTGACCTGTGGAGAAGGTAACATGACTGCTAGGTGACCTGTACAGAAGGTAACATGACTGCTAGGTGACCTGTACAGAAGGTAACATGACTGCTAGGTGACCTGTGGAGAAGGTAACATGACTGCTAGGTGACCTGTACAGAAGGTAACATGACTGCTAGGTGACCTGTGGAGAAGGTAACATGACTGCTAGGTGACCTGTGGAGAAGGTAACATGACTGCTAGGTGACCTGTGGAGAAGGTAACATGACTGCTAGGTGACCTGTACAGAAGGTAACATGACTGCTAGGTGACCTGTACAGAAGGTAACATGACTGCTAGGTGACCTGTACAGAAGGTAACATGACTGCTAGGTGACCTGTGGAGAAGGTAACATGACTGCTAGGTGACCTGTACAGAAGGTAACATGACTGCTAGGTGACCTGTACAGAAGGTAACATGACTGCTAGGTGACCTGTGGAGAAGGTAACATGACTGCTAGGTGACCTGTACAGAAGGTAACATGACTGCTAGGTGACCTGTGGAGAAGGTAACATGACTGCTAGGTGTGGATGTGGCTACACTATTTGTCTGAGGTGAAATGAGAGGAAAGGGTGGATTACCAGTAAACAGGACACGGAATGTACACAGCGATGGTGTGTGATGGATGTGTGACAAAGAACAAGGAGGAGAGGGGTTAAGGGGTGTATCTAGTATGCTGGAATAGACACTACCATCGCACCATGTACCATAGCACCCTGTACCATAGCACCCTGTACCATAGCACCATAGCACCCTGTACCATAGCACCATAGCACCCTGTACCATAGCACCCTGTACCATAGCACCATACCAGCTAGCAGCATACAGGTATAATTACACAGTTCAAGAATGTAAGCAGACGTATGTTTGCAAAACAGCTATTCTAGGAGGAAATGGCACCCGAGTGGACCTCAAAAGCAGTCTCCTTGAGTACACACAGCCCATAATGGGAAATACAAAAAGCAACTATGAGGATCTCCCAACTTGAGTTCATTTGTCAGGTGTGTTGACTAACTACCAACCAGTGCAGATGACATATGACCACTTCTCTTTAAGTGTGATGAAACCTCACCCCCTCACTCCCCACACCCTCCACAACCCCTCCCTCCACAAACCTTACTGCACACCTCCCTAAGCCAATGTCCCATTCACAGTCCCCAGTCCACACCTCGCTTATCTGTTCCCAGTCCCCAGCCCCACACCTCGCTTATCTGTTCCCAGTCCCCAGTCCCACACCTCTCTTATCTGTTCTCCTGCTCCTTTGTACGCTTTGAGGTCAAGAAGGATCTGTTGTGCTTTGCTTAGAACCGTGTTGACCTTCTCATAGACTTCTATCTCTGAAGCAGTTGGTTCAGCCTCTGCAACGACAATAGTGAGCGAGTCCAACTATGTACCATATACGGGAGTATGCGGAAGTTGTATACTAACTAGTTCTTATGTGTGTTGGGGAAGGGGGAGGACGGGACGCCGCTACTGGTTGTAGCGCATTCTACTTACTCTCAAAGTCCACAAAGAAATCAACCTTTGGCGTTGAACCTTTGTCGTTCAGCACTCGCAGCAGATTTCCCATCTCCGCGGCTGATTGAACAAAGGGCAACCAACGAGTCGAAGGTTTTACATAAACTGCACCCACAATGGCGCTAATCTTTATTTCAAACATGAATAACCATGTCGTGCAGTAACTGTAGTACAGATGGCTTCAATCCTAACCAAGGACTCCGCCACATTTAATTCTCGCTATAGGTTATTTATAGCACACAGTGGTACCTTGTTGTAGAAAGTACCTCCTGAGCTCTCGCACCTTCTTTCACGCACGAATGCCTTCCACTAGACGTGCAAAACCCGATACCTTCGAATTACACAGCCCTTAACTAAGTTACGGCAATAGTCTTATATGGAATTAGGGTGTGGCGGGTGTCTCCAATTGGAACACACATGGGGTCAAAAGCACAAATTCTTCGTAAATGTCGTTCCGTTTTATTTCCCTCTCAGCGCTTATCAGCATCAAGTGTGTCGTTGGCATTGCGGCCATACTCCGGTGATTGCATTACACGATTCCGCCCAAGGCGTGCGGTGCTGTACGTACCTACTCCCGACCAAAAGAAGACCCAAAAAATACCAACGCTAAACGTTGACACGGTTGTGTTCGATTTTGAGGACGGAGTAGCACTGAACCAGAAGGTGAACGAATGCGTATATTGCACACACGTTCCCCCTAATTCTGTTACGTAATTCTTCCCAGGAGGCTGCTCGACACATGATACGAGACACCCTGCGCACGTGTCGCGGACCGAATACTGAGCATGTTGTAAGGGTGAACGGTGTCGATAGCGGATTACTAAAGGCTGATTTGAGTGCTGTATTCGCGGGTAAACCTTCCCCAGACCAGCTACCAGACGCACTGATGCTCCCTAAGGTGGAGAGTGTGGAACATTTACAACAGGTTGGCTTTGCTGTGTCTTGTGACTCTGAGAGATGATGGGACACCCCGTTCAGCTAGAGTTGGGTCTATTGCAATACTGCCTCTTCTCCCCGCCTCTCCCTCTCCTTGCCATCATTGAAAGTCCACTGGCCCTCTTGAACTTGAGGGCTATTTGCGAGTTTGGCACATGTGGAGCAAAAACTTTCAAATTGTGTGCATTGACCTTTGGCTCAGATGACTTCATTGCCCTTCTAGGTAAGATCTCTGGTTATATCTCTAGACAGCCATGTGAGATGTCTCCAATTGAGAGCTTTTTATCATAAGTAATAGTGTTGTTGGTCTTGTATTACCTCATCAGTCCGTCCACCTTCCGAACACCAATACCTTACTTCATCCTTAGCTCAAACCTTCACTCTTGTCCCCTCCAGGGGGCACTAGGACCCCCAATGCTACCGAAGTCATCTATGCCCGGCAGAATGTTGTGACACATGCAAAAGCCTTTGGCTTGGATGCTATTGATATGGTTGACATTGACTACAAAAGTAAGGGAACTAGTGATGTGATGTAGTGATGATGTGACAGTGATATAGTGATGATGTGACAGTGATAGTGATGATGTGACAGTGAATAGTGATGATGTGACAGTGATAGTGATGATGTGACAGTGATAGTGATGATGTGACAGTGATATAGTGATGATGTGACAGTGATGGTGCTGTGTATTACAGATCTTGATAACCTGAAATACCAGGCCTTGGAGGGGGCTAGGATGGGCTACACTGGTAAGATGTAGCCAAGGGGGGAGGGTCACAGGTGTGACATCTTCTCTTCCCATCATCAGGGAAACAGGTCATTCATCCAAACCAAGTACCTGTAGTGCAAAATGCCTTCTCCCCGTCAGACGATCAAGTGAGATGGGCACAAGGCCTTGTCAGGGCATTTGCTGAGAACCAGAAGGCAGGAAAGGTGTGGTCATATGGGAGGGGTGTGGTCAAAATATTTAACTATTTGGCTGCTCATATCTTCTGCAGGGTGCATTTGAGTACGAAGGGAAGATGATAGACCGACCACTACTGCTACAGGCACACAACATTATCAATTGTTATGATGCCTCAAACATTAAGGGTTAAAACAAAACTTATTAATTTTAAAACACTCAATGAGAAAGGCTTATTTATATCAAGGAACCTGATGGGTTAACAACTTTTCCTATGCACTCTACAAAGAAGCCGAGTTTAACCAGAGCCTTATGATCCAAAATAAGGCGTCCATCAAATATGAAGGCTGGCTTTTCCATACTGTCATACACTCTCTTGTAGTCCAGAGATATGAACTCGTCCCATTCTGTACATACCACCACTGCATGGGCACCTACTACTGCAGCATATGGGTCTGTTGCTATGGTGACCAGTTTGTCATCATACTCTGCCAAGTCAGCGTAGATTTGATGCGGCTCCACCTTGGGGTCATAGATAGCCAGCTGTGCTTGCTCATCCAGTAGGTACTTACACACATGGATGCTTGATGACTCTCGTGTGTCACCAGTGTTCTTCTTGAAAGCAAAACCGAAGATAGCAATGCGCTTGCCTATCACTGTGTGGAACAATCTCTCAACAATCTTTTTGGAGAATCTGTGCCTTTGATGGTCATTGATTGCAATTACTTGGTGCCAGTACTCAGCCTCTTCATGAAGGTTTGACACCTCGCACAGGTACACCAAACTAAGCACGTCCTTCTGGAAGCAACTGCCACCAAACCCCACACTGGCCTTGAGGAATTTGCTTCCTATACGAGTGTCTTGACCAATGGCATGAGCCACTTGCTCTACATCAGCACCAGTAGTCTCACACAGAGAGCTAATGGCATTGATACTGGATATCCTTTGAGCCAGGAAGGCATTGGCAGTCAATTTGGAGAGCTCTGATGACCATGTGCTCATGGTAAGTAACTTTTCCTTTGGTACCCAGTGCTCATAGATATGGCACAGTGCTTCAATGGCCTTGTGGCCAGTAGGTGTGTCTTCACCTCCTATCAGCACGCGATCAGGATGAAGCAGGTCATCAATAGCTGAACCTTCTGACAAGAATTCAGGATTTGACAAAACCTCAAATGCAATATTTGGGCAGTTATGCCTCAGTATGGTGGAGATGCTCTCTGCTGCCTTCACTGGTACAGTGCTCTTCTCCACAACGATCTTTGCATTTTTAGCCACCTCGGCTATCCTTCTGGCCGCTCGCTCCACGTATTGTAAGTCTGGTGCCCGCCCTTTTCCTATACCGTGTCTTTTAGCTGGAGTGTTGACAGAGATAAATATAACGTCAGCCTCTTCGATCGGCTTTACGTCATCCGTAGTGAAGTGAAGATTTATTCCTCTTACCTTTTCCACAATCTCGGTTAAGCCTGGTTCGTAGATAGGAAGGCGGTTCGAATTCCACGCATCAATGCGCTCCTTGCTGAGGTCGATCACAGTGACCTGGACGTCTGGACATCGCAAGGCGATAACGCTACAAGTAGGTCCGCCAACGTAGCCCGCACCGATGCAACACACGCGTTTGATCGTCATTTTTTTTTCTATTTCAAAAAATAAAATGTGCTAATACATTGCATTGATTTATTACGCAACCTGTTTTAGGTCGCACGAGACCGGGAAATTAGAAATAGATATACGGTCAGTAGCACGTGGGGGTTGCGCGCGAGTTCAGGACATGGAATTAGGTCGTTTGCAGATGGCTGAAGGAGACTTTAAAGGAGAAGAGGCGCACGATGTGTCTGCAGGGAGAGAAATCCTTGCGGAACTAATGGCGGAGAAGGAAAGTCTAGACCAGTCGTATGTACACTGCGTAAGGCTCTTAGACCAAGGTAAGGGGGCGGAAGATCTACTGTTATAGAATGTGTGTCCTTCTTTACAGAAATTAGTCGTTTGCAAAATGGATCGGCTAACGATCAGGACCCCAACAAAAAGCAAACGGAGAAGATATTCATCCCTTTGGATGATCAAAAAAAGGTACGACCCCGGAGCGATGCGTTACGTGTTACCACTACCTACCTACCTACATACCCTGCAGTACAACCTTGTAGGTAGACTGCTTGGACCAAAGGGACTGACCCTAAAGCGTATACAGGCAGAGACGCAAACCAAAATGAGCATTCTTGGCCGAGGATCAATGCGCGACAAAGGCAAGGAGGAGGAGTTACGTAATGGATCAGACCCAGCATATCTCCACCTGAAGGAAAACTTGCATATAGTCATCGAGGCTACAGGACCACACTCTGTTGCAAAGCTGGCTGCTGGGGTGGCAGAAGTGAGGAAGATGCTTATCCCCCCTGTAAGTTTTTCTCCAACTGTCCCAAACGTGGTTTTTATTTTTGTGGTGTTCATTTATTCAGGAGCCGGGAGCACCAGATCCAATTGGTGCCAAATACCAGGAATCTGGTATGGGCGGCTATGATGCTCCTCCTCCCCAGGTCTCACCCAGAGGTCCCCCAAATGCTGGTCGCCCCCCAAGAGGTTCAAGAGGGAAAAGTCCAGCAGGCAGGGGGGGCAGATACAGTAATGCTATGAGAGGAGGAGGGGGAAGAGGAGGTCCAGGAGGAGGAGGAGGTATGGGAGGCCCAGGGGGTAACAGAACTTCCAGCAGTGTTCGTGACTATGCACACCAAGCCCCGGTTGGGTAAGTTCATATTCTTCTTTGTAGCCAGTTCTTCACATAAGACGGTCCACTTCAGTGGTGCACAGACGGGAGTTGGGTATGGTCCTGAGCCCACACCACCAAGTCATGGCGGCTATTCCAGTGGGGCTCCTCACTATGGGCAGGACTCTTACAGTGAGGGGGACAGTTACTATGGCAGTTTTGCAGACACACGAACTAATGCTGGATATGACAGAAGAGGTAACGCTATTTAACTTGTGGTTGTGTTATGGCAACTGTGGAAGCATGGCTGGTGTTCAGTCCAGCTCCGTAAAGGTCCACAGAAATGCTGGATGTCTTTTCTAGCATTTCTGTGTGAATGCAGTGTTTTCCTCGTACTAGTTGCCAAACAGTAATGTTTTGGATGCATAGTCCACAGGGATATGTCAATTACCCTTGTGGCTCCAATTTCCATACAAAGGTTGAAACACAGTCAGTTGCATTATTGCACGTGTTGTATTCCAGGTGGAGCAGGAAACGAGTGGAAGGCGCCTCGCGCAGGACGAAGAGACTATCGCCAACATCCCTACAACCAGCAACCTGCACCGTATTTTTGAAAGCTTGGTAAGTGAAGTGTATACCTAAGTAATAGCCTTGTTAGTAACTGCTGTGAAAATGTAATGGCTCCACTGCAACCACTTCTAATCAATATAGTTCAAAGCCTCATAGTGGACATGTACCCACTGGCGCTAACATTTGTATCCCTCTCTCCCTCAAACAAACAAGGAAAGTTATTAAGACTGAAGAATCGTGAAAACCAGGCAAATCCAAACTGTAACCATGTTTCATTTGCGAGACACGGTTGACACCCTCTTTTGTATGTGTGTTAGGTCTCAACTTTGTTTACCAAACTTAACTGTTTATTTTATGTCCTTGTTCTGATGAAACTCAATACATTCTGTTTAGTCAATGCAACAAGTATAACACTTTAGTGCTGCAATTATAAAGTGGTTATTAATTTGCTGATCACAAACCTCCACTCGCCTCATCAAAACAACAAAAAAAAAAACCCTCAAATATGTTTGGTGTGGGAGAGGGAAACCTGGGTAAGCAAAGGTTCCACAACAGCTTACAATGAAGGTATGCAGTTTGATAAAGCTTACTGATACAAAAACACAAAAATTGCAGTGGAGCAAAACGTCACCACCTCTTTGAGGTAAGACTATTATGTTAACTATGTAGAGAAATAAGCCTATGGGATAAGCAAGTTACTCATGTGTTTAAGATACTGTCCATTTGAGTGTTAACATCTTCAAGGTATTTTCCAACATCGTTAGTGGTCTCAGAGTATGGCTTGACATTTGACAAATATTGAAGTGAATGTGTGGGAGACAGACCACACTGATGCAGAAACAGCTCAAATGAAGGTCGATCAGACTCGGGTATGAAACTGCTCATGTCTAGAGGTGATAGTTTCAATTCATGAGATAACCCTCTCAGTTCTGCTTACCAGGAAATAGGAACATTCGTTCTTTGCCATACAGCTCTTTCAGCCGTGAACAGAACTCCGTTACTGGCATGTTTTCTCGATAACTCTTAAGAAGAGATGCAAATTCTCTCAGCTCTTTGACATCAAGTAGTTTGTGCAGCTTCAAAACAAAGGCACAAATTGTAAACACCTAATCTATGGGCCCGTTCATAAATTATGTCACGCTATATTTGACCATTATGGACCCCCCCCCCCCCCTTGTCACATTATCCCATACTGATGTATGCTTAATGTATACATCGTCACACTGGCTGATACCCCCCTCTTCTGCGTGACGTAATTTATTAACAGCCCCAATAATCACACATGGGTTTTGGTGTTCTTCCTCTTAACCTCTTCATTTATTCTCATAGATGTGTGTGCATGGTATATTTCTACCTCCACCCACCATGTGTGCATGGCTACCTCCACCCACCATGTGGGCATGGCTACCTCCACCCACCATGTGTGCATGACTACCTCCATCCACCATGTGTGCATGGCTACCTCCACCCACCATGTGTTTCACTTACCCTCTCCATGTACTGTTGCACTAACTCTTCCGCCATAGCTCCTTCTGTAGGCAGGTTTGATTGTGGACTGTTAGAGGGAATGTTAGTGATGTAAGTAGATGATGTTACCCTGTGTGTGTGTGTGTGTGTGTGTGTGTGTGTGTGTGTGTGTGTGCTTACATCATAGCCAGTCGTGGTTGATGTATCGCTAAAATAAGATAACAACCCGTACCATTAGAGTTACGAGGACATGGTGTTGTCAACCCACCTGGTTCAATGTATGTGATTTTTACATCATCAGGTATTTGTCCGAGGTCTAAGTCCATCTGTGCCCTGCTACTCTCAGCCTGGCTATCCTTCACCCTCCCGCTTGTCACAGTTGGATAGTACCTAGCACTTTCAGTGAGCTGTTCAGAAGAATCCTCAGCAAGTCTGTTCAAGTTCCCTTCTGCAGCACTGATGGATTGGTCCAGCTGTTTCATTGTTGACTCTGTGTACACCACGTGGAATGCTTGTTGTAGCACGTTGCACACTTCCTTGGCGTCAACCTAGGTTGTGTTGTTTTTACATTGTGTGTAAGCTTGCAATGTGTATACGCCTTACCTGTTTCGAACAGCATAGCACGTGACATACCGCGTAGGGATTTATGGGGTCTCCTGGGGACGGTAATTGTGCCCTAATCATGGTCAAATCTAAAAATCTATCTACCTGCTTTGATAAATAGCAGATGTTGGTCGTCATCAGAGACGTAACTTACGCTGGCTACTTCGTGAATTGGAATGCGATGCAGAACGGGCTAGAGGGGAGGGGAGGAAACGGTGCAGCTGTAGCGTGCTGCCGGGGGTTATACTTACTCACCCCGACTTTGTCTTTGCATATCTTAACGTTGTAGGCAGACAAGATCAGAGAAACATTGTTAGATGAGTCCAGCATCCAAGGGAGCTTTCCCGAGTTCTTTCCCCGGCATATGATTGTTAATGCTAATATGCTAATACAGCTGTTGCGTCACTTACCCTTTGTTCGTCTAAAGTCGACAAAAGAAAATTCCGGTCCGACATGTCAGTTGACATGGGAACGTCATCCATTTCTCCTATGTACTGCAAACAATTTGCTACGTAATGCATGTGATACATACTCACACCCTACCTGACATCTCTTTTCCACGTATCCTTCCAGTAGGTAGTCTGGGTTGCCTAGCAGCAGTGAAGAGCGCGATCCAAGCTCTTTGTAATCCTGCGGAAGTCAGCCGTACATTAGCCGTACTTGATTAATGACTGCGGCTAGTAATTGTTCTACGCACCTTCAAATGGCTGCCCGATGCTTTGGTGTGCATCATCCTGCAGGTTCACTCACCGTGCAGATTCAATATGACCACGCCCTCCGTGATAGGACGTGGGGGTGTGGCTATGTGTGAGTATATATGTCAGTAACGGATTTTTGATTTGCTGTATATTGGTAAGGTAACGGACGGCCAGATATGTTCAAATGCAATTAATACAGCTGTACAGAGTGCATTGTTAAGCGCAAGTAAATACGTAACGAAAGTTTAAAAAGAAATGAAATAGCAGTCTGCCAAATATTAATGCTTCTGCAACTGTATTCTGTTGAAAACTGTCTCGAATGCTTGCGCCAGTGTAAGGCAGATGTCTTTGGCCTGAGACTGGGAAACGAATGATATAGTTGCATGACGACACATCAACCATCTAATAGTTTACCTCATCCTTACACTCGAAGATGTGGAGGTCACAAACCATTTCTTCAGGTCTGATCACCCGCAAAGCCACCATATGCTTGCCATATGTATCCTCGTAGTATATAATATTGGCAATGGCGTGTAGCGGGTGGCGCCCATACACACGTTGGTGTTTGACATCCATCACCTTGACACCATACTTAGAAACAGACAGAACTCTCTGCTGATCTTCCGTGGTAACCCATGGCAATCGACCTTGCCTCTGAGCCTTTTCAACCTCTTCAAGTGTGTCTGATTGGTTATCAGATAGTGTGCGTGCTTGCAATCCTGTCAGATTGCCTAGGGCTCTTATAGCGAAGGAAGTTGATTGAGTGTATTGGAACAAGTCCTCTAGAAAAATATTGATAAGCTGTCGAATGTCTAGTGCTGATGTCTATGCCACCCCCCCCCCCCCCCCTCTCTCCCCCCAACTTACTCTCTTGTTGACGTGCCTCTGGCCGATTTTCAGATGGCTTGCGAACTATTGCACTGTAGTCGAGTTCCTGCTGCTCGTACCAACCACTAGGCAGATTGCTGTCTTCCATTGCCCATATCATGGCCATCTCTTCCTGCTCCGCTTCGTTAGGCTGCCTTACCTCGGCTTCATCGTCACCATCCTCTAATGCCTAGCAGTGACCACATAAAAGCCTAATTATGTGAATAAATGGCGTTACTTTGCTTCGCTGCGTTTCTTGAGGTTCTTCTTGAGCTGTGGCAGGCTGCTGGCGAGCTGCATCACGTTCAGTACTCTTTCTTTTAGGCATTTCTCTTTTATGTAGACACGCCCTTTTTAGTATACGGGTATAGGGTACCTGTACCGGCGGAATTAATTAACAATTTGTTTGAAACTCAGAAGTGGCGCGAAGAAATGTCTCAGAAGGAAGATTTCGATTTGACTCAAGAGGTTGGTTCTTACTAGCATAGCCAGCACGTCTACATTTAAAAAAATTCACTGCAGGAAGCCGACCGCCTTAGAAATGCTCTCAAAGATGAAAGGTTTAGAAAACTACTAAGTGAATACGTTGAAGAGATTACAGACCCGGAGAACAGACGTGTGAGTAAAGCAATGACGCGGCTACTGTCTCTTGCACGGAATGGTCCCCATAGCAATACGAGGAAGAGATTATCCAGTTGGAAAGCGAGAGAGGCGTGAATGTAAAATTCGTGAACCCGAAGGTGAGGGAACCACGTGGGAAAGCGTCTGGCATAAATCATGTTGAATGGTGATTGTGCACAGCCTGGGTTTGTGATAAAGACACGGCAGCTACCTGATAGAAAGAAGGTGTTTATCAATATCAGCCAAAGCGACGCTATAGAGAAGGCAGCTGCTAAACCAGCACAGGGAAAGGTTCGTGGGGAGGATTGGTCCATTCCATTCAGCCTGGCTCCAGGGAGGGAGGACCTAGACAAGGGAGGTCAGAGATGTTTGGTGTATGACGTGGTGTATCATCCTGAGACACTTGAGAAGGCCGAACAGGTGGGTTGAGACTCTGTTCTATCTTATTCCAACTGTGGTACATGTTGTAAGCACCTAGCATGTTTTATCTGGTCAGCATGTGCTCTTTTTTCTGGCATGGTCGTATGTATAGAATCCACGCTTCGAAAGCATTCTTATTGAAACTGGACTTGATGGAATTGAAAAGGAACTGAAGGTCATGCTGGATCGAAAGGCCGTGAAAAAACTTAAACTGAAATACAAAGGACTACCTCACTCTACCGTCATCAGAAAAAGAATAGAGGTGAAGCTTATTTGAAGGCATGTGTAGTCAACAGTTATAATGGATTTTTATATTTATAGGATTTGCAGCCTCCATCCGTCCCATTGGTACCCCCTCTCAAAGAGAAAGGGCAGAAGGGTCCAATGGTACCTCCTCTCAAAGAGAAAGGGCAGAAGGGTCCAATTGTACCCCCTCTCAAAGGGAAGGGTGTGCATAAAAAACCTGAAAATCAACCACATTACACAGTTACTCATCGCGGAGAGTTTTCGATGCTCGACTACACGAATACCAATGAGTCTACTCTAATTAAAAGGCCAAAGGAGTTATTGGTGGTGGTTGATCTACCAGGCGTGGTACGTTAACTCAAATGAGTTATAATCACAGTGTAACTTCTTGTCTGTAAAAAGTTGTCTGCAGATTCTATCAAGTTAGATGTCTTTGAAAGGCAGCTTGTTTTGGACTGTTCTAATCCTGACTACCATCTAGAGGTATACGTAATATGCCTACTGTAATATGGTAATAACCATAATATCTTTCAGCTGCCATTACCATATCCTGTGAATGAGGAGAAGTGTGTGGCACATCTTGACAAGACAACATCACGTTTGACTCTAACTCTTCCTGTTATGCCTGGTATAATGCCATCACTTAGTGAGTCATTCCCACGGCCAGCAGACCTTGGAAGCTCAAGTGAAGAAGTACCCAGCCGTGATGATACACAGTGTGGATCACATGAGCTGCCCAGCCGTGATGATACACAGTGTGGATCACATGAGCTGCCCAGCCGTGATGATACACAGTGTGGATCACATGAGCTGCCCAGCCGTGATGATACACAGTGTGGATCACATGAGCTGCCCAGCCGTGATGATACACAGTGTGGATCACATGAGCTGCCCAGCCGTGATGATACACAGTGTGGATCACATGAGCTGCCCAGCCGTGATGATACACAGTGTGGATCACATGAGCTGCCCAGCCGTGATGATACACAGTGTGGATCACATGAGCTGCCCAGCCGTGATGATACACAGTGTGGATCATGTAAAGGTGTTGACAACACCTGGTCATGGGTGTGTCCTGCCTATGACTACCAGCAGAGTGAGACTTGTGTGTCCTTTGTCCTCCATGTCATGGGGGTGAAGGAAAGATCAGTAGTGACCCACACTGATGAACACACTGTTCGCACCACCTTCACTTCTACAAGTCGTTTATATGGTTTCTCATTCTTTGCTTCATTTCCTGGTGACTGTAAGATTGAACCATCCTTATTCAAGATGGATGTTTCTCAAGATAATGTGGTGTTGATGCTTCAAAAGGCTGCAGATTGCAAAGGCTTATGGGAAAAGATGAAAGTTGGTAGTGACTGCACACATAATGCTGTGAGGATGTGTTTGGTGTATGCTGTGAGGATGTGTTTGGTGTATAGCATGCACTTGATCAACAGAATTTTCTTCTAGGACAAACTGTTTGTAACAAACCCAAATCTTCTACGCTTGAGTGATGCTCCTGATCCTTGGGTAAGGTATGAGGTACATACGGGTACACATCTGATATTGTTCCATTAGGTGCCCTCTGAGTGTCATAAGGGAAACCTTTCATGTGAAGTCACTTCTGTCAGTGAGAAGGCATTGGAGCTGGAGGTAAAAACTATGTTACCAAAAGAACAAGCAGGGACCAAACCACTAGAGCCAACAGAAACTGAACCAAGAGAGCCAACAGAAACTGAACCAAGAGAGCCAACAGAAACTGAACCAAGAGAGCCAACAGAAACTGAACCACGAGAGCCAACAGAAACTGAACCAAGAGAGCCAACAGAAACTGAACCAAGAGAGCCAACAGAAACTGAACCAAGAGAGAATAAGTATCTAGAATCTCATGGCTGTGAACCTTCAGTCAATCATTTGGCTGATGGCAGGAGAGAAGTGAACCAGGCAGGTGGTGATACAGATAACATCAAAGGTGGCACACAATCAACTGTGTGGTACAATTCTATGCAAAAGCAATCTAGTTCCATAACTCCAAACCTTGCGAACCATCTTTTGTTTGAACTGGACTGAAATACATGTAAGTATAGCATGAACAGTTTTCAATGTTATCCTTGACATGAGTACTCTATTCTTCTATTGGCTGTGGAGATGCACCATCCTTAAGCTGCTCTTCCAACCTGAAGTAGATGGGTAGGGGGTAATGTGATCATCGAATTGTTATGACACACCTTATCTGCTCTTTTTGTGTTCTAAACAGCTGTTCCTTGCTTAATTCGCATGCCTTTATAGCAGCACAGTTCTCAGCGGCAAACATGTCACTGTGAACTTCTCAAATAAAATTAGTTGCTTCACAATAAACACATACATCGTCATCTGCCATGTGTCTTCTGGTATGGTCTCTGTAAGAAGGATCTCTTGAGCCACCTTTAAACGTTCAACCTTTAACAGTAGGTCCTCAATCTCTCTCTCTTGTGTCTCCACTATAGGACTGTAGTAATACACTGTATGGGTGGGAGGCACAGACCTTCACTGGTCTTAAGTTTCTTCTGCTCTTCACACATGGTGATACGAGCCTCAAGGGATTGGGTAGCCTGAAAGATGCAGCAGTATCAACGAGACGTTTAACACTTGACTTAGGTATAACACTTGCATATAAGTGCCTTGCATCCCTGAATTTGTCGGTCAGTTCTTTCAGCTGCTGTTCAAACTCAGTACTGCTCAACAAATGACATCTAGTTATGTGCTGCATATTTCAATGGTTCTCACAGTTGTGAAGCTCTCTTGTCCTCTTCTCTTTTAATGTCCCTACATAATTCAGATATTTTCCCACGCTTTTCCTGGTTCAACTGTTCATACCTCATAATGATTAATTAATAGCGTTATAGCACAGGTCACGCAACAGAACCTACTTCATAACACAGCTCTGAGCGTGTGTTACCTTCTGTTCTGCTATTCTCACAGCCTCAGTAATCTTAGATTGCTTTTCAAACACCACTGCATATCGCCCCATTACTGAAGGCAGGGTGAACTGAAGTAAGTTTAAAACCCCAATTTCTTCATACCTGCTTCCAGCGTTGCTTCAACCTCCTTGCGCTTAGCTATTTCTTCAGCCAAGCATTTTTCATTGTGAAGTCTTTCTGCAGTAAATAGAAAGGTTAATACCTCACACAGTCTTTACTTACAGACCATTTTGAAGCTCCTTGATGCTTTTATAAATCACTTCCACTTGAAATTCAGCCATGAGTGCGCAACAGCTGCAGCAACCCGCCGCGGCATTAATTACGAATCAAAACAACAACAAAAATTCTTCAAAAAAAAAAAAAAAAAAAAAATCGAAGCCGCTTCCCCACGTGATGCGTCATAATAAAACGTGATGCTTTGCACGTGGTCCCTCCTTTTGGCTCACCGCTGTTCCTGAGAATACGTCGGCCAACTGAGAATGGTACGTTCTATAGTATATTTTACGGCTATCCGGTACTGCAGCATTATTTCTTACAGTCATTTAAGAAGGGTGAGTTGCAAGCTGACGAACCAGCCATTCACAAAATACGAATAACGCTTACAAGCCGCAACGTAAAAAGTTTGGAAAAAGGTGAGCACAGTAGCGCGTCAACACACTAATTATACGGCGTTCATGAAAAGTTTGCAGCGACCTCATACGTCGCGCGAAAGATAGCCAACTTCAGCGTGTGAAGGGACCCATTCGTATGCCCACAAAGATACTGACCATTACAACCCGTAAGACTCCATGTGGTGAAGGTTCGAAGACGTGGGACCGATTTGAGATGAGGATACACAAGCGAGTAATTGACCTACAAAGTGCTGCTGAAACAGTGAAGACAATCGTATCCTTTGGTTTAACTATGTGCATGTGCTTGTAGTAAAAATATTACCATTCTTAACCCCCTCGTCATCAGACCTCAATCAGCATTGAGCCAGGAGTTGAAGTGGAAGTTACAATTGCTGACAATTGAATGAAATGTTGTGTATGAATCCACATTAATCTTTATTCAAGTGGCACAAATTTAGTTGACTTCGACACCGTATCTTTCGAAGTTTCTTAGCAACACCCCTAGTTTAACAATAACCACTCCAGTTGCCTCTGTCCTCAAACGTTGGCGGTCGGCGCTGGTGTATATAGTGCTGTCATTCCGTAATTCTGGGTTCCCGCCAAGGAAGAAAGCTGCAAATGATGTTATCACTAGCAAATGGGATGGGCGTGTGCTTACATGTAAACTGATCTTTAAATGAGCCGCTTGGCTTCCACGTGGAGCAGCGTAGTTCGTGCATGCCGGGTACCGTCGGAACGTGGATGAATCCATACCCGTCTAAATATGAAAGAAGGCTGTGGCTATGCAGGTAGACCAATCAGAGCTACATGCATACATGGTTCGTGTCTCCCAAAGTAATCCTCGTGCCACACTTGGAAATATAACTTTGGCCAACCTTGCAATCCCTTGCAGGCGAGATGAATGTCTAGAAAAGGCGAAAATCAAAGAGACTCGCACCACGCAATGGCTTACCGATTGGGTGTGACCATTTAGCAAATTCGCCGTCCTGATAACGTATGACCAAGGTTAGTACTATCATTATGATACAAAAAGATTTCTGCTTACTTGCGGATGATCAACCTGCGTTTGCCCTTCCTGAAAACCTTCCAATAGTTTCCAGGCACCGCCTATCGACAACCCCCATTTACAGAACAGGTTTTGCGATGGAAACCCTTCTGCACCAACGATTTCTCCTATTAAATGCACCTCCGCCATGTTTCCATAACAACAGGGGCGTGGCTTGCTGCGGTGACGCACAGCAATGAATAGTAACACCGAGTGCTGTCGGGGTGTGAATTAAAAAACGGCAAGGGTAGGTGCTAACTCTAGACGCTTCCGTTGCAAATTAGCACTTCGTTGCAAAACTACTCTGCACCAATCGGGTGCGATAGTATTTCTTTGCAAGTTACTGCAGCTTGGAAAATAACATGACAGATCTGCAGAAAGATGACGGCGGTACAGCCGCTCCTCGTCCTCCGTCCGCCGTACACAGCTCATCAAGTAGCGGCTCAGGGTCTTCTAAGTATGTGCGATGCATCGGACGTTACATTCTAACTGGACAGACACTCGGCAAAGGCAACTTTGCAAGGGTGGAAGCAGCCGTACACTCTCTTACGCGCTCAAAGGTTTGAGTCCATCACACCTCGCATCTTAAAATCCTATTTCATTAATTATTATTTTTTGCAGGTTGCAATCAAAATTATCGAGACGGACAAAATCAAAGAGGAGTATGTCCGCAAAAACCTTCTGCGCGAGGCCCAGTTAATGCGGCGATTGCATCATCCTAACATTATTCGGCTATACGAGACGATGAAAACAAATAATCTGTATTGTCTGGTGACAGAGATGGCGGAGGGAGGGGAGCTGTTATCCCATGTGAGAAATGACTTTAAGGAGAAGAGGCTTTCCGAAGCAGTGGCACGCCCCTTTATTCGACAACTAGTTTCTGCGCTGATCCACCTACATAGCGTGGGCGTTGTTCATCGGTAAGCAAGCAAACACAGCGCGCTCATATACAATTGATACATAGCCTAGATGTTTTCGATAAATCGGACCAGCTACGTTCCTCTGTTATGAGAACGTATTCACCCATCTGTGTCGTTTCTGCCTAAATAGCACATGCATGTAAAAATTAAAAATTAGGCAGGGCTTCCGCGACAATAACTAACACGAGCGACCGAGGCAGTAACTAACAACTTTAACTTAAAATCCTCCTGCAGTGACTTAAAAATGGAAAATATTTTGCTGGATAAGAAAAAACGTCATGTAAAGATTGTAGGTACGTCCGTGGAAATAGGTTTCAGTATTTAAAAACGGCATGAGCTGTGGTGTGGTTGTATTTGCAGATTTTGGTTTAAGCAATGCTCAAAAGCCCGGAAGTTTACTGCAAACGCACTGTGGAAGCCCTGAGTATGCTGCCCCAGAGTTGTTTGTTCCAGGGAAGGAGTATGGACCAGAGGTTGACGTCTGGAGTCTGTAAGTATGCGGGTTTGCATGAAGGTGTGTGTGATTGTCCATACTTATGGTACACCCCCCCCCCCCCCCCCCCACTCACTCCTGCAAACATGATGGGCCATGGGATGTGGCTGGGAAAAAGGCTGTTCATTCATTGGACCCCACAAATTGAGCTGTGTGTATTCATATGCCAATTGTCACTGCATACTGGACCCATTTGAGCACTGAATATACATATGTGCACATGCCCACACCTCACACACACACACACACACACTGACCACTACACACATGCACACCACACAGTGGGGTCAACATGTACGCCATGCTAGTGGGCAAGCTTCCCTTTCGCTCTCCAAGACAAGGCAACAAGAGGAGGCAAAAGCTACTAGACCAGATAACCGCTGGCTTGGGGGAAACACACGAGAAAGAAATGTCCGATCTCTCCCCAGAGGCATGTAACCTGATAAGCAAGCTGCTGCAACCGGAGGCCCTGCAGCGTATATCTCTGGAGGGAGTCATGTCCCACACCTGGGTGACCAAGGGAGGGACCCAACCCATGCAAGCCTATGTGCACACGCCCCCAGATGCAGCTAGTCAGCAGTCTGTAAGCAACCCCCCCCCCCTGTAGCCCTTGCCACACCCACATTCATGCCACGCCCACATCATGTCCCTGCTTCAGGTGATTGAACTGATGTCAACTTGCCTTGAAGTAAGCCAGGCTGATATCAAGGAGACAGTCCGCAGAGATCGCTGCGACTGGCTAGCGGCCATATATAACCTCCTGATAGACCAGCCTGAAGGGAGGGCGGTACTCCAGGGGGCGGGGCCAGATAACCTGATTGACCAGCTGACTGACGCTACTCAGCTTCAGGGACGGTCGGAACATCTTCAGTTGAGTCAGGGAGGCCCACAAGGTGAGGGGTGTGGCAATAAATGGGGCAGCTGTATGTAATGAACCATCATCTTCCGTGGATACAGATGGTAACACAAAAGATATAGACGTTCTGATGAGTTCAACTGCTCAAGGAAGTACTGGGCACCAGCACACAGCTGTACGTTGTCCCTGCCTTCAGCTCCTCCCTCCATTACATAATGCCTCCTCCCCAGACTCACGAAGAATATGATTCCATGACACTACCCACAACCAAGAAGGAAAAGAAAAAAGCTGTATCATTAGATGATACCGACAGACCCCTAGGTCTTAACCCTGTCCAGGCCCCTTCATACCACAGAGCACCTGCCAATATTGGCGGAAGAAAACTGCCCGTTACGCCTACGGAACCGTACATGTACAGACAATCAGATACTGGGCGTGCACACTCGAGGGCGGAGTCTGAGCCCAACCCACTTCCTGTTCCATTCAAACCTAAATTCGCACCCCGTACCCAACTATCCCGCTTGACAGCCCCACAGTCCAACCACATGGGCCCCTCCCCTCCATCCATGGGACTCACCTCCTCCATGGACCCCTCCCCTCCCCCCATGGGACACTCCCCTCTATCCATGGGGTCCCCCCCTCCACCCAAAGGGCCTTCCCCTCCACCGATGGGACACTCCCCTCTATCCATGGGGTCCCCCCCTCTACCCGTGGGGCCTTCCCCTGCTCCCGTTGTCACGGGTCCATCCACATCTCCCCTCCCATCACTACCAAAGGTAACTCTGGAAGCCATCGAAGAGAAGGGGGAAGCCAAGCAGTACACGGTCCGCCCACGCAGTATGTCACTAAACAGCCACCCTCGTAGCACAGGGCTGCCTCTGTTTGGAGGTGCCAGGTGGAGGGGGCGTGCCCAAGTGGCACCGCTGCACCAGCAACAGGAGGGAGAGTTCAACATTGGGTGGTCCGCCCAGTTTGGCGGGAAGCAGATCCCGGGAGATATCAGAGCCATGATGAGCTCACCTGCACCCATCTCTCCTTACAACTCCATACAGAACCTGTACACCTCGGGCAGGAACCTGACCTCTGATGGCGGGCAGCTGTCGCGTGGGTTACCTGCAGCACAGGCAATGGCGGAGGTCCTACCTCCGAGACGCAAGAGCCTCTCTGCCAAACCAGGAGAGAGGGCACAAGTGGTCCACGCCTTGATGACTGTGGCTCCAGAAGTTTCGTCGGTGAAAGACCTCGGCAACAACATCCCTGGGGAAACACGTGACGAACAAAAATCCCACCAGGTTTGTTAAGTGGCTGATATAGTACTGTCACTTACACCATTACTACCCTTAGGCACCTTACAATGGCAGCAGAAGAGGGCTAGGCATTTTCAAGTTAACCAGAAAATCGTCACAAAAAAACCTTGTAATGGCAGAACCAATAGCATAAACTAAGAACTAACAACACACTCGTCTATTTTATCGCCTCCTGCTTTTTACAAGATCAATTTAAAACTAATATTATCAATATCCTTCTATAATAATTTAATAAATAGCGCACTCCAATGGCGTCTGCATCACGGTTGAGCCAGGTATGTTCAGTCGTTATGTGAAGTGTGTTTAATAGTGCGCTTAGAGCATAGCAACCCACACCCGGCTCTGGTATGCTATGGATGCAAGGGGACAGATAGTGGGTCGGTTAGCTGCAACTCTGTCTCTTCTCCTGCAAGGAAAAACCAAACCAATTTATCATCCAGCTGGTATGTATACCGGCGGTGGTTTTATTCTAGTAAACGCTTCGATGTCTTTTGTTGTGTGCAGCCGACACAGGCGACCATGTTGTTGTGACGAACACGAGACACGTTAGTTTCACAGGGAACAAATGGGACCAGAAGCTTTATCGCCACCACACGGGGTTAGTGGGCACATGAGTCAATACATATCCACTCAAGCTGTTCTGCACAGCTATCCAAGCGCACTACGGGAGGTGTTGGCTAAACATCTACATGAAAAAGACCCAACCAAGGTGACTTTTAACCCTGAAGACACTGCGCAATGCTTCTCACCTTTTCCTTCAGATCCTGTGGAAAGCTGTGTACGGTATGCTCCCTAAGAATAATCTGAGAAAGAAGAGAATGCGAAGACTACACCTTTTCCCTGATATGGTGTGCTCTCACCCTCCCGCTCCCCCCGTTATACTCATGATTCATTTTATATTAGGAGCACCCATATAAGGCAAACATACTCTGTGCCATACCTGGCCCATGTCCAGCTGTGAAGAAGTTACAAGACTATACTGCTGAGGAAGTGCAAAGCTACCCTCAGGTTGTCAAGGAAACACATATTTGACAATTGCATGTTGTTACTTAACTACCAGACATCATACACAACATCAATTATTTAAATCATGATCATGGTGGCTGACCAATCAGTGTGGGAGCCTGTGAGGGACTACATGTAGTGTCCTTATAATCTTCACCAGTCGTATTCTCGACTTTGCCAGCAAAATGCTTAGCAGGAAGTGCATTTCCTTGAAAATCTCTGTGACCACACCCTCATGGTTTTATGTAGGCTGATATATTTTTCCATCCGAGCTTCACACTACAATAATACCTTTGAACAGATTTGTTTCAAATGCATTCTCGACAAATATTCACCACTCATTCGCAATAGGTGCGTACTTTATATATTATAACAACTGGTGTATAAGATGAAATCGTGCGTGCTAGTATTAAGGTAATATCGCACCGCAGCGTCATGTGACTATGAATCATCTCTTGGCATACGTCACGTGCCAGCATCAACATGGTTCCGTTACTGCTTATACTAAGTATCGTGTCATATAGCGAGGCGTCTGGAGTCGTCCCTCTGGTGCTATGGCACGGGATGGGTGAGTGTGGCGTTAGCTTTACGCGCCGTTCTCCAAAATTGTTTAGTCTCTGATGTTAGAAAGTTTGAGGTTTTTTTTTTGTTCCATGTAGGCGATTCCTGTTGCAACCCGCTAAGCTTGGGCCGCCTTATGGATGTGATCAAAACAGAAGTGCCAGGAATATACGTTCGATCTCTGCAGATCGGCAGCGACTTCGAGCAAGATACGCTCAATGGCTTTTTTATGAACGTGAACGACCAGATTACGGAAGCGTGCACTAACCTCTCGGCCGATGCAAATCTGCAGAATGGATTCAACGTTATGGGTTTCTCGCAGGGCGGGCAGTTTTTGTGAGTTTGATAGCATGCCGCACACGCATCTGTTGAAGCAAATCATTTTCTCCAGGCGGGCTTTGGTACAGCGTTGCCCATCCGTGAAGGTCCGTAATTTGATCTCTGTTGGCGGGCAACACCAAGGTCAGGCTTCCACGCTGTACTTTAGTTGCTTTGGCAACTGCTCTTATGTGTGCAGGTGTTTTTGGGTTTCCTCGTTGTCCTGGAGAAAACTCCACCCTATGTGATATAGTGCGGAAGCTATTGAACGTTGGAGCGTACGAAACATACGTACAGTCATTGTGAGTTTTAAGCAAAGAGTAGCAGTGTGTGTTGAGCCATGTCTTCTTGGTGCAAAGCCTGGTGCAGGCGGAGTATTGGCAGGACCCCTTAAATGAAGCAGAGTACAGACAGAAGTCTGTCTTCCTAGCTGATATTAACCAGGAGAATGTATGGACCACATTGTCACTGTGTGTGTGAGTGTGTATTAACCCTGATTGTGGTCTTTCTATTAGACTGTGAACCAGGACTACAAGAACAGACTGTCTCAGCTTACAAACCTTGTACTGGTCATGTTTGAGTATGACACTATGGTGCAACCTAGGGAAAGTGAGGTGGGTGTGGGAAGAGTGAGGGTGTGAGGTGAGTGTGGGGAGTGAGGTGGTATGAGGAATTAAGTGGGTGTGGGAAGTGGGAGCTCATGTGGTCACATTATCTCTTCCCAGTGGTTTGGATTCTATGTGGAAGGGCAAGATAAGGAGGTGTATTCACTGTATGACAGCAAGATATGGCAGCAGGATCTCTTGGGTTTGCAGGCACTCAACAGCACAGGGAGCCTACATTTCATCTCTGCACCATTTGACCATCTTCAATTTACCGAAGAGTGGTTCACACAAAACCTGGTCCCCTACATCAATGTGAACTTTTGAACCTTCTTGGCCTTCGCTTGTTCTGTTCTCTGCATGGTAACTTTGCCTCAGTAGTTACAAAGCTGTTTCTGTTTAATTGTATTAAGTCGTACGTGGCAATTGTTGTCGTTCGGCGGGCCGTTATGTGCATTACGTCATCATCTTCAGTAATTAATTTGGTTCTAATTCTTCGTTCACCCGCGCGCCTCCTGTGAGACTTCACTGGATTAATAATAATGGCACTAGGAATAGGTTTTAGAGTGGTTCGTGGACCAGACTGGAAATGGGGAAAACAGGACGGGGGAGAAGGTCATGTCGGAACTGTTCGGAGCTTTGAAAGTCCGGAAGAAGTTCTGGTTGTATGGGATAACGGGACCGCGGCCAATTACCGATGTGCTTCGAATTTTGATCTCCGAATTCTGGACAACGCACCAGCGGGTACTAGATGATTAGTACGATAGGCTGTAAACAAGTACGTATGCTTCCCTAACTTTATAGTTACCAATCTTTTAGGCGTGAAACACGAAGGCACAGTGTGTGGTGGATGCAACGCGTCCCCAGTATTTGGCATCATGTGGACGTGTGTTGACTGCGCAGATGTGCACTTGTGCTCACCGTGCTACCATGGCGACAAGCATAGTGTACGACACAACTTTACGCGCTTAACCACTCCCAGTTCTCAGCGGTCAGTGTACTATTCACCGTTAGAGGTGCATTATTTGGGGGGGGGGGGGGGGGGGGTATTTCCCTGCCAATGGGTACACCACACCCGGGGGGTTTGAATGTAGCAGATGTTGTGGTGGAGAGGGAGAGGTAAGGGAGATTAGGAGTGAGTGAGGGGTCAGGAGGAGTGACATGAGATGGTAGCATATAGCTCTTTGCTCTGTGTGTAGTGTGCAGCTTGAGTGCAGAAGAAGAGCAAAGAAGATTACAGCACGTGGAATATTTCCTGGGGCCAGAGTTGTGCGAGGAGTGGACTGGCAATGGGAAGATCAGGACGGTGAGATACAAAGGTGTTTGGGTCTGGGGACCCATCTCTTTGGGAGGGAAGCCATTAGACCACTTTTGGGGGGCACTTATGGGGGCATTGGACCACTTAGGGGGGCATTGGACCACTTAGGGGGGCCATTGGACCACTTATGGGGGCCATTGGACCACTTAGGGGGGCATTGGACCACTTATGGGGGCCATTGGACCACTTAGGGGGCTATTGGACCACTTAGGGGGCTATTGGACCACTTAGGGGGCTATTGGACCACTTAGGGGGGCCATTGGACCACATAGGGGGGCCATTGGACCACTTAGGGGGGCCATTGGACCACTTAGGGGGGCCATTGGACCACTTAGGGGGGCCATTGGACCACTTAGGGGGGCCATTGGACCACTTAGGGGGGGCCATTGGACCTCCTCGAAGGGTATAATTTTTAACATATACGACTGTTTGTTCCCATCCTCCTCCCCATCCCCACCCCAAGGAGGGGCTGGTCATAAAGGGAAGGTTACTGATGTCCAGGACTGGAATGAACGTTCCCTTAGAAGTGCGGCTTATGTGATGTGGGACAATGGTGGAAAGAATATGTATCGCGTGGGCTTTGAAGGCATGGTAAGGGAGGGGACGGTGGGTGTGTATATACATGGGGATGGGAACCCTTGTACCTTCCTACAGTCAGATTTGAAGGTTGTCACTGATGCCAAAGGGAATGGCTTCTACCGTGACCATCTGCCATTTCTGGGGGAGGACCGGGAGGCGTGGCTTGGCCACTTTGAAGTTGGAGACCATGTTCGTGTGGAAGCTGACATTGATATCATGAGGACATTGCAGAGTGGTCATGGGGGCTGGGCAGAGGGGATGAGAGAGGTGAGTGTGGAGGTGTGGTCATGGGGGTTGGGCAGAGGGATGAGAGAGGTGAGTGTGGAGGTGTGGTCATGGGAGGCTGGGCAAAGGGATGAGAGAGGTGAGTGTGGAGGTGTGGTCATGGGGGTTGGGCAGAGGGATGAGAGAGGTGAGTGTGGAGGTGGGGGCATGGGAGGTTGGGCAGAGGGGATGAGAGAGGTGAGTGTGGAGGTGTGGTCATGGGGGCTGGGCAGAGGGGATGAGAGAGGTGAGTGTGGAGGTGTGGTCATGGGGGTTGGGCAGAGGGATGAGAGAGGTGAGTGTGGAGGTGTGGTCATGGGAGGTTGGGCAGAGGGGATGAGAGAGGTGAGTGTGGAGGTGTGGTCATGGGGGCTGGGCAGAGGGGATAAGAGAGGTGAGTGTGGAGGTGGGGGCATGGGAGGTTGGGCAGAGGGGATGAGAGAGGTGAGTGTGGAGGTGTGGTCATGGGGGCTGGGCAAAGGGGATGAGAGAGGTGAGGTTGTGTGATGGGCCTACTGCGGAGGTGTGTGATGTATTGCTGGTTCAAAAAACGTGGATTTCTTTAGAACCTTTGGTAATAATTCACTGCTCTGGTAGCATTTACTGATTGCCAGTTGAATGGATGACACCTCATGTTACTGACCAGAACCTGACATCACGTCATACTAACCCTCACCTCATACTGACCATCACCTCCTACTGACAATCACCTCATACTAACCCTCACCTCACTAATCCTCATCTCATACTAACCATCACCTCATGTACTGACGATCACCTCATACTAAACATCACCTCATACTAACCCTCATCTCATACTAACCATCACCTCATACTGACCATCACCTCATACTGACCATCACCTCATACTAACCATCACCTCATACTGACCATCACCTCATACTGACCATCACCTCATACTGACCATCACCTGATACCCAAAGTGCTTGGGGACAGTACAAGCTTATAGTTTTCATGTTTCAAGTAAAGTGCTCAGATGTATTGGGTCAGTAGTGTTCACATACGTCAGTTATTGAACATGTTTGCATCAGTTATTGAGACGTGAGCATGTGCAGGCTGTCCACATGATGTCACATGATTCCCATGTGGGTGTGCACACGATGTCACATGATTGCCATGTGGTGCCAATACCTTCAATCCCACAGTATTGGTGGTGGATTTATGTATGTTGAAGACAAAGACATGATGTGATGGTGGTGGATTACATTCTTTGTACATTAGTGTCCTTTAAACCTATTAGTGGGAGGGCTGGAGAGATATGCCCCAATAAAATTTCCATTAGGAACAAAGCATTTGTCTGGGGGTAATGTGTCATGTGACCACTGTTGTCTGGTGGTTATGTGTCATGTGACCACTGTTGTCTGGTGGTTATGTGTCATGTGACCACTGTTGTCTGGTGGTTATGTGTCATGTGACCACTGTTGTCTGGTGGTTATGTGTCATGTGACCACTGTTGTCTGGTGGTTATGTGCCATGTGACCACTGTTGTCTGGTGGTTATGTGTCATGTGACCACTGTTGTCTGGTGGTTATGTGTCATGTGACCACTGTTGTCTGGTGGTTATGTGTCATGTGACCACTGTTGTCTGGTGGTTATGTGTCATGTGACCACTGTTGTCTGGTGGTTATGTGTCATGTGACCACTGTTGTCTGGTGGTTATGTGTCATGTGACCACTGTTGTCTGGTGGTTATGTGTCATGTGACCACTGTTGTCTGGTGGTTATGTGTCATGTGACCACTGTTGTCTGGTGGTTATGTGTCATGTGACCACTGTTGTCTGGTGGTTATGTGTCATGTGACCACTGTTGTCTGGTGGTTATGTGTCATGTGACCACTGTTGTCTGGTGGTTATGTGTCATATGACCACTGTTGGATTGTTCTGATGTGTCATGTGATCCACCTTTGGGTCCAGTACTTGACCCATCCAAGCCACTATATGTACTGTGAGAACTGAAACGGAGAATGCACAAATGATAAATGGGGGTGGGGCAGCACATGACTGATGGGGGCGGGGCAGCAGGCAAGGAACTTCTCGTTTCTAATTTGTTATTTCAAAGACCATAGGGGCAGTAGGAGTGGTCATTGGCATAGATGAAGACCGTGATGTCGTGGTCCAGTACCCAAGCCAAAATCGGTAGGCCACACCCACCACATGGTATTGGAGTGATAGGGTGTGCTGTGCTCTTTCAAACAGATGGACATTTAACCCCATTATCCTGAAGAAGGTTCTGGTGTCACCCAACCATCCGGCACTCCCTCCACTGCAGATAGAAACAGTGTTTGATGACCATTTAGTGGTTGGGGACTTTGTTAAAATTTCCACAGATATACAGAAAGTGAAAGCATTGCAAGTTGGGCATGGAGAGTGGGCGGAGTCAATGGTGGATGTAGGTGGACCCTTTGGGCCCCCCCCCCCCCCCCCCTTTTAACCTACATTCCCATCCCTCTCTCCTTTCACCCCCCCCCCCCCCCCCCCCCCCCCCCCCCGTCGCCATAGACACTAGGTACTGTAGGTCGTATCTTGGAGATCTATCCTGATGGGGACCTCAAGGTAGACATAAGAGGGGTCACGTGGACATTCAACCCTTTAGCTGTTTCCAAGGTTACTTCTGATGGAGTTCCACTTACTCCTGGGACGAGTGGTAGGGGAAAGAGGGCATTTCAAGGGTCAGTGTTGATGTGCGTGCTCCCCCCAGAGAATGTATCCATGATGCTCAGGCATGTCTTTGAGACGCACCAACCGTCTAACCCAGCAGAGGAGCTGGTGAAGTCTGCAGCCAGTGGAGATGTGGTTAAGACGGAGGAGATCTTGGTGCGGGGTGTGTGTTCCGTGGACGAAAGCTTCACGGGCCACACAGCCCTGCAAGCTGCGTGTCAGAACGGCCATATTGAAGTGGTTCGCTGCCTCATTCGTTACCATGCCAACCTTGAAGAAGAGGTTTGTGGTTTTTTGGGTTAGTGGGGTTTGGGAGGATCATGAGTTACTACAGGTTTGTCCTTTCCTCGGGGGGTAGGACCAAGATGGCGATAGAGCTATGCACCATGCTAGCTTTGGAGATGAGCCAGACATTGTGACCCTGTTGTCTGAAAATGGAGCAGACTCAAATGCAAGAAATAGACGCAAGCAGACGCCACTTCATGTGGCTGTGAACAAGGGGCACATCGGGGTCATCAAAGCACTCCTTAAGTGCAACTGCCACCCAAGCCTGCAGGTGTGAGCACTGTTTTCAAGCAATTGGCATCATTGTATTTGTGTTGATAGGATTCAGAAGGGGACACACCCCTCCACGATGCAATAAGCAAGAAGAGAGATGACCTGGTCAATCTGTTGCTTGATGGGGGAGCAGACGTCACTGTGACCAATAACAACGGCTTTAGTTCCCTCCATCATGCCGCACTGAGGGGCAACATTGGAGCTCTGAGGGCCATGCTTCAGCACATGCCTGCTGGGTACAGTGTCAATGAGCCCAAGGAAGATGGCTTCACGGCCCTTCACCTGGCCGCACTCAACAACCACTTGGAGGTTGCCCAGGCCCTTATACAACATGGGGCTAACTGCAATGCACAAAACATTAATCAGCAGACACCACTACACCTTGCTGTGGAACGTCAGAACATACAGATAGTCAGGGTAAAGAGATGATATAATTGATAGTGTGCTTTATATGGAGTATAATAGCTATGGTGTATGGTTTATTACTGGGTTTGAAGTGATACCTAGGGGATTCCCCTGGGGGATACCTTTTGGGGGGGGGGGGGGGGGGGGGGGGGTATTACGAGGATCTTTGAAAGCATGTGACTGTGGGGGGTGGTACTGTGACTGTGGGGGTGGGAGTATGTGTGCATTCGATGATAATGGCTGGTGCGTTATGCCAACATGGATGAAACCATTTGTGAACCACTTTCTCCTCCTCCTCCATCCATCCTGTATTTCAGCTCCTTGTTGAAGAGGGTGCTGATGTCAATGTTGGGGACAGGTTTGGGGACAGACCACTCCATGAAGCTCTGAGGCATCACACTATCTCTCAGCTAAGACATCTTCAAGAGTCTCCCAAGATGTCGGCAAGGTGAGAGGACCAGATGGTGTGCATTAATTAAGACCAACACATTCATTTACCCTGTGAGGGGCTGCAGTGTATGTGTTGGCACGTACATAATTATGTCTGAGGGTGGGATGTGTACTGTGATGCTGTGTGGTATGTGAACACAACAATTTCACACAGCTGTGGTAAATAGCATACCAATAACCTGGACTTTAGGTATCTCGTTATGTCTCATTGAACAATTAATAACATTGATGACTTATGTTATGCCCCTCAATGGCCACATCCTTATTTTTTTGCTATCATCAGCTTTATGCCCCCTTCCCTCTCCCTCTCCACCCCTCTCCACCCCTCCCTTTTTTCCCTTTCTGTCAGGCAATTGTACTGACCACATCAGAGAAGAAGAGTAATGCTTCGATTGCTGTCTACCTGGTGTCAAATGGAGCAGACCTCAATGTGAAGAACACGAAGAACCAGTGTCCACTGGACCTCTGTTCAGACCCTAACCTCATCAAACACCTCACCAGGCTAAAGGAGGAGGCTGGTACTCGAAGGAATTCACAGGACCTCTGCCGGGTCTATCAGGAGAGGGATGGTTGTGGTGTTACTGATTGCATGCAGTGTGTCACCAATAAGAGGGATGCCTTACTAGTGCCATGTGGTCATGTGACCTCATGTGTGCGCTGTGCTTCCAAGATGAAGAAGTGCTTGCTTTGTGGCGAGGGTGTCGAGAAATTCACACAGTAAGACCTGAGTAATGTGTAACGTTGTGTGGTGTAATGTGTTACTGTTACAGATTGAAGAGTGTGTGGTTTGTTCAGAGTCCCAGAGCTTCTGTGCTATTCCACCCGTGTATGCACATGGTGGCTTGTGATGGTGGGTGTGGTTTGGTATGGTTTTCATCGTTTTCAGCATGTTCACGTAATATTGCAGGGTGTGCAACTTTGATGAAGAAATGTGTGGTTTGCAGGACGGTCATTGATAAGTCTCTTACATTCATTACCTGTTGTGGAGGAAAGGGTAAGTTGACTAGCCTTTGGACGAGGAGGAGAGGAGGACTGGGGGGGGGGGGGGTAATAGTTGGGCCAGCATTACTTGGATGTAGGTGTATGGGTTTGTGTTCCATGTTCAGGTTGCAACAGACTTATATTTTCCACCGTCTGTTGTGACAATAGCTACAAGTGTGCGCGACAAAGCAAGGAACAGTATGAACAATCTAGATGATGTCTCTGCTCTACAGCAGCAGTTACAGGCTCTCAGAGACAAGGCAAGCAATTTTGGGAAAGGGGGGGGGGGGGGAGAAGTGACTTCATACTTCTGTGCTGTTTCTTTAGACGCTGTGTCATGTCTGTATGGATAGGAAGAAGAATTGTGCCTTCCTCTGTGGCCACGGTACATGTCAACTATGTGCTGACAAGGTCACTGAGTGCCCAATATGCAGAAAACCTGTCGGCCACAAAATAATTCTATTTGACTAAGTGTTTTAATGTGTACCTAAAATTGTGTTGCCCGCCATTCAAAAGACTTATTCACTTATCTTTGTGGTGTGTATTATGTGCACAGTGGTTATTTCTGGTGATAAACTACATGCATAGGGTTCTGAGAAATCTGCACTGATGGTTGTGTAATTAGGAAGTGCTCATTATTTGTTGAGGGCTGTGGGCTGCATGGCATCAATGTGCCATTATTAACCTACACATGCCACCCTCCTCACACATATAAACGGCACACATGCCACCCTCACACATGTATAGAAAGACTCATTTATCCAAGCACAACAAATAGGTGCACACAACACCATACATGAGATAAACAAGCCATTTCTCCCTAGAACTGTGAATAGACACGCTGTAGTGACATAGATTAACAGATGTTGATATAAGGCCTATTTTGGTGGCCACTTCCCCTCTTTCATCAGTTTATCCTTCTGTTCTTTAATCACTTGAAGCCGATTCGCCTTTTTTTTGAGATTTAAAAGAAATCACGTGATACATCTAGATGTCAACAAATATTTGGATGACAAACCAGTTTTGTGTGATGAAGGCATTCCATATAATCCTCGCGCTCCCTCTGGCATCTATCCATCGCTATGCTATTATTTTTTGCAACGCATGCCATAAACTCTGTCCAGAATGTGTAGCACCGACCTCGGCCCCCTCTTGCACCGTGACCAGAGACCATAGCTAGCTTCCCTCTGTTTCTATGTATCACGTGCGCACCGATGAAAAAAATGGACGGTATACCAAGCGCATGCGCGAAGGCTTCTTCCTTTTGGAACCCACGTTTGTGGATAGAAGGTGTGTAACCGTTTAAATCTGGGGCGAGGATGCATTTTACATTTGAAAAGCTACACTACATGCTGGTAATGTAAGCCCTTTTACAGATGGCGTTTTCGTCGGCCTCAAAGATACTGAAACCAGGTGGAGAAAAGCTCGATAAGTTTGAGGAACAACTAGCCGAGGTACAGGCCAGTGGTGTGTGTGTGTGTGTGTGTGTGTGTGTGCGTGTGTGTGTGTGTTTAATACATGTGCGGAATGTGGGAATACACGTGGAGGCGAAATAGGGTGTGAGGCGCAAAGTTTTACGTCATTCAAATCTCCCAGGCGTTGAGGGATTTGGAAGGTAATCCAGACATCAAGGTTATTTTACGAGAGGTGTACTTTACTGGAGCAAAGGTTCGTATAATATGTTGTCGGTGCCGCGCATAACTATATATTTGATTGCAGGAGTTGGAAGCAGCCGGGAAAAAATCGATTCTCGTGTACGTTCCAGTTCCCCAGCAGAAACAGTTTCAAAAGATCCAAGTCAGGCTAGGCAGAGAACTGGAAAAGAAATTCAGCGGGCGGCCTGTTGTTTTCATTGCTCAAAGAAGAATACTGCCCAAACCAAAGAGGACACAGCGTGCTCAGCAGAAGCAGCTTAGGCCACGAAGGTCAGAAGTGTACCTTCATATATTTCTTCACATGATATCACAATGACTGCTTAACAGCCGCACACTCACAGCTGTCCACGATGGTATTTTGTCTGACTTGGTGTACCCAGCTGAGATTGTTGGAAAAAGAACACGTGTCAAGCTGGATGGCTCCAAACTAATCAAAATGTAACACAAAATTGGTATTGTGATAACAGTGTATTGAGTGCTTGGTACTTCTAATTCAGACATCTGGACAAGAGCCAGCAGACCACATTGGAACACAAGGTAATGTACAAAAGCTAGGAGCATGGTTGATCATGTTTGTTCTCTAGCTGGATGTATTCACTTCAATATACAAGAAGTTGACTGGAAAAGATGTCACATTTGAATTTCCTGCTTATGAATGAGAGACTTATTTGTGTTAACCTTTGGTCTATCCATCTTATGCCATTAATCATGGTTTGATACCAAACTTTAAAGAATAATTTTATAAACATGCAAAAAAAATAAATCAAGGGAGATAAGGGTCTCTTTAAGTTCAAGTTGCAGTGTTCATTGTTTCAACATCTCCCTTCAGGGGTTTAATGTTAGAGATAAAGAAGGCCCTATAGCATTTATTCCCTAACCTGGTTTAGTTTTTTGAATTCCACGATCTGAGTGAAGATATGTTCAAGAATGTGTTTTGCAGTGTGACATTCTTGTGGCAGTCGTGATGTAACTCCAAGGATAGAGCCACACTCACGCACATAATATTCCAAGTCCTCCTCTGAACCTTGTAGTGCATGTAATTACTTAGGGATTTTATCATTTTTTATTTAACCATACTTACATTTATTAGTGACTTGAGCTAGTCTGGCTCTTTCTGATGAAAAGTGCTCATCCAAGTCAAACAAGTCCAAGGCTGGACTGGCTAACTCATGAAAGGTTGGTGGGAATACCTAAATAAATATATACAATACATTTTTCTTCGAAGTGTTTGTTTTGATGGGCAGGGATAACTTACTGCTGGTTGGAGTGGAGGAAGTGGTGTGTCAAACTGTGGTGATATAAGAGTGAGGACATCATGCTTGGTGTGAAGTTCTTCATAGGCCCTGCAGGAGGGCAGTGTGTCAAAATATAGTTACTGCGCATTGGAAAAGACTTGCTTAGTAACATCTGGAAGAACACTACTGTCCAGCTGATATAAGCTTTGGTGAAATAATGATGAGAAGTCTCTAGGCACCTGTAATTATATTAACTATCCTGCGATGCACTTTTAAAATAATTCTTGTTACCTCTTCAGTTTCCAGCAGACATGCCCTAACATTTTCAGCCATTTTGTGTGTTACAGGAAGGAAATGGTAATCGAGAATCTGTAAGTTAATGGACATAGGCGTTACAGAGCACCAGAGAACTTAGTTGGTTACCTCAGGGTCGTCTGCATCTATGCTGTTAAGTGGAATTTCATTTGTCGTAAGCCAACGAAATATGACGTCTTGAAGTTTGCTATTTTCTTCTTTGTCAATATATTGGTCATGGAAGAGATGTGCAGACCCAATAACTGCTAGTTTACCCTGTATTAATAAGGAGATGTTTCATAACAATGCTGCAGGATGCCAAGTATCAGGATATATACCTTTGTCTGACAAAAGGCACAAACTGGTCTATTCAGTGGATATGATGTGCTACCAGAGGAAAGAACAGCTATGGCTGGTTTTTGCACTGTAAGTGTGCAGCCATAGGGATACACAAATGACATTGACCTGAAACAAAGTCAAAGTCAAATAAAGAGAAGTTATTTCCTTGTGTCAAAATAACTTACAGCATAGAGGTCATGTCTTGGTCTGCCTGTCCTGGGGTGAATTTTCCTGCAGCTTTGTTAATTTCTCTGACAAATAGTGAGGTACTCAAACATCTCTTGGGTCATGCCAGATATACCTGTTTAGAATTCCGTTTGAAACCAGCGCTTCTTTGGGGTGGAAGTATTTGTAGTATACCACTCTCGTTACCGCATCTATAATAGAGAGATAATGAATAGATTTCTTGGGGTGGATGTATTCCAACCATTGTGTGCCATCACTCCGTATTCTTCGAGCAAGAAATTGATGTTTGTGTTATTCTTGGCTTCTCCCCCCTCTGAAGTCATAATCAGCACGCTTCCACCATTGTCAATATATTTTCGTAGGGCATCAAACTAAATGCAGAAACAGTTAACGTTGCAGACGCCTCCGTACCACATAGTTCTACCTCAGCAACGGAGAACTTTTCTCTGGGTCCTCCAAAAACAACTAACTTTGATCCTGCTAAACGTTCCAATGTAATGTCCTGTTGCTGGATTCCAACAGACCAGTGAACCTTAAGGCGTGTTTGCAGAGTTTTATAGCCAGATGATGGTGAAAATAGTTCCCGTTTCGAGTTATCGAATAAAACGGATTTGGTGTAGTCGGGTTGTCCCTCCTTAAGGAAAACATACATTAATATGCTGCCAATCTAGCCTACTACTGATCTTACTGTTCTCGGATCTTCGGGCATTCTAAGTTGTTGAAAAGTCGATTGCTAGGCAACAGAAAATTGTAACGTTTGCCCCGCATTTTTTTTTAACGTGTAGCCCGCTTTTCAAATAGTGGGCGGAGTAACTGGAATGTGAAAAACCAACCGTTGTATCTTTAAGAGCTATAGCGATTATTTATTTTGAGTTAAGCTCCATATCTCCATGTTCGTGTGACCGATTCCAAAGCTATGCACGAAGAAGACCTAGAGGTTGCCGTCAAGGTGGTGGTCGTGGGCAACGGGGCAGTTGGCAAGAGCAGTATGATTCAAAGGTACTGTAAGGGCGTGTTCACCAAGGACTACAAGAAAACCATCGGCGTAGACTTCTTGGAAAGACAAACAAGGTAAGGGGATACCTGTACCAGTGTATAAAAGTGATTACTTTGTAACTATGTAACAAGGATAATCGCGCTCGTATGCCCTGATCTAATTCAGCCAATTGTACATTTGAGCACATAACAACACCGTATTACGATACCCTACTATGTTTACGGTAACGTCAGAGGAAATTAGGAGCGGGGAAATCGATGTAGCCATTAAAGTAAGGGGCGTGGTTACGAGGTAGTTGAGTCACCTCTTAGGTGACATGGACACACTCAAGATAAGGGCAAGTATAAGACCCTGTACATGGTGTGTTCCTTCACTCTGTTAGTTGAAGGGTCCTAAACATGTCCTCTCATTGGAGGGCCAGGCTCATTCTCTCTTGGGACAGTATGCTCCTGTTGTGGCAGGAAGTACACACATGTCTGTCCTTAACTTCTACGTACTAGCTTGGAATTCACACGCTACACATCTGCTTATGTCATTGCCATTCATAGTACTCATACTACAACTCTACAAACCTTATTTAGAATGGGCAAAGATGATGTGAGGTTGATGGTGTGGGATACTGCTGGTCAAGAGGAGTTTGATGCTATCACTAAGGCTTATTATAGAGGTGAGGAGATTACTACAGTGGTTATGGGGGTGAGGCCTGTTACTGTGATGGGGTAAGTGAAGATGGTATTTTTGTGGTTCCGGTCATCACCTCATCACTGTCATCACCACCACATACCTCATCACTGTCATCACCACCCCATACCTCATCACTGTCATCACCACCCCATACCTCATCACTGTCATCACCACCCCATACCTTATCACTGTCATCACCACCCCATATCTCATCACTGTCATCACCTCATCACTGTCATCACCTCATCACTGTCATCACCACCACATACCTCATCACTGTCATCACCACCCCATACCTCATCACTGTCATCGCCACCCCATACCTCATCACTGTCATCACCACCCCATACCTTATCACTGTCATCACCACCCCATATCTCATCACTGTCATCACCTCATCACTGTCATCACCTCATCACTGTCATCACCACCCCATATCTCATCACTGTCATCACCATCTCACCTCCTCATCCCATCACTGTCATCACCACCCCATACCTCATCACTGTCATCACCACCCCATCACCCATCACCCCATCATTTTTGAATTGTTGTAGTGTAGTATACAACAAATAGGTTTGAGGGTGTAGGTGTAGGTGCTAGAGGGTGTAGGTGTAGGGTGCTAGAGGGTGGAGGTGTAGGGTGCTAGAGGGTGGAGGTGTAGGGTGCTAGAGGGTGTAGGTGTAGGTGCTAGAGGATGTAGGTGTAGGTGCTAGAGGGTGTAGGTGTAGGGTGCTAGAGGGTGGAGGTGTAGGGTGCTAGAGGGTGGAGGTGTAGGGTGCTAGAGGGTGGAGGTATAGGGTGCTAGAGGGTGTAGGTGTAGGGTACTAGAGGGTGTAGGTGTAGGGTACTAAAGGGTGGAGGTGTAGGTGCTAGAGACTATAAGGTGTAGGGTGTAGGTGTAGGGTGCTAGAGACTATAAGGTGTAGGGTGCTAGAGGGTGTAGGTGTAGGTGCTAGAGGGTATAGTTGTAGGGGTAGGCATAGTGTTAGAGCGCTTATTTGAATGGCTACAGTATACTTTACTAAATAATTTTTGGAATAGTAAGACTATCCATTGGCTGAGTAATTAGCTGAGTTATTAGCTGGGCACTAAATTTATAATTTCGAGCAACTTTTTCATAATTGCAAAACTCTCCATCTGAATATATGGCTAATGAGGTAGGTATCTGCTCCAATTCCCATATTAGAGAACTATAGACACTCAGAAAAGGGGATGATGTTGTGTGAACTGATCCATCTGTATATTGCTGTTACCAGGGGCCCAGGTGTGTGTGCTGGCATTTTCAACTGTTGACAGAGATTCATTCCTTGCAATTGAAAACTGGAAAAAGAAGGTTTACTTTATAACCTCGTGCTAGGGGTTATTGTACTGGGCATGCATTTGGCACAGGTGGAAGATGAAGTTGGTGACATTGTGATGACTGTTGTCCAGAATAAGATTGATCTAATTGATGAGGCTGTCATGACTCCGTACGTAGAGTGTGTAACTAGTAGATATGTGTTGCTCATTTTTGCACTACCCTTCAGGGATGAGGTGGATGCTTTAGCTAAGCGTCTCAAACTGAAGCTGTTCAGAGTATCGGTGAAAGAAGGCTTTAATGTCGATCAAGGTTATAGGCGTTAATGTGCCAGCCATTTTATGATGGGGTGTGGGTGTGTGTTACCAACATGCTGTGTGACCAGCTTGCGTTGAAGTGATATTTGCCTTCTATGCAATCTTCAGTCTTTGAGTACTTGGCTACTAAATACTTGGATAGAAGGCGAAAATTAGAGGAAGAGAGTAAACCCAAGCCAACATCTATAGGTGGGTGTGGTTTTACTTTTATTTTGGATCACAACATTTGTTGCTGCAGGTGTCTTTAGCAGTGATGGCTCCAGTAACTCTACACCAAGCAGTGGACCTAATCAGTCTAGCACATCTGGAACTGGTGGGGAAGGTTTTCAAATAAAGCCAAGCAAGCAACGGGCAAAGAAAAAGACCCCACAGTGTTCTTTCCTTTGAAAATGCTATCTTTCTATTCCACTTCCAAGCTATTTGCATTGTACATTTTTATATTTTTGTTAACTGCATCTGCTCTGTTTTGATACCATACCGAATTTGATAATACAGCGACAAATATACCATGAATGAAGACCATGAAGAAGTTTTAAAAAAAAAAAAAAAAACCAATGTCGGAAAAAAAAAAGGTTCGTTCGGGGTTTGAACCCGAGACCTTCTGCGTGTAAAGCAGACGTGATAACCACTACACCAACGAACCATTCACACTCCTAGAATACTTAGTCAGCTAAGTATATACCGTGTAAGGTCGACCTAACGCTGCAGGTGACGTGTGTTGTGGTACGCGACTGTCTTCCTGTGAAAACGGTTCATTCAGAATAGTTCGCGAACAAGACTAAAGACGCACCGGAGTGGAAGCACTAAGAACTCACTGACCGTCAACAGTGTTGTATCTACTTTGTTGTCTGTACACACGGTGCCTCCGCTTGCTGGGCTTCCCGTCATGTATTTAGTATAATGACGACGACTACTGATCTAGAAGGGCGATTCGCCTACTTGGAGCAGCAGATACGAGACCCTAAGTCCAAGCTCAACGTAGAAGGGCTCTTGGTAAGTTATCTGGAACCTTTTCGTAGTCCTGTTTCGATTGCGGTGTGTGTGGAATGTAGCTAGAGCGGGCTTTTGTTGTTGCGTAGCTCGCGCTGGCTTTGGGTAACTAGTGCGAGCTATGGCTGTTGGCTCTCAGTGTGTAAAAACACTTGATTGGGGAAACCAGTGTGAGGGACACGGTGTGACATTAGGTATGTGTATTTCCTCCATAACAACCATAGGACGCGGTCACTGCCATTTATACGGACTGTACCGCTACTTCTCTCCAGCGGAACAAAAACCTTGAGAGCTTCAGACATAGATGTAAGGGCACTGGTGTCGGCATTGTGAGTGATATGCGTGCAAACCCAATGCGTGATGAATACAAGTGTACCTTAGGATGTAGCTACTGTGGTGTGCTCCATTTAGCATAAATCAATTGCAGTGGCATTACTTCAACATACCAGACCTGTTTTGTTGGGAGTTCAGTTTTATTGAGGTCATTACCACTCTCCAGATCAGAATGATATTGTATCCCCTATGTGTGGTCTCTATCATGAGCTGGTACCAGTTGCTATGTAACATTCAGTGTAACAGCTGTGTGATGGCTGATGGTTTTGTACATAGGTGAATTCCTCAGGATTTTATTGTCCATGTGTGTGCACCACCATTTTAGAGGGATAATTACATGTTTATTCAGTTGAGTAGAAGGTTGGAATGATTTCTGTGTGCTCAGTAATCTTCCATCAGACAGGGCACAAGGCCTGTTACACAATACAGGCATTCATACCTCAACGAAGCTCCACCTCACTAGGGGTTAATAGTATTTTCACTAAGCCTTCAAGTTGTCGTCCAGTCGCATTTCTGAGTTACTTTTTCCCTTGTGGGGTGCTTACCCCCCCCCCCCCCCCATGTTAACCCCCTCTGTCCCTCCCTCCCCCATGTTAACCCCCTGTCCCACCCTCCCCCATGTTAACCCCCTCTGTCCCTCCCTCCCCCATGTTAACCCCCTCTGTCCCTCCCTCCTCCATGTTAACCCCCTCTGTCCCTCCCCCCCCCCATGTTAACCCCCTCTGTCCCTCCCTCCTCCATGTTAACTCCCTCTATCCCTCCCTCCCTCCCCCCCATGTTAACCCCCTCTGTCCCTCCCTCAGATGAGCCTGCTGTACGTGATGCGC
>OY811979.1:1675929-1678429 GCA_963681505.1 Eunapius fragilis | reverse complement strand
GTGCAGAGACGGCTGAACACCAGTGCTCCATGTTGGGTCTGGACCTCAAAACAACACTGGCTGAACTTCAGCAGACCAAGCAGGAACTGAGTGAAACACAACTTAAAGTTAGCATTTTTGTGATGTGTGGTGTGTGTGACCAGTGTGATGTGGTGTGATGTGGTATGTGTGTGACCAGTGTGATGTGGTGTGATGTGATGTGATGTGATTTGTATGGTGTGGTGTGGTGTGTGTGTGATGTGGTGTGATTTGTGACTAGTGTGATGTGGTATGATATGGTGTGATGTGTGATGTGGTGTGGTGTGATTTGTATGGTGTGGTGTGATGTGACCAGTGTGATTTGTGTGGTATGTGGTGTGGTGTGTGGTATGGTGTGATGGTGATATGCTGATGATATAGGTCTCATTGTTTGTGAAGACCTTATATGGGCATATGTGAGAAGGTGGGATGATGCTATGTTACCATAGCTACAGAATGAGATGCGTAGACGTCAGCAATCAGAAGCTGATGTAAAAAAGCAGCAGGACAAGGCTTTGGATGAGGCCTTAAATAAGGAGCAGGTACTGAAGCAACAGTTGGCTGAACTGGGGACAGACAAACAGAGGCTTGAAGACACCATTTACAGGCTGAAGTCGTAAGATCATAGTATTCTTTCTGCCAACTGTGTGACATTGTTTCCTTCACACCAATACCAATTCTGCAATTCTGTGCTCTTCTCCTCCTCCCCCTCCTCCTCCCCCTCCTCTCCTCCTCCCCCTCCTCTCCTCCTCCCCCTCCTTTCCTCCTCCCCCTCCTCCTCCCCCTCCCCTCCTCCTCCCCCTCCTCCCCCCCCTCCCTCCTCCTCCTCTTTCTCCTCCTCCTCTTTCTCCTCCCCAGTGAGGTTTTGAACAAAAATACTCTGCTGAAGGAGACCAGAGAACAGTATGAACTGGAAAAGCAAACAGTTGTGAGTCAAGGGTGTGGCTAGCAAATGGGTGTGGCTAGCATATTGTTGATGTGCATAGATCCAACTAAAGAACCAGCAAAAAGATGTCCCTCTACGTGATGCATCAGACAGCAAAGATATGTTAGTTCATGGTTACCATGGTTACCTTCCTTGTGCATGAAATGTTTCCTTTACAGTGCCCAGCAACGTCTTACTATTGACTTGAACACCAGACTAGATAAAGCATTGCATGCTAAGTCTCTTGCAGACGCAAAGATAGCAGACTTTGAACGTGAGAAGGGTATGATTGAACTGGAGATTAAAGAGATGTTGGCTCGTCACAGAACTGAAGTCACTGAGCGCATGGCCAGAGCTGCACAGGTAAGGGGGAGGGGGGCATTGTTTAGAATGTGACACTAACTTTGCTGCTGATAATAGATTGAAGATAGATTGATGATGACAGAAAGTAAACTGGTTCAAAAGAACCTAGAAAATGAAGATCTATCTTGTAGGCTGGAGGAACAGTGCAAGAGTGAGTATTGTTTACAGACAGTGGGTACCCATGCCATCGCTCATTTCCACCCATCACTCCCCCCCATCTTCACTAATCCCTTCTCCCCATCTTCACTAATCCCTTCTCCCCATCTTCACTAATCCCTTCTCCCCATCTCCACTAATCCCTTCTCCCCATCTCCACTAATCCCTCCTCCCCATCTCCACTAATCCCTCCTCCCCATCTCCACTAATCCCTCCTCCCCATCTCCACTAATCCCTCCTCCCCATCTCCACTAATCCCTCCTCCCCATCTCCACCTGGTATTACAGAGTTGGATGAAGCTGACGAGCAGATAAAGAAGTTGAAACAGAACTATGAGAGTGAGAAGCTGAAGAAGACAGAGACTATTACCAAACTTGAGCAAATACTGTTTCAACGCTCTGCTGTTAAAAGTGGAGGTGGTGGAGGTGGTGGTAAGAATGAGCCACAGAGACAGGATAGAGAGATACGAAAGCTCAGAGGAGAGTTACAACGTGAAACTGAAAACTACCAGAAGATGGTGAACAAGTACAACAAGGAACTTGAAGAGGTTCAACAGGTACTGAGGGGGAGTGGCTTACTTACTGAGGGGGCGTGGCTTGTATATGAAGGTCACATGGGGTCAATTAGAGGTCACATGAGCCTTGACAGAGGTGGGACAGCCAGACTGATGTCATGGGGTTAGTGTGAGTGTTATGGCATTAAGGGCCACATTGATTAGGTGGGTCAGGTGGTGGATCACATGGGATCACATGGGAACACTGGTGTGAGGTCATGATTGTATGGGGGCCCATATTTCATGTGTAGAGAATCACAGAGGAGCAAGATTTACGTCAGGATCTGGTCATGAAGCTAGCACAGAGTGAGCAGCAGCTGCGGCAGCTCCAGCAAAGCCTCACTTCAGCATCAGGAAATGGACCCAACATCCTAAGTGATCTTCATGAGTCCTCCCCTGTACTGCCAAGTATGGTCCCCAGTCCTTTGGTGCACCATTTTTATGTACCGTTTCCATTCCATGCAGTCTTGGAACGGGACACCTGT